>OZ005681.1:29138959-29615852 GCA_963930675.1 Gnaphalium uliginosum | reverse complement strand
GCACCACAGCCACCCTGGAAAAACCTCCCGAAACCAAAGACCAGAGGAACACCAGCGCACAGGGAGCACAATGATCGGATTAAAAATTGCAAGGCATGACCGGGCACCGGAAATCACCAAGTTCGCCGGAGTTCGCCTGTGACACAAGAACTACGGAATTGTGTTATCCCCTTTTGGGCTTTCTTTCATTTAGGTTATGTATTTATAGGTGAACATGAAAGTGAGAGTGTAACCGGATTTGAATCTCGGATGCCAAATCATTGAAAATATGTTTCCAAGCGAAAGGATACAAATAATAATTTGTCCTTATTTGAGAATATAGAATCACTTCATTCGAGTGGGAGAATTTGAGGAATTAAGAAAGGATTTGTTTCTTTAAGTCAATTCCTGGACATATTGCGAATGAAAGTAATTTTAATTTAAGTGGGAGAAAATTTAGAAATTGAAAATTTGTTTCATGGAAATCTCAACCCGAGTGGAGCAATTTGAAAAACCAAGAATTTGTTTTTAAGGGAAAATCAATTGGCAAAAGAGAACCTCCTTTTCTATATGAGATCGGAAAGGTATACGTTATGGTTCCTCTTAAACTCCCAAATATCCCATAAAGAAAAACGATTCAAAGCAATGGACGAATAAATGATTTTATGAGATAAAATCATTCTTGGAAATTAATTGAGCTTCTCAAAGGACACAAAGCTAAGTTTGTGGTGAAAAAGGCTACAAATAACATGAAAAGGATACAAAGGTAATACTTTGATTTGTTGTGTTGTCTGAATGACAACTGAGAGCACCAACTTAAAATATTTGATGCTACAGTTGTAAGGTTTACAACAACTTGTAAAGTTTACAACAACTGATGAATTACTTGGTTTCACCTAATCTATTTATGCTACCAGGTGCGAGTTTTGTGAAATAACTTAGTTTTATGAGTAGATGAGTGAACTCGGGTTCGAACATTGAGTATGTTTGAGTTATCATATGGGCGACATTGATTGAAAGACATACCTCTATGGGTAAGGAGTAATGTTGCAGCATGTGATTCATACCACATGTGTATAAGACGACCAATGTCACACCCCCAAAATCGGTAATTTCATTTAGCGGAAGCATTAGTGTTAAGCGGGGGTACTGACGTAATCAATGAACATACATACATATCAGAGCATATGGCTATCGCCAAACATGGTATATTAAGATGCCAGAATAATTGTTATTACAAAAGGGTACAACTTAGGAAAGTTGTAACGATAATAGTATTGTTTAAAAAATAATAATAATACATAGTTTGAAAGTGGATTTCAGAAGTATGACTACAGTAGTTGTAGTTATACAATTGAAATACCGTTTGTCCCAAAAAAAGTGACATCCTAATGTTGCGTGTGTAGTCCATCCTGGATGCATGCAGATCTTACCTACTCTGCTAATTCCCTGAAAAACATAGTGAGTAAATATCAACAAAATTGTTGAGTGAATCCACATGTTTATAAGTTGGTTTGTTATACCAAGTTCGTTTTTAAATCGTTTACCTCCGGTCAAATAGAAATCAAATTATGATTATGTTGGATCACAATCCAAAGTAATAGTTGGAAGAACATTCCAGTAAGTATGTGATAGAAAACATCTAGTGTAATCTAACAAATTGTTATCAACATTGTAGGAAAACATTCCTATATAAATCATAGGAAACACAGGTTAATCCAATAATGGAAAAACATTTCCTACGTAAATCAGTATCGTTGGAAAGCCATATTTCCAAAATAATAGTTGTAATTTGTTGGGATAAACATAGACGGTGATCTCCCAAAGGCTAGCTAGGCCTAATGAGTAAGGTAACGACCCCTAGTGCTATAACCAATCCATGACTTGTGTTTCGTTTTTACCCTTGTAACAGTTTAAATATACGCTCCTCGTTACGACCGTCGTCGCTGGGGTTGGCGCGACCAACAAGTTATAATAGTGGGAGGGATGTCATCTCAATAGTACTATCCGTATATTTAGTGACTAGAGTCACCTAGCTAATGGTTATAGGTTGCAAGCACTGGGACTTCTGTGCACTACAACTACCTCTCGTAAACCTAGGTCCGTACCAAGATTCGTTGTCATGTTCCCAAAATAGTAATGAAAATCATTTCATAATAAACAGTGTATAAAGCATGAAAGCATTTATATAATCGTAGCAAAAACATTTGCTATGTTTTTCACCCCAAGTTTAAAAGCAGTAAAAGAGGGGCTGTGAACTCACCTTGTGAGTTTCGTATGAGAGCTAGCGAAAGTATTGCCCAAAGAGAGTCGCTTAGTGCCCTAAACGCAAAAGATTGTTTGTGTAAGTAGATGGCTAATTTGCCAATCTATGATATAGTTGTTCACTCGTTAAAAGATCTTTGTTTTTTAAAAAAAAATGTGTACGATTCATTGGTGATGTTTCCGAATAATAGTATTTCCCAAAATATTATTATTCATGTTACGATCTGCGTTTGTACATAATATTATATATAAATATTATATAGTTGTTCGCTGTGTGTGTATATATATATATAGTTTATTATATATATATATATATAATATATATAGTTTATAGTTTATGTATATATATATATATATATATATATAACCTATTAGTTGTATATATATATAGTTAGTAGTCGTGTATGTGTATATATAAATATATATATATATATATATATATATATATATATATATATATATATATATATATAAAGATGTCGTTTTCTCGTTATTTGCATAAGATTTTCATTTTAACTATGTAAACGTTTCCAGAAAAAGGTGTCTCGTTCCGAGCTCATTTTAACTATGTAAACGTTTACGAAAAATTCTGAAATTTTTACACAATGTCCTCACACATCTTAGCTACTTCCTACATTTTTTTCATGATTTTTAGACGACCACAACTTGCTACATAAAATCGTGAATGAATCTGTGTCAAACAGCTACAAAACTCGACACATACATACAAATCAAGTTATATCTCAATTTCGGTGTATTTCTGGAAAATGAAGTCTAAATGAAAAATGAAGCTAACAAAATTACCAAGCTTTTACAAGTGGTTTCACATGTAAATTTTTCACACACTATTTGTTATGATTTTTCTACCATCGAGCAATAATCTGCCCAGTAAATGACTATTTTCGACATATGTCCATAACTCAGTTTGTAACTCGATTTCGGAGTATTTTCAACAGATGAGTTCTAAACGAAAGTTTTTTCTAACAAACATACGAAAGTTTTCCAAGTGGTTTCACACGTTTTTGTTACTCACACGATTTATTATGATTTTTCAAGCAACCAACTAGAATCTGTCCAAGAAAACAGTCATCAACAAAGTTTGGTTTTTCTTTGTTTTAGTTATGATTTTGAGTGAGATCTTGTAAGAAATGAACCTCTAACATGTTATTACAATTATTCCATGACAGAAAGGTAAAGAACAAGAGTCCTTACAAGGCTTTAAGGTGAAGAAGGAAGCAGATGATGATGATGACACTTGATGCTTGTTCTTGCTCTTGAAATGGAGATGATCAAGATGATGGTGGTGGTGGTTGTTTTGAGGGATGATGATGGTGATTTCCTGCTGGAAATTCGTGGTAGAGAGGGGGATGGGGTAGAGTGAAAATGGTGGAGTGAAAGAGTGAATGAAATGGTGAAATGATGAAATGTATTTGTGTGTTCTACTAATCAAAGCAACAAGATATGGGGGTTTGGGGCAGATTTTTTTTGTCAATAAAAGGGCATGGTTCCTACCAAGTTTTGTCCCCCTTTAATTAGTAGCTAAACACTAGATATTTTAGCCATTAACCGGTTAATCGCGTTTAGTGTTTAATCTCGTTAAACGTTAGTTTTAGTAAACGGTAATTATGCGTTAATTATCCTCGAAGTATTTCTCCAAATACTTAGTTTCGTGTTTTAAAAACATTTGTTACGTTTCGTTTAGTTGTCGAGTTTGATTTGTGAACTTTTGTCGCGTACGTTACGTTTTATATAGAACATATAAGTGTTTATCGTAGAGACATTTCGCGTATATGTTTATAACATAATAAATACTCATAAATAACAACTATTTAATTAACAAGTAGTTTTTTGTTATTTATAAAATTTTGTATCACCAACGTTCGTATATTTTTATCGGATTTAACTTGATGGTTTTGTGCGTAATTATAAATAATTACGAAACTCGTAATACTTCTCGTATTAAAATCGTGGGCATGCTAGACTTATCTCATAAAAATAGTTTAGTTTATTTTTTTCATAGGGAATTAGCGTAAGCTAATACATGTGTTTAGTGGTAAATTTTACCGTAATTGGAGGAGTGTCACAACCAATAAGGAAAATAAAAGAAATGATCTCTACTTCTATGCTATGTGAGTCCCTTGAGGTATGAGTAACCTCAATTTTAGTATCCTTATGACCTTTTCTTGTCTCTCGAGGATTAGCTTGATGTTTGATACTTAAGGCGTTGCTTAAGGGTTATGAATGACTCGACCTGGCAGGGCGCTCTTAAAAAAGCGAAGATCATTTGAAGTTCACATTAAGTTGTATTCACTGGTCGACCAATTATTTTGTCTTAGTGACATATCTTAGCGATAAAAGATAATTGTGAATACAAGGGTATTATAAGTAAAACTGAGATCATGAGAATTACTAATGTGATTAATGATCTAGGATATTGCATACTAAATCTACTCATGTCATATGCTCATTGAGCTGCTATATAATCCTAACAGATGTATAATAATTAAGTTCTCAGAGTATGTCGGTCGCACGATCTATTTTTCCAGTATGAATTGTTTGCAAGTTACACGATTGATCTCTCGAGATATAATGAGTACATCAAATTAGTTTGTGCGCGAGTAGTAAATGTTGGAACATGGATCCAGTTCGACCCGGATCCAACCCGCTCACTAACTAATTGCAATTTAATACTAATGAATAATGCCATTAATGTAGTACTTAATGAAAACTATTCGCGTGCTTAATAAAGTGGGAGTATTATGTATAAAAGAGTTAGCACAGATTACAAATCCACACCATAAACACTTGAGAGAAATCGAGATAGACAAGTTAGTACTCGTTCGGGTTCGTGTACGAGAAATGCAACCGCATCTATAGGGAATTTAGGTTCTGTGACACCCGGCAAATTAGGCCGTCTTTTGTGTTTAACCATAGATCATTATTACTTGTATTTAGTGTGAAATAGGACTAAGTACAGTAATACTTTCATGTACGTAATTAATTTTAATTACGTGAATTCGATCGGATGGAATCCGACAAGATAATACGGACATTGGTGAAAAACATTTCTTAAGTAACGTAACAATATTAAATAATCGTTATTTAACATATATTATTATAATAATATATTAAACGTTTTATGTTTTGTATAAAACGTACCGTACGCGACGAAAACGCGCGAATCGCACCTGATACCCGAACGAGACCCGACAAATATTTTGAAAAGGTTCAATAATGTATTTGAAAATATTTGGTCAATTTAAAATGGCAATTACGTATCAAAGACAATACGCGAAAACTAAACGTTAACGATTAAATTATAAAACGCGCGATTAACGTTTAGCCGATCGAGTAACGTAACACAAAATCGAGGAACGAGTCATGAGCCCAAGACCCACGATGGGTCAGGCCCAGTTCGCAGCCCAGACCAGGCCCAAGGACCAGCCCAAATCGTCCCACCTGTATATGGATGCCCTCCCTTCTTTCTTCTCATTCACAACCAACACACTCTTGCCCACCCTTCACCTTTTCTCTCTTTCCCTTGGCTGGAGCAGCCCCAAAACACCACCACCACAACCACCACCACACCCCCCAGACTCCTTCAGGAGCCACCAAGCACTACCATCACCATCTAGCACCATCTTCGTTGTTTTTACGCAAGAAGAAGCAAGGAGGGCAGCAGCTGCACACCTTCAACTTTTCGGTTCAAGATCTGCATAAACCCACCTTGTGAGCCCTTCTTCCTTGTTAGATCTACTTGCTTAACACATATATACATGTTAATGGTCCACTCATGTGTTCTATTGTCCAAACAGATGCTCGAATTCGTTTTTGAAACACGAAAAACCTTTGGGTAAAGCTTTTAACCGCTGGACAAAACTTTACCCGACTTTAGATCGGAATATCTAATTCATAACAACATCAAATCGGACGATTCTTGAGCCAAAAATTAAGTTCAAGTTATCTACTTTCGATCCCAACTGGTCTCGCATTTTTCTGAGTTCGTTTACTAGTTCAAATCGATTTTATGAAGTGATGTGTACAAAGTGTCCTTTTAGTCAGAAAACTTGGTCAAATTTGAGAAGGCATATCTTGAGATTTACGAACCCAAATAAGTTGAAACCACTTGAAAAAGTTCACAAATTCTGTTACCTTTAAAAGTAGTACTATTACATTTTCTAAAGTTTTGTAAAACTCGAGATATGACTTGATCTTTGAACGGGTATCAGAAACATGGATTGTTGGACACAGGTGCAATCATTAAATATTTTGAATGACTTAACCTTGGTCAAAAATTATGAAAATTACATTTTTAGAAAGCTAACACATGTAGGAAGGTTGTGTAAAAACCTCGAATTTTATCTCGAACGCTTGACTAGCCAAAATGAGCTCACAAAATCGAGCATTTTAAAGAGAGAAGCTGTCCAAAACGGAAATGTTTCCCGGGGTTAAAAACGAGCACCTTCGGGTTTGCCAAAAATTTTGAAACCCACTTTTTACAAGTACCAAAACATTAAGATTTGATGTGTAAAAGTTTCGAGTCAAACCGAGAACGTTTGGCAAGTCAACCAAAAACCCGAGTACACATCAGTCGTCTGTGTCGCTAAATAGACCTTAGTGTCGCAGTAACTTGCGACACTAAGCCTTTTGTCGCCATGTTGACTCTAATGTCGCACACATATTAATTTTCGCAACTTGCGACACTAATCCTTAGTGTCGCAAACCCCCCTTTTGGTGTCGCTTCCAGTGTCGCTAAAAACAATTGAAAACACTTTTATTCTTAAGTATCGAATTCGCGCAACAATATCTAAACAATATACGACATTGCTTGTACCCGCAAATACATATACTTTCATAAGTATACGACGAAACAAACATAACAATGATATCTTTAGGAATTATTATTATTAAAACCGTCACCAACGGGCCGTACACGTCTTCAAAACACAAGCGGTAAACATTGGACATAACTAATTGAGTGGACAACAAGCATGGATGATCCCTTTGGACATCTACTTACATATAACCTTGTACGTTTAGGACGTTAGGAGGTTACGGGTTCGGAGAACCTACTTATTGATTTCAGATTAAGGACACTCGTTTATTTATATAAGCGTAGCTTGCAAAGACTCATGTGAGTCTTACAGCCCCACTTTTACTGTTTTTCTTCTATGGGGTGAGATACAATGCTTAACTGCTTTTACATGAACACAAATGCTAAATTACTTACTTTTTATACGGGCTTGCATGAGTTTACTTACTAATCCACTGAAGTCCCTCCATCATAGTTTCGTTAGCTATGGACTTAAGCGCGAATATTAGTTAATGGATCCATTAGGGACTGACCCTCCCCGCCCGGGGTAGTAGCGCTACCACGAACCGTTATGTATAAACGGGCGATATATATTTGTTTCGTACGATTGGAATAAGCACTTGCGGGGACAATGTTGGTGCATATTTATTATGTCTGTCAGTTGGTCTTACCTTGTAATAGTTTGTTATGTAATTATGACGTTTTGTCTATTATTAGTATATTACAATTTTTGTTTTAGGCGACACAGAGCCTGTGTCGCTTATGCGACACAAGGCTTGTGTCGCATGAACTGGCTGTGCGACACAGAGCTTGTGTCGCAGGTCAGTTTCGGTTTCCCTGTAAATAGAGAAGTTCGACCTCATTTGTGGGTTGACGAATCCAGGGTTCCAGAGAGTATATTGTAAGGCATTTCAGTGTATCAAGCTAATTGGTTATTATATCAATATACATTCGATTTGTGTTTGATTCGTTTGTGTTTTACGTACTTTATACAATCGTTTGAATTCCGCCTCTCGATTGTTCTTGTTGATCCGGTTAGGTCCAAGACAAGGGAACCTACAAGTGGTATCAGAGCCATAATCTACGGATTTGGTGTTATCGGATCGTGTTAGTACGTGTTTTCGGTTAAAAACGACTAGTTTTTGGAATTAAATCTTTGCATTTCGGTTAAGGATCAATATTCTAACGTTTCTGGAAGTTTTTGGTGATTACATTTGTTCATTGTTCGTGGTTTTTCGTTAGGGTCACGGAAGTTTGCGAATTTTAGGGTTTTCTGCCGCAGCTCTCCTCGACATTGCGACACAAGCAGCGACACAAGCCTCTGTCGCATTTAGGGTTTCTGCGACACAAAACCTCTGTCGCTTTTAGGGTTTCTGCGACACAATCTTCTGTCGCGTGTAGGTTTTAAGCGACACCAGATAGCGACACAAGTTTGAAAGTTGCGACACAAAGACTGCGACACAAGTTAATATTGCGACATAAAAGTTTGCGACACAAACCTTATGTCGCCTGTTTGACTGTTACTAATCTCTTTGCGACACATCTTTTGTGTCGCCAGTTGATTTAGCGACACAACCCTTGTGTCGCTTAACTGTTTTGTTTGTTCTTTGTGTGTTTTGTTTTGCAGGTTATCAAAATGGCATCTTCTTCATTACAACGAGTTGGAGATCTACTCAAGCAGAACTCTGAAGTTGGAAGTACGAATAAACCACCTATGTATACTGTAGGGATGGATTATGCTTATTGGCGTCAACGCTTTGAAGCGTTTGTTTCTTTTAATGATCCCGAAATGTGGGTTGCTTTAACTGAAAGATACGAACGTCCTGTCAGTCCGGGAGTGTATACTGGTTCTGCACCATTAAAACCAATTAAATCAATGACTCCTGAGGAACGCAAAGCCTTTGAAAATGATAAAAAGGCTCATTCTGCAATTACCATGGCATTACCACCGTCAATCCTCAAGCAATTTCGACATCTGGAAATTGCGTATGATTTATGGAAGGCATTTGAGAAAAGATGTGGCGGTAGTGAACAATATAAACAGAATAAGTTGCGTTTAGTCAAGAAGCAGTATGACGTATTCGATATTCTTCCAAACGAGTCTCTTTCTGACTTGTTTTCTAGATACTCACAGTTGGTTAGTGAGTTAATAGAAGGGGGAATAACTCTGGACAAAACTGAAATAAATAAAAAACTTCTTGAATCTCTACCTGATAAATGGGATACAAGAGTTTTAATGATGGAAAAGGATCCAGACATTTTGAATATGTCTCTTGATGATCTTATTGGTCAGCTAGAAGCTGATCTTTTGGACATGCAAAGGAAGGAAACAAAATCTACTGCAAATGTCCAAAATCCTAAGATCTACGGAGTGGATGTTTCATCAACCGGAACATCTGGCTCAGCATTCTTGGCTGGCGGAACTGGTGGCTCTTCTAGTCATCAACCAAATGTTTCTTCTGGTGGGTCTTACTTTCAACAACCAAGTCATCAAGGGCCTATTCCCGCAGCTACACAATATCATGCTGCACTTTTTTCGGCATTGCTATCCGCCTATGATGACTTTCTCTGCAAGAAAGCTGGTTCCATGGACTTGACAGAGGAAGATTTTCGTCAAATAGATGATGACGAACTGGAACGAATGGACTTAAGGTGGAACTTGGCTATGCTTACTCGTAGAGCCAAGACCTATTTTAAGAAAACAGGAAAGAGATCGCTGGAGGACCCGAATGATAAGGGTCTGGGATTCAACAAGAGCAAGGTTAAATGCTATAAGTGTCACAACTATGGACACTTTGCTCGTGAATGTGAAACACGACAGCCCTCCTCTGGTTTCACAAGGCCTTCTCAGAACAACCCTACAGAGAAGGCTAAAGCTGAAGAAAAGGCAATGGTATCAGCTGCCTTAATGTTGTCAGATGAAGCGTTTGACTGGTCAGAACAAGCTGAAGATGACCAACAGAACAAAGCTTTCATGGCCAACATTCATGAGGTTGATAATGAACCTTTGTCTTGTATTTCATGCATTCATTTGACAGGACAAGTGAACAGGTTAAGAGAGGAAAATGAACGTCTTATCGCTAACATAGAACAATTAACTGCTTCAAATAATATGTTAAAAGATAATGATAAGGTTTGTGATAAAAAGCTAAAAGCTATTTTTGAAGAAAAGAAAGAGCTGAAAGCCAAAATTTTTGAACAGCAAGATGAAATAGGAAGTTATGTTAATATGCTTTCCTTCGTAAAGAAACAACTTGCTGATTCTCAGGCTGAAGTTCTTGAGTTGAACAGAAAATTATCTAACTTTTCAACTTCCTCTCTAGTCTTTGATGAGATCCTTCAGGCACAAAGAAGTGATACGAAAAGCAAGGCTGGACTTGGCTTTCATCAAGTTCCGCCTCCTAAAAATTATTTTCCCATGCCTGTTAAGGATGACATCACTGAATTTATGCCTAATTTTTCAAAGACGGCAATAAATCCTGTGAAATTTGCTCCTGTCAAATTAAGTAAGCCTGTGAAAATTCAGGCTAAAAAAGTTAAAGTAACTGACGATCAACCCAGCACTAGTGAGTCTGAACCTGTTAAGGCAAAACCTAGTGAGCCTGAGATTGTTAAGGCTCAAGAGTTTAAATCTGTTGAATCAGTTACTGTTTGTGTCAAGGCTGAGTCAGTTAAGCCTTCTGATGTTTGTGAGCCTGTTGTAAACAAGGTTTCGAGTGATTCTCCTGTTATTTTAAAAGAGATTGTTAAAATTGAGGATATAACCGAAGAGGAGTACTCAAAGGTTGAAAAGAAAATTGTAAAGCCAACCAATGTAATTATAACTAATGAATCTTCAGTCATGGCTTTAAGTGGAAAAGGCAAAGCTAAGGTTGAGCCTGAAAAGAAGATTTTGAAAATCAAAGAAAATATTAACAAACATCAAACTTCTTCTAAATCCACTGTTTTCTCTAAACAAGTGTCAAATTCAATATGCTCACATAAGTGTGCATGTGCCTTTGATATTTCTTTCAACCATCCTCATAGGTTTGTTCCAAAATTTCAACAACAACCTGATGAGAAAAGATCTTGTTTCTACTGCAAGAAACAAGGTCATTTAATAAATGATTGTCCGTTGCTTGCTAAAAAGCGGTCTGGGAAAGGTGTACCTAAAAGTTCTAAAATTAAAAATTCTTCAGTTAAAGGTTCACGTTCTCCCTCACCCGCTAAGAAAATCAGCAAGGTTGAGCCAACCATATCATCAATCACTAAGCTCAATGTTGTTGACAAACAACCTTCCAAACCTAAAAAGGTTTGGAAAGTGAAAGAACCATCAAATGATTCTACATCCAACAGTGTCACATCAATCAATACTTCTGATATGTTTAAAAACAAAGTTTTGACTGATGTGATCATTGTGGATGATGCGTCTGGAGTCCCCAAGTCTGTAAAGGCTTGGGTCTCCGTTACTAATTAACTTCTTTGTTTTTGGTGCTGCAGCAACCTGAAGCCGTCCTAAATAGCAAATGGTATATTGATAGTGGTTGCTCACGGCACATGACCGGCAATATATCCCTGCTTTCCGATGTTCATGCGTATAATGGGGGATATGTTACTTTTGCTGGTGACAAAGAAGGTGTAATTTCTGGCCAAGGCACACTCTCAAACGGCAGAGTGAGTTTTGAAAAAGTTAATTTTGTAGAACAGCTGCAACACAACCTTCTTAGTGTATCGCAAGTTTGTGATAAATCATACTCTACTGTTTTCACGAAAAGTGAGTGTTGCATTCTGAAGCTGGGATTTGTTATTCCCGAGGAGTGGGTGCTACTAAGGGCACCTCGAGACAGAGACACGTACATTCTGGATATGCGTACTGTTGAAACAAAGCAGCAAACGTGTTTTCTGTCTAAGGCTAATGAAAAAGAATCCTTGTTGTGGCACAGACGAATGGGTCATCTGCATTTTCGTAAAATGAATTATCTGGTTAAAAATGATCTTGTGCGTGGTGTACCGAAGCAATCATTCGGGCTTAATGATCATTGCGTTCCCTGCCAAAAAGGGAAACAGCACAAGAAGACCCATAAGTCAAAACTAGTCAACTCTGTTGAAAAGCCATTGGAATTACTGCACATGGACTTATTTGGACCAGTGAGCAAGAAAAGTATAGGTGGAGCATGGTACTGTTTGGTGGTCACTGATGATTACTCGAGGTTCTCTTGGGTTTATTTTTTGGCCTCCAAGGATGAGACTGCTGAAATCCTTATCTACTTGTTTGACAAGCTGGAAAATTTGTGCAATCTAAAGATCAAGAAACTGAGAAGTGATAACGGTACGGAATTTAAGAACTCTTCACTAGGTCTTTTCTGTTTAAAGAAAGGCATTGATCATCAATTCAGTGCTGCCAGAACTCCTCAACAAAATGGAGTTGCTGAACGTAAGAACAGGACGCTCATTGAAGCTGCTCGGACTATGTTAGCTGATTCAAAACTGCCTATCACATTCTGGGCAGAAGCGGTCAACACCGCTTGCTACATACTAAATTGATTGTCTATGGTTAAGAAACGTAATAAGACCTGTTATGAGCTCTTCAACAACCGTAAACCAAATTTACAGTTTCTTGAGCCGTTCGGGTGTCCTTGTATGATTATGCACACAAAAGAACGAGTGGCTAAATTCGGTAGCAAATCGAGTGAAGGCTATTTCTTAGGTTTTTCAAATAATTCACCTAATAAGCGTGTGTATAACAAAGTCACAAAGAGAGTGGAGGAACATTTTGAGGTAACATGTCTTCGTTATACTCAACCTTCACAGGGTTCAGGGCCCGAATTTCTGTTCGACTATGACAGTATGTTCGACTCTTTCAAACTTCCTGCTGAAGATGAAGTTGAACAGGTGGTGACAATGCTTCATGGACTTGATATATATTCTGATGTATCCAAGTCTCCTACAAAAACACCACCACCTCCTCCTCAAACTACTGAACCAGATCAAGATCCTGATACAGATCCAGATATGCTAGCTTTATCAGATGGTGAAGTAGAACCTATCACAGAGGTACTTGAAGAGACTTTAGTCTCTGGGGGAGACGATACAAATCTGGAAACTGTCATTGAACTTGAAGAGATTCCAAGTAGCCGTGTCAATGTGAATCACCCGGTAGATAATATTATTGGTGATTTACACGATGGAGTTAGAACCAGAGGGCAAACAGAGTGCCAGTTAGCTCAAATGGAGTCATGCTTTCTTTCTCAAATTGAACCGAAAAACATTAAGGAAGCATTGACTGCACTGGGTAGAAGCCATGCAAGAGGAGCTCCAACAGTTCAAAAAGTTAGAAGTTTGGGAACTGGTTCAACTACCTCAGGGATTCTATCCGATTGGTACTCGCTGGGTTTATCGAGTCAAGAAAGATGACCGTGGTGTAGTTGTGAAGAATAAAGCTCGTCTGGTGGATCAAGGTTTTACTCAAATCGAAGGTCTAGATTATGACGAGGTTTTTGCTCCGGTTGCGAGTTTAGAGTCAATACGGATATTTCTTGCTTACGCTTCATTCAAGAAATTTCGTGTCTATCAACTGGATGTAAAGAGTGCGTTTTTGTATGGGAAGGTCAACGAAGAGGTTTATGTGAAACAGCCTCCTGGTTTCGAAGACTCAGTGCATCCTGATTATGTCTACAAACTAGATAAAGCATTGTATGGTCTTCATCAAGCTCCAAGGGCTTGGTATGAAACGTTGTCTCAACACCTGCTCACAAATGGTTACACTCGTGGGCAGATTGATTCAACTCTTTTTATTAAAAAGACAGGACACGATTTGTTGCTTGTGCAGGTATACGTGGATGATATTATTTTTGGATCGACCAATGAGGTGCTGTGCAGAGATTTCGAAAAAGTCATGAAGTCTAAGTTTGAGATGAGTGCAATGGGAGAACTAAAATTCTTCCTTGGTGTTCAAGTCGAGCAGTCTGATAAGGGAATTTATATTCATCAGACAAAATATGTCAAGGACATCTTGACAAAATATCAAATGCTCGATGCTAGACACTATGGAACTCCCATTGACATCAGTCATAAACTTGGACCTGCTGATGATGAAGACGATGTTAATCAGCGTGACTATCGTTCAATGATAGGATTGCTTATGTACCTCACAGCATCTAGGCCGGACATATTATTCGTTGTGTCTATCTGTTCTAGATATCAAGCAAAGCCCAAAGCTTCTCATGAAAAGACTGTCACACGCATATTAGGTTATCTTAAGTGGAGACCCTCCTTGGGTCTCTAGTATTCTAACGAAAACGATTTTGCTCTAACTGCTTTTTCAGATTCGGATTATGGTGGCTGCTCAGTGGACGCGAAGTCCACAACTGGAGGATGTCAGTTTCTAGGAAGCCGATTAGTCTCGTGGCAGTGCAAGAAGCAGACAACTGTCTCTACATCAACACTTGAAGCAGAATACATTGCTGCTGCCAGTTGCTGTTCCCAGGTTCTCTGGATTCAGCATCAAATGCGTGACTATGAGTTACTTCTAACTCTTACTCCTATTCATATTGATAATTCAGCTGCTGTATCCATCATACGCAATCCCGTACAGCATTCAAAAACAAAGCATATTGAAATTCGTTATCATTTTATACGGGATTGCTATGAGAAGCACCTAATTGACTTTGTCCAAATCCCTACTCTTAAGCAAAACGCAGATCTTTTCACAAAAGCTTTCTCTCGTAATCGATTTGATGAGCTAGTCTCTATGATTGGAATGGTGAGTCTGGGCAACGCTTAACTCTCCCTTTCTGGCCAGAATTATCCTTAGACTTGGAAATTAAAAAAAAAAAAAAAGAATGCAACTGCCATTCTTTTTACTTGTTAGTATTAAAGAAAATGCAATAGTTGCAACATTGTTAAAATAGACGTTGAATTGTGTCTGTAAACAATTGGGGAAATGATAGTACATCAGGAGACATGCATAAAATGGAATTTTAAGGTTTATGTTTGATGTGTCAGTAGATTTATCTAGCATACTTGAAATACCTTTTATAATTATTAGCTTCATCAAATGATGTATTGGTAGGCATTTGTTCTAAAGTTACTAAGAAGCTTAACTTTCAAATATGCATATTACTTTATATAAAGACATATTAATATGTATGACATTAAGTTAAAATAAGGGCAAAAATGTCCAAAATATTTTAACGCTTCGTCTTAATATTTGGATAATAAACATGTTATGATCTAAAATATAGGGTCTTTGTATGGTGTTATCTGGGGGAATATATTAGTTGTCTCCTCTGTTGTATGAAAATACAGACCTGGTTTCATCTAATATATTCTTGAAAAGAACTTAGGTACGTAGTCTATGTTAAGTTATAGACAATTATTGCGTACCCGTGGCATATCTAAATTCTAAAATATAATGTACATATGTACAAGAAAAATTATAAAAAGATTGCCTAGTACTGGTTTGTGTTAAACTATGGTACTCTGTTGTACGAAAGTACAGATCTGTACCCTCTAGTTTAAATTGTTCAGACTGGTGTTTGTTCAACCCGAACTATTGCTTATGTGACTCTGTTGTACGAAAGTACAGACCTGTCACCGCTATCTTAGTTCTAAAGATACGTTCATACCCTCACCTTCTATAAAGAAATTACTAACATGTTTTGATTTCAAATGTATATTTTAATGTGAGTTATATAATATAATACGCATGCTAATAATAACACAAGTGGTTCATCTCATTATGAGTTGAAATCATATACTTAAATACAAATGTTTAGATGGATAAAATATCAATAATCGTATTGAACTAATCTTTATAACAGGTGATTTAAATATGCTAAGTAAATTTAAAGTGGACAAACATACTAACAATCGAAATAAAGTTTACTATTTCCAAATTTTTGCATGTTATCCTGATATGATTCCTAAAGTAGACTTAAACAATTTCGTCACCAAAAAGATTTTACGTTTTGTTTTCGTTGATTGCAAAATCGAATCAACGGTTTGTATTTTATAGTTTTATCTTTAGTTTATCCAAGTCTCTGAGATAATATCAAATTGACTCTCGAGTGTAAACTTTAAAAATAAATCAATCTACAAAAACTGTCCCTGGTGCGACACAACCCTTGTGTCGCAATGCGACACAACCCTTGTGTCGCAATGCGACACAACCCTTGTGTCGCAATGCGACACAACCCTTGTGTCGCAATGCGACACAACCCTTGTGTCGCAATGCGACACAACCCTTGTGTCGCAATGCGACACAACCCTTGTGTCGCAATGCGACACAACCCTTGTGTCGCAAGCCATGTCGCATCTTGTGTCGCTATACAGGGTTGAGGTATAAAAGCCGGACCCTACCTCTCAGTCGCTACACGATTTTGCGACACAAATAGCGACACAAGACAAATACTGCGACACAACCACTGCGACGTTATTTCAATTTGATTTTCAATCTTCGGCCGTGTTTCTTTGCAATCCAATCCGTGTTTCGTGTTCATCTCAATTTTCTCGACCTATAGGTACCATATTTACCCGTTTTCACCGTCTAATTTTGATTTAATCGTCGAATGAAATATTCGATTTTTAGGGTTTTTAGTTTTGGGTAAAATTGAACATGAAAACTTCTGTTTAACATGTAAAATCTCATGGTTTTGTGTTCTCCACACTTTAGCGCAGCATTTGGTGTGCAAAATTTCGAAAACCCCCAAATCTTAATCATTGGGTTTTTCTGGTTTGGGCAACTGTTAGTCGTTGCGACACAACCTGCGACACAAGCCTTTGTGTCGCATTTTTGTCTGTCGCATTGGTACTATGCGACACAAACGTTGTGTCGCCTATACTTGCGACACTAGGTTTGCGACATAAAACTTCTGTCGCTAAATTCAATTTAAATTCTATTTAATTGCAAAATGCGACACAACCCATGCTGTCGCTTAATTTGTTAGCGACACAAGTGCTGGTGTCGCATTGTTATTGAAATTGAATTCTGCGACACAAATTTCTGTGTCGCATATACTCTTAGCGACACAACATCCTATGTCGCATGCTTAATGCGACACAAGCCTTATGTCGCATAAAACAATTTTATTAAAAAAACAAAAAACATTGTCTTCGAATTTTAACGCTAACGCTTTTCGAGCTATGTTTATTTTGTTAATAGTGATGGCAGATATTAGTGTGAATGACTAGGAGCCAAGGCATAACATCGTGGCTTTTCTCGAGGATGATCGGGATTCAGCTGCACCTTTTAGGCCGATGATTGCGTTTCTTCGCCGTTCCCGCATCTATACCGCTATCACAGCTACTACTCCTATCTATAAGGACCTGGTTGGTTCCTTTTGGAGTTCGACAGTCATTAATTCAGACATGTCATTCACACGTTTACTCTCCAAGGTTGCTGACCAAGATATTATTATTTCGGAGCAGCTTATTCGTGATTTCTTCCAATTCAATGATGATCCAGACATGCCTGTTCTCTTCCCAAACTTATTTATAAATGGTGGCATGAACCGTATGGGATATCCGGGCATTCCCCGTGATCAATACCGAAAGGCCAATCTCACAAGGGTCTGGAGGTATCTCATGCACATAGTAATTGTGTGTTTGTCAAGCAGGAAGGCCGGCTTCGACGGAATGAGCCGCTCAACAGCCTCTGCTATGCTTGCTTTGGTCTACAACAAGCCTTTTAATTTTTCTCGATACATCTTTCGGGCTATGGTGGATAATGTCCACGCGGGGGACAACCGATGGAATTTATACCCTCGTTTCATCCAGCTGTTAATCAATCATCTGCTTCCGGGGCTTCCGGTGAATGCTGCTCATCGCTTCTGTGAAACTCCGATGAACAACCGTATTTTTGCTGTTTGTGCTCAATACGCTAAAGGAGCTCCAGTACCAGCCGATGTTCCTTTATTTGGACATATCATCAATGAGGGATATCTCCCTCCGGCTGACGACAATTATCTGGATGCTGTTGCTGCTCCTCCACAGCCAGAGGATCTTTTTGTCAATGTGCCTGTACAAGCAGAAAATCCTCAGCTTGAGGCAATTTTGGACGACATTGAGACTTTTGGTTATGTTGAACATCTTGAAGGAGAAAACGTTCAGGCACAAGAGCCGCGTATTGTCGAAGACATGGCTGCCAGCTCTTCTGATGATGGCTCCACTCCACCAACTTCCCCTCGGATAGTCCCTTCCGACACTTCGTTGGAAAATATTCGTCATTTCGATTTAAGACGCTTTAAGCGTATTCAACGACGCAAAAGGGCAGGGACAGGTTATGTGGGACCCGATGTGGGCAAAAGGCCTCGTCAATCAGAACCTACGGATGAAGATTGGGTGCCTCCGATGGTTCGTCAACGTCAATCGGCTCCAACTTCTTCTTCCACGCCACGGGTCGACATTCCCCGTGTGGATGTTCCTGTCCAACCTCTCCCGTCTGTCATTCAAGAATTAATGAGGCGGTTGGACACGATGCAGCAAACGATGACATCCCAAGCTGCATTAATTAAGTCACAATCTGCAGTTCTGGAAGCTCAAGCTGCACAGATTAAAGATTTGGAGCTGCAAACTGCCAGAGTTCCCATTTTGGAGACTAGGGTCTTAGAATTAGAAGCCCTAGCTGTAGTTTTGGGGGAGTCAGGCCTGCGTGCCATTGAAACAACAACTACGACTTCCGCCGGAACACAGACTGTAGATGTAAATAATTCAGACATTAATGAAAATTTACTTTTAGATTATTTCGCATCGTCTGAAAACATTCCAGGTCAACCGATTCCTATAGTTGTAGATTACTCTGAAGCAAATATCACGTATCTACAAAGCTTAATAAATCCGGTGAATAATGATGATATATCTTATGACTTTGAGGATGTTGAGGTTGAACCGGAGATTCCCTCAGATGAAGACGTGTATGAAGAGTCAAATCGTCCGGAATCTCCTATTGAAAGACAAAGTGAGCCTACTCATGCTCAACCAGAAGAACCGTATGATCCTGATGCACCTATCATTGAATCGGATTCTTCTGATGATGAAAATGAACTAGCCTCCGAACCGTTGCCATCAGTACAGTCCAAGCCTGTTGTGAAATATCGAACTGTGGCTGTGGCGTCTTCTATTTGTAAATCTTACAAAGTTCGAGGAGATTTCACTGGTCTAATTTATAGCTGGAAATTCGATGCTGAAAGCTCTCTCATTTTAATTAAAAGAAAGGATGGCGTTCAATACTTTCGGCCGAGATTCAATTGCATCAGCACTTTGCCGAAGGTTGAACTTAATCGTCTTGCGCAATTAGAATTGGTAAATAATTCAAATGATTGTCGAGGCGCTTTTATTCAAAAGGTTCTTAGAAAAGAGATCTACAGCAGGCACTATGTATGGATAAGACCTGAGCTGGGAGTTCGCTATCGTTTCAAGAAGAAGTTAGATCCAAGAACTCAAGAGTCTATTGTGAAGTATAAATATCCGCCAGCTGCAAGTCTGAAATCGGTTCCACTTGAGAAACTACCACAAAATTTGTTAAAGAAATTTAGATATTGGTGGTACGACCCGAAGACTGGTGAAGCTGTGATTGAATATCTAACTGAGAGAGACCAGGAACAGGGTCCGGGAGAGTGGATCTATTCTCAACAATTAAGAGGTTCAATTGTTCGTGTTTTTGATCCTATAAGCCTCATCAATTTAACGAAATATGACTTAAGAGTCCTTCATGCCAACAAGATTCAGCATTATGTTATTGATCAAGAAGAGGCTCTGAAGTTTCAAAAGATTGTTGAGATTTGTTTGAAAATGGGAATACATGCCGGGGGCACATTCCCAGCAGGCTGGAGTTGAGTGAAGATTTTTGAAGACCAAGCTGAAGACACGGGGGAGTTTGTTGGTGCATATTTATTATGTCTGTCAGTTGGTCTTAGCTTGTAATAGTTTGTTATGTAATTATGACGTTTTGTCTATTATTAGTATATTACAATTTTTTTTTTAGGCGACACAGAGCCTGTGT
Organism: Gnaphalium uliginosum; assembly: GCA_963930675.1. Classification (NCBI taxonomy): domain Eukaryota; kingdom Viridiplantae; phylum Streptophyta; class Magnoliopsida; order Asterales; family Asteraceae; genus Gnaphalium; species Gnaphalium uliginosum. The sequence continues at coordinate 29,595,816 of OZ005681.1, read as the reverse complement.
AGCTTATGCGACACAAGGCTTGTGTCGCATGAACTGGCTGTGCGACACAGAGCTTGTGTCGCAGGTCAGTTTCGGTTTCCCTATAAATAGAGAAGTTCGGCCTCATTTGTGGGTTGACGAATCCAGGGTTCCAGAGAGTATATTGTAAGGCATTTCAGTGTATCAAGCTAATTGGTTATTATATCAATATACATTCGATTTGTGTTTGATTCGTTTGTGTTTAACGTACTTTATACAATCGTTTGAATTCCGCCTCTCGATTGTTTGTGTTGATCCGGTTAGGTCCAAGACTAGGGAACCTACAGGCAACATACTGTACTTGGTTGTACTTTACTTATTTACGGGTTAAGCTTCGACTATGAGCTCATGGCAACAGTATATACATACGTACTTACATTTTGCTTGATTGCAAACGCTGATAAAACTCTTGTGTTCAAATTACTTATTTACAACCCTGTGAGATTCACCAACATTCGTGTTGACCCTTTTTAGCATGTATTCTCAGGTACACAAACGGAGTAGGTTTACTCCTAGCTACTTTAGCTAGAGTCGCATGATTTCTACACTGCATTTTGCGGAGATTCTTTAGCATTACTTTTTGTAAACTTGTTATGTAATAGAATCTCCCGTTCTATACGCGGACTCTAGGGAACTACATTTTGTGCTGTAAACGCTATGTTTTGTTTTCAAACTCTACTATATATATATGGAAATGTAACTATTTTTCAAACGTCTCATTTAGAGGTCATTTGCAATATCTTTGTGCAATGAGTACTTGATTAGTCGCGCCCCGACCCGAATCGCTTCCGCTGTACAAATTTGGGGGTGCAATAGATTGGTTTCAGAGCTATAGGTTATAGCGAACTAGGTTGCATTAGTGGGCCTAGACTATAACCATTAAGTAGTATTCCTCATTAGGTATAACTAGTTCAAAAATTTCATCATCCGACTTTAATATAACATAGCTTGATCAACTATGTACAATTACAGGAGAATCGAAGCAAGGTCTGAAATGGTTATGGCAAATGGGAATACATTAGAAGACTTTGATAATGATAGAAACATGACCGAACTCATACGTGCTATACATGTTAAACTATTATATTCTATAAGTATATACATAGACCTCACGTACTAAAACTCTTGCCACAGCAATGGCAGACATTCCTATCGTAACTCCAACCAACTTAGAGAACAAAACTCAAGCCTCACCCATCCGTACCTCTTTGGACTCACGCGTTATACGCACCTCTAGGAGGACTCTTGGCTCTCCTCAGGTTAATCCCTATCCTGGTACTAATTCCATTGATAACACCTCAATCAGAGCCCGCCGTCAAGCAGAAGCCCGCTGATGGAATTGGCTATCCACTGCTTTAGACACTTGGATATCCGAAGAAGGGATACGATCCACTACTGAACCCATGGACATTTCACCATATACCCAAGAACCCACACGCCATATTGTTCCGGTGCTAGCTGCTAGACTGCACCGCCATGAGAGAAGGCTTGACGACATGGAATTGGAGCAAGAAGAGACACGCTCAAGCTGGATGCACCTGGCACAAGGCCGCATTGGACAAATCTATCAAGATCAGGAAGATCTAGTCGAGACCAAGGACGAGGTCACCGCTTTACGATTACGGCTAGAACAATGTGAGTTACGCTCACAAGAAGTTGAATAATACTCTAGTATGCTGGAACAACGATTAATCTTGGCTGAAGAAAATGCCAGACAAGCTAGCAGACTTGCAGAAACTATGGATCACCTCCTCACCCTGCTACCACGAGTTCATCTACACCAAGATTAGTATAGTAACCATTATGTAATCTATTTGCTAAACTATTGTAATTCGTCCGGATGTAACAATTCCCGGCACCTTTTGTAAACATCAAATTTTGTAATCTTTTGAACCCGCAACTTAATTGGTTGCAAATCTATCTACCTTATGTTAGTGATTATCATGATATTGTATATTATTACCGCTTCTATATATATATATATATATATATATATATATATATATATATATATATGTTGGGTCTAAAGATGGCTAGAGAACTTGATCGAAGATTAATACTACTGGTTAGACTACAACTGCTAGTTACTACTGGTGAAGAGGAGTTTCTACTGTTAGATCAAAAGTTACTACTGCTACCGGGTTTTACACTACCAGTAGAAACAGTTACTACTGGTAGAAAAGATTGAGTTAGTACTAGTAGAACAAAGTTAGTGCTGCCGGGTAAAGTTTCTACTGTCAGTACAAAGTTTCTACGGTTGGGTAAGTTAATACTGTTTATAACTTACTACTGCTTGAGTTAGTGCTGTTACTTGGAGTTACTACTGTTCTTCAGAAATTAGTACTGCCCGTGTATTTTCAAGAAGTTTCTACTGTTTATGATTAGAGCATCTTTCTAACAATGTGGGCTAATCAAATATCTTCTCTGCAAAAGCAAAAAGCGCTCAGTAAAGCAGAGCATGGCTCAAGACGATAGGAGGATTAGATAGAAAGATTCTTTTCATTAATTACTGTAGCGTGTAATTGGAGCTCTATAATTCTATAAATAGAGCTCCTTACCTTCAATAGAAAAAAATATCTTAGAAGAGCAGAAGTGCAAAAATCATAAGTGTATTCAATAGATTGATAAGCTTGTATAATTGTCATTTGTAAGCTTCAAGGTTAATCATAACCCTGATACTTAAGTGTATTCGTATTATTCAAAGAAATAATATTGAAGCTTTTTGATAATTACTTTGCTTTTACTTGTTATTAATTTATGTTTTAAAACAGATTTAAGTTTACTTCTAAATTTATAGATTACTATTCCGCGGTATTTCTATAAAATATTCAATTGCTATAATTATTGACCCGGAAGGTTCAATTCGATCCTGTCAATTGGTATCAGAGCATTGTTAATTGATATCAACTTATAAATTGATATCAGAACGCTGTCTCAAAAGCATTGAATTTTAAAGAAGTTGAAAAATCACTGTTCCATTAATTTTTGATTAATCTCTGTTTTTCTTTAAATTTGTTTTAAAGATTCACTGTTCCATTGAAGTCTTTTAAATTCTGAAATATTCTTTATAAAAATGACTTCTGAAACTAGTGATGGAGTCCAGGCCACAAGAATTCCCATGCTCATACCAAATGAGTATGAAAAATGGAAAACCAGGATTAAGCAATACATGCTTCTTACTGATTATTCTTTATGGGAAGTCATAGAATGTAGACCTAAATATGCATTAAATACTGATGGTTCTAGAATTCCTAGATCACCACCAACAAATGATGCAGAAAGAAAAATAAGATCCACAAAATTAAAATCTCTAAGTACTCTGTTGATGTCCATACCATATGAGTACCAAAGACGTTTTGAAAAGTGTGATGATGCCCAAGACCTTTGGAAAGCAATTGCAAAACGTTTTGGTGGCAATGAAAGCACAAAGAAAACTCAAAGATCGATTTTGAAACAGGAATTTGAAAACTTTATGGGTATAAAAACTGAAACTCTAACTCAAACTTTTGACGGATTTTCAAAACTAGTTGGAGATTTAGAAAATCATAATGTCAATATTGACAAAGATGATTTAAACAGAAAGTTTTTAAGGTCCTTAGGAGAAGAATGGACCATGTACACTGTATCTTTGAGACAAGGGAAAAACCTTGATGAGAAGGATTTAGATGACTTATATAATGATTTAAGATCATTTGAATCAGAGGTTGAAGGCAAGAAACAAATCTCTACTTTCTCAAATAATGCTGCTTTTTTGTCCATAAATAAACAAACAACTAAAAATCTAAATCAATATGGAACTACTTCTATAAGTTATGGAACATCTTCCAATGAAAAACCAAATGACTCAGTTCTAGAAGCGTTTTATGCTAGTCATGTAAATTCCTCACTAACTAATGGGGAACTAGAACAAGTAAATCCTGATGATTTAGAAGAAATGGACTTAAAATGGCAAATGGCTATGTTAACCTTAAGAGCAAAAAGATTCATGCAAAGAACTGGTAGAAACAACTGTGCATACAAAAGAGATGATGGTGCAGGTTTTGATAAAAGCAAAGTTGAATGCTTTAACTGTCATAAACTAGGTCACTTTGCTAGAGAATGCAGAAGCATAGAAGGAAACAATCAAAGAACTGAAAATGGAACTCAAAGCAGGAGTATCCAAATTCAAAACTCCACTGCACTTATATCACAAGATGGACTAGGGTTTGATTGGAGTGACCATGCAGAACAAGAATTGCATAATAAAACTCTTATGACAATCACTGAATCAGAACCTTCTTCTGAAATTCCTTATGAGATACAAAGCAAATTATGTTCTTCTATTTGTAAGAAAACTGTTACACATTATAGAGATCATAATGCTAAAATACTTAAGGAATTTGACAAAAGTGAAATCATGAACAAAGCATACATCAACACCATTGAAAAATTTGAAAAAGAGATCAAATCATATCAAGAAAATGAAACACAGTATGATTATGATCTTAAATATGCTAGATGGGAAATGGATTGCTTACAAGATAAGATAGATGAGCTCAATAAAAAGCTGATAGAAGTTAAAGTTGAAAAGGATAGCATTAAGCTAAAAGCAAGTGATTTAGATAATGCTTCCTCTAAACTTCAAAATCTTCTAAATGTTCAAATTCATGATAAGCTTAAAACAGGATTAGGTTGCTCTAGTGTTCCACCACCTTATAACAATAATTATTTTCAAAAGACTAAAATAGATACAAGTGACTTAACACAAGAGGTCCAAACTGAAGTAACAGTTAAAAGTCTAGAAACACATGATAAGGTTGGAGAAAACTGAGAAGTGGTTGAGAAAACTGAAAATAATGAGAATACTGAACTTACTAAGCTAGCATCTAAAATTGGTAAAACTAAACTAGCAGAGGGTAAGAAAATGTTTGAAGAAAAGGCAAAAATGAATCAAAAATTAAGAAATAGATTAGGATATGAGAAAAAGGAAACAAAAGCAGTGAATAAAAGGCAAAATGTTAATAATAACTTTGTTCATTGCAAATGTAAAGCAAGCTTCTCTTCACAAAACTTTTTGAACCCAAGAGGAAATCAAAGAAACTGGAACCAAATGGTTTAACAAAAATTGAGACACAACTTTTCAATTATAAAAAGGAAGAACTGCTTTATATGTGGAAGATCAAATCATCTTCAACATGACTGTTTTTATAATCCTAAGAATACTCAAAGGATTGTAAATTCAGCATAGAAATCAACTAACAGAGTCAAGGATACAAGTTTTAAAAGAAACCATGTTAATACTGGTAAAGAAATGAAAGCAAAGAAAGCAAACAGTAGTAAAACAAAGAAGACAGTACTAAAAACAAATATGCATGTTAATACTGCTAAACCAGTTAATACTGTAAGAACAGTTTGCTAGGCATATTAATACTGCTAAACTTTTTAATACTGTAAATCAGTCTACTACTGCTTTAAAGAAAATAGTGTCAAAAACCAATTGGTGTTGGAAACCAATGGCAACAGAAATTTCAAACACCAAAAGTGCATCAAAATCAATGACCTTCAACAGTGTTGATTTCATTGATGCACTTGGGAAGCCCAGAACCTCTCTGGTTTGGGTTCCCAAAAGAAATTAATTTTTCTTTCTTTTAATGTGCAGAGCAAAAGAAACTTATGGCATATTGACAGTGGATGCTCTAGACACATGACAGGAGACAGGTCCAAGCTACAGAATTTCAAATCAATCAATGGTGGACATGTAGCATTTGGAGGTAATTCAAAAGGAGGAAAAATTACAGGAAAAGGTATGGTAAAAGGTGAAAGACTGAACTTTAATGATGTTTACTTTGTTGAGGAACTCAAATACAATTTGTTAAGTGTCAGCCAAATCACGGATAAAAGGAACCCAGTTCTTTTTACAAACACAAAATGCTTTATTCTTTCTGAGGATTTTAAACTTGATGAAAGTAAAATTTTACTCAGAACTCCAAGAAAAGATAATGTCTATTGCTGTGATATGGCAAAATTGAATCCTCCACAAAATATACACTATATTTTATCAAAGGCATCAGTTGATGAATCTGATCTTTGGCATAGAAGGATGTATCACATGAATTACAAAACAATCAATAAACTTGTTAAAGGAAAACTTGTCAGGGGATTACCTGAGAAGACATATTCATGTGAAAATCATTGTATTGCATGTCAAAAGGGCAAGCAACACAAAACTTCTTTTAAATCCAAAATTTTGAATTCTAATTATTCTCCCTTACATCTACTTCATATGGATTTATTTGGACCAACAAATGTAAGGAGCATAGGACATAAAGTATATTGTTTAGTGATCATTGATGACTTTAGCAGATTTTGTTGGGTCTTCTTTCTTAGAACAAAAGATGAGACAGGTGAAATACTTAGATCATTTATTACTAAGATAGAAAATCAAACCAATAAAAAGGTTAAAATCATTAGAAGTGATAATGGTACAGAGTTTAAAAATCTTGAGATGGATAAATTCTGTAAATTCAAGGGAATAGAAAGACAATTTAGTGCTCCTAGAACTCCACAACAAAATAGAGTTGCAGAAAGAAGAAATAGGACACTAATTGAGGCTGCTAGAACTATGTTAGCAGATGCTAAGCTACCCATGACCTTCAGGGCAAAAGCAGTTAGTACTGCTTGCTATGTTCAGAACAGAGTGTTAGTTGTCAAGCCTCACAATAGGACACCATATGAGTTATTCTTTGATAGAATACCATTGGTCAGCTTTCTTAAACCATTTGGATGTCCTGTCACTATGCTGAATACCAAAGATTACTTAGGCAAGTTTGAGAGCAAGGTAAATGAAGGAGTCTTTGTTGGATATTCTACTCAAAGTAAAGCTTACAGAATATTCAATCATAAGACCAGAATTGTTGAAGAGACCTTAAATGTGACCTTTAATGAACAGACTGTTAATACTGCAGGAAAAGGTCCAGAATGGTTGTTTGATATTAATGCACTAACAGAATCTTTTAGATACATGTGTGGATCATCAAATGCAGGAATAACTGAACCAGAAGTTGCAGAGAAGAAAGAGAATAAATCAGAATATATTATCTTTCCTATCTGGTCTGTTGATCCACCAGAAATATCTCAACCATCTCAACAGGTTGATGAAGAAACAAAAGAAGTATCTAAAACATCTAATACTGCAGAAGATCAAGGAAGCAATACCAAAATCACAGAAGATAATGTAGGTGAAGAAATGATTTCTGAACCTATATTTTCTTCTAATGAAGCATACAGTGAAGAAACAGGAAGTCCAGACATGAATCTCACAAATTTGGATGTTGAAATTCCTGTAACTTTTCAACCATCTGCAAGGGTTCAACTCAATCATCCTCTAGAGAATGTTATTGGGGATATAGGGTCTGCAATACAAACAAGAGGGAAAGCTGTTGTTCACCAAGATTCAGAAAGTAAAAGTTTTATAAGTGAATGTTTATTTTCAGCTTTTCTTTCACAAACAGAGCCTAAGAAAGTGGTAGAGGCTCTAAAAGATCCAAGCTGGGTTGAAGCTATGCAGGAGGAGTTGCTTCAATTCAAAATACAGGAAGTCTGGTCATTAATAGATCTTCCCACAGGAAAAAGACCTATTGGCACTAAATGGGTCTTTAGAAACAAAAAGGATGAGAGAGGCATAGTGATCAAAAATAAAGCCAGATTGATGGCTCAGGGGTACACTCAAGAAGAAGGAATTGATTATGATGAAGTTTTTGCTCCTGTTGCCAGAATTGAAGCTATAAGATTATTTTTAGCTTATGCTTCTTTCAAAGATTTCAAAGTTTATCAGATGGATGTTAAAAGTGCATTTTTATATGGCACAATTGAAGAAGAAGTGTATGTTTGTCAACCTCCAGGGTTTGAAGATCCAAAACATCCAGACAAAGTTTATAGGCTTGACAAAGCTTTATATGGTCTACATCAAGCTTCTAGAGCTTGGTATGACACTTTGTCAATTTACCTGCTGCAAAATGAGTTCAATAGGGGAGCTATTGACAAAACCTTGTTTACAAAGAAAATCAGTAATGATATTCTTCTTGTTCAAATCTATGTGGATGATATCATTTTTGGATCCACAAGGGACTCTCTTTGTAAAGAATTTGAAAAACTCATGCATCAAAAGTTCCAGATGAGTTCCATGGGAGAATTAACATTCTTTCTTGGACTACAAGTTAAACAGCAGCAGGATGGTATCTTTATAAGTCAAGGAAAGTATGTAAATGATATTCTGGAAAAGTTTGGGTTCAAAGACGCAAAGATTGCAACCACTCCAATGGAAAAACTGAAGCACTTACATGCAGATCTTGAAGGGGAGGATGTGAATATTCATCTGTACAGATCAATAATAGGATCTTTATTATATCTAACATCTTTAAGACCAGATATTATGTTTTGTTGTATGTGTTTGTGCCAGGTTTCAAGCAAATCCTAAATTATCTCATCTATATGCAGTCAAAAGAATCTTCAGATATTTAAAGGGTCAACCAAAATTGGGCCTTTGGTATCCAAATATGTCATCTTTTGATCTTATTGCATACACAGATAGTGACTATGGAGGATCAAATATGGACCGAAAATCAACATCTGGTGGATGTCAATTTCTAGGGAGTAGATTGGTTTCATGGCAATGTAAAAAGCAAACCACTGTCTCAACATCAACAGCAGAAGCAGAGTATGTAGCAGCATCAAGTTGCTGTGCACAGTTACTTTGGATTCAAAATCAATTGATGGATTATGGTTTGATTCTTTTAAATACTCCTATTTTTATTGACAATAATAGTGCAATCAGTATTATTAATAATCCTGTTAAACATTCAAAAACCAAGCACATTGAAATCAGATATCATTTTATTAGAGATTGTAATGAGAAAAAGTTAATTCAAATTTTTAAAGTTCATACTGATAATCAATTTGCAGATCTATTCACTAAAGCATTTGATGTTGGTAGATTTACATTTTTGGTTACAAGTATTGGAATGATTAATCTTTCGTAAATGATTTTTCTCATAAAACTCTATGGTGCTTGTACAAGGATTAATACTGATACACTAGTTAGTACTGCTTATAGTAATTTTAATACTGTCAATATTAGTTACTACTGCTACTTATCGAGTACTAATAGACCAATTAATACTGTTATGTATTATTATTACTGTCTTCACTAATCAGTACTCTATCCTATTTATATATACTATTTGTTTTCGTTATTGATAAATTGATAAATTGATAAAAAAACAAAAAAATCTACTAGTACTGCTAAACCTCTTAGTACTGCTTGTAATAAGTTTCTACTGCCTTGTTCGGTTAGTGCTGCTTATAACCAGTTAGTACTGTTAGCAATATTAGTACTACTCTTTAACTCAGTGTGAGAGTTAATATTGCCGGTTGTTAATACTGCTTATACACTTTCTACTGTCAAAATAGAAATGTAAGAGTATTACTATTGTCTTCACACTTTCTACCGTTTATAAATACTACTAGTGTGTATCTTTCTACTGGTTGAAAGTTACTACTGTTTTTAATAGATGTGCTACTTTACTACTGTTAACATAGTTAATACTGCTTTCAAAGTTCTACGGATTGCAAAATTCCAGAGCTTGGCAGTACTACTTATACAACAGTATCAAGGTATCAAAAACACTTTCATTCTCTCAACAGCAGAAACCTAAAATAGCAGAAACCTCAACCACCTTCAAACTCAGCCTCTTTCAAATCAAACTTTCAAAATTAATGGTGTCTTCATCCTCCTCATCTACAACTCTTTCGATTGTAGATAACCATAATGTGCTCGCATATTTGGTTAAAACCCATGATGCGACGGACTTTCATGAAATCATCGATTTCTTGAAAGAAAGTCACATCCACTATGCTTTGACTGTAAACCCAACAGTCTACTTTAAGCATATCAACTCCTTCTGGAACCACGCCAAAATCGAATCTATCGACGACACTAAACTCATTGTGTCGAAAGTAGAGAGCAAACGGGTGGTGGTCACAGAGGATTCTATCCGCAACCATCTCCATCTAGGAGATAATACAGGTATTTCTATGCTTTCAGGCACTGAAATTTTTGAAAATTTAAAAAATATGGGTTATGAAGGGGATCTTACAAAATTTACTTTTTACAAAGGGCTTTTCTCTCCCAAATGGAAATTTCTAATCCATACAATCCAACAGTGCCTGTCCACTAAAAGAACAGGTTGGAATGAGTTTGGGAGTGCAATTGCTTCTGCAATTGTATGCCTAGCCAAAAACCAACTGTTCAATTTTTCTGAAATGATTTTTAATGGGATGCTCAGAAATATTGAGCAGTCCTCTAAAATGTTTTTAATGTATCCAAGGTTTGTGCAAATCTTCTTAAATGAAGAAATAAATGATTTAAATGCACACTCCAAAATCTGCTTTCATGTTAGGCCAAATACTTCTCAAACCGAATCTGGTTACCAAGATTTGGGAACCTACGAGACTTGGTGATGGATGAAGCTCACAAGTCCAGATACTTGATACATCCTGGAGCTGACAAGATGTATCACGGCATAAAGGAGTTGTATTGGTGGCCCAACATGAAAGCAGACATCGCTACGTATGTTAGCAAGTGCCTTACCTGTTCCAAAGTTAAGGCTGAATACCAAAAACCTTCCGGCTTGCTACAACAACCGGAAATACCTCAGTGGAAATGGGAGCAAATTTCCATGAATTTCATCACAAAACTACCAAAAACACCGAGCGGTTGCGATACCATTTGGGTGATCGTAGACCGACTTACCAAATCCGCTCACTATCAAGGAAACTGACAAGATGGAACGTTTGACGCGACTCTATCTAAAAGAGATCGTGTCAAGACACGGCGTGCCTATCTCAATTATCTCTGACAGAGATGGTCGATTTACTTCTCGCTTTTGGCAATCACTACAAAAATCTCTGGGTACTCGTCTAGATATGAGTACTGCTTACCACCCGCAGACTGACGGCCAAAGCGAACGAACCATTCAAACACTAGAAGATATGCTACGAACTTGTGTAGTTGACTTCGGTAAGAACTGGGAAAACCACTTACCTCTGTGTGAATTTTCATACAACAATAGCTATCATACCAGCATTAAGGCTGCACCATTCGAGGCACTTTATGGACGAAAGTGCCGATCACCTATCTGTTGGACTGAGGTGGGAGACAGCCAACTCACCGGTCCTGAAATCATTCATGAAACGACCGAAAAAATCGTAGGTATCAAAAATCGGCTGAAAGCCGCACGTGATCGTCATAAAAGTTATGCTGACGTGAGACGCAAACATCTCGAATTTCAGGTCGGGGACAAAGTACTATTGAAAGTGTCGCCATGGAAAGGCGTCATTCGTTTTGGTAAACGTGAAAAGCTTAACTTTAGGTACATCGGACCGTTTGAAATTCTGGAAAGAATTGGTCCGGTGGCATATCAACTGCAGCTACCTCAAGAACTCAGTAGCGTGCACAACACTTTTCACATTTCTAACCTTAAGAAATGCCTGTTTGATGAGACACTTATTATTCCACTCGACGAAATTCAAATCGATGACAAGCTTCATTTCGTCGAGGAACCTGTGGAGATCATTGACCGAGAGGTCAAACGCTTAAAACAAAGTCGTATTCCCATCATTAAACTCCGGTGGAATTCCAGCTGTGGTTGTCGCACCCCCAAGGCACGTGGCAGCGGAAGGTAGGGTGTTGCATTGGGGGCGCCGACCAAATCAAATATCACAACACAAGAATTACAACAAACGACCTCTATATGAGACGTTTCAAAAATCATTACATTACACAGTTAAAATGTTTACATAAGTTTTTCCAAAAGTAGAGTACGCATCTAGTACAAGATTTCAACATAATACAATGCAAGCTAATCTCTTGTTGTTCGAAAATATATGCGACTCGAGCTACGCTATCCAAAGGCGTCCTACTGCTGCGGATTACCTGAGAAATACATACTAAAAGGTCAACATAAAGTTGGTGAATTCATAGGTTTGTAAACAGTTGATATAACATTGTATGGAACACAAGATTTCTGTTTGTATCATTCAACAATGATAGGTAATGTATTACAAAAATGTAAAGATAGTGAATATTGTTGCCATGAGCTCATAGTTCGAGCTTAACTGTGGTGTCGGGTCACAATCAAGTGCCACGATCGGGGTGCCTCCCAGCGAGTGCCTAATCCAACACTCGTAAGAACAAATGATAATACGTCCGTTTGACAAGTTAGCGCTACTAACCCGGACGGGGGGAGTCAATCCCAAATAGTACTATTCATTAACATTCACGCTATAACGATACTAACAAACTATGATGTGGGGGACTTCAGGATTAGTAAAATAACTCATGCAACCAATATATCAAGTTTTGTACTTGTGTTCACATGAAAATAGCAGTGTAAAAGCAGTTGTATGTATTCTCACCCCAGTTAGAAACAGTAAAAAGGGGCTATGAAACTCACCTGATATTAGCAAGCAAGCAATAATCAATTAGCAAGCAAAGCGTGTTTTCCGGATGCAACCTTCTAACGTCCTAAACGTATAAGGTCGTGTAAGTAGATGTCTCAAAAGACCATCTATAGTGATTTTATAAGTGGGGGTTAATGTCCACTTAAGCCAATCATGTAGGTGGAGGGTTAATGTCCACCTAAGTTAATCATGTAGGTGGAGGGTTAATGTCCACCTAAAATAAGTTCACACAATTAGAAATGTCCAATTGTTCAGTTATCGTTTGTGTTTAGAAAAACATGTACAGGCCGTTGGTGATATTTTGTGAAAATACAGCTCTTGATTAATTATGTTATGCGTATTTCTACTTTCCAGTTATGGGTAATTAATCGGTGTGGCAAGGGCGAAGCCCATTAATGACGGGGGTCCGGGGGCAGCGCCCCTGGTAGTGGGGTCCAAGGGGTGGCAACCCCTGGCGGGGTCCAAGGGGCAGAGCCCCTGGCTGGGGTCGAGCTTCCAGGTCAGCGCGAAAAATTTTTATTTATGCTTATATTGCTTTAAGGAAAACGTGTCGATTTTTGTGTTTTTAGCGACACTGGGCTAGTGTCGCCATAGCGACACTAAGGTGTTATGCGACACTAAGGTATTATGCGACACTAAGGTATTATGCGACACAAAGGCTTGTGTCGCTAATGTGACGATTCAGGTGCTGTAGCGACACAAAGGCTTGTGTCGCTAATGTGACGATTCGGTTTATAGCGACACAAAAGCTTGTGTCGCTAATGTGACGATTCGGGTGCTGTAGCGACACAAAGGCTTGTGTCGCTAATGTGACGATTCGGTTTATAGCGACACAAAGGCTTGTGTCGCTAATGTGACGATTCGGTTTATAGCGACACAAAGGCTTGTGTCGCTAATGTGACGATTCGGTTTATAGCGACACAAAGGCTTGTGTCGCTAATGTGACGATTCGGTTTATAGCGACACAAAGGCTTGTGTCGCTAATGTGACGATTCGGTTTATAGCGACACAAAGGCTTGTGTCGCTAATGTGACGATTCGGTTTATAGCGACACAAAGGCTTGTGTCGCAGACTACTGGGCTTCTGCGACACAGAGGCCTGAAACAGGTCGGTTTTGTACAATTTATTTCGTGTCTCAAATGTTCAAATGAAAATTCAAGAAAAATCCATGTTGTTCCCTAGTATGTTAGCTCTCTAAATTAATTTTTCTAGGATTTTTAAGTACTTCTAAGTATTTTTAAAAATTTCGTTTGTTCCCTAAGGTCAGAAAGTGACCAATCCGGATACATGCAACAAGATCGGATTTCTGGGCAAAATATACACATTTTCAGAAAAAGTTATCTAAACGACATTTGTACCTAACAAAATTTGTGAACTTTTGGCGTTGGTTTCAGGTCATTTGGATGGGTATATCTCGAGTTATGATTAAAACAAGGAAGGTGAAATTCCTGTCCTTTTTGACAGCCCGGACACATGTTTTTGTAAAAATCATTTCTGGTATCAAACGAACTCCAAAAATCATGAAACCACTTGGAAATGAAAGCTAACTTCTTAAACTTAATTTTTGCCTTTTGAATCGTCCATTTTGGTCAAGTTTTGAGGGAGAAACAACCTCTCAAAGTCGGGCTATTTTTCTGCCCGAAAATGCATGTTTTGTTCTTGAACTTTTTAAGCCATGAACAACGTTTTTATGTTATGATTTGGACATTTCCTTGTTATGTGAACATTATAACATGTTTATAGAGGTGTTACAAGTATTTTGGAAGAGTTTGAAGTTCTTACAAATGTTAAACAATCGAGCAAGAGGAGAAAGATGATGTTGGAAGTTCGATCTTGGTTTTTGGCTTGCTTTCTTCTTGAAACTTGGATGGATGATGACGGTGGCAGGTGGTTGTTGGTGGTGGCAGGTGGTTTTTGGGGGTAGTAGGGCTGGGATATCTTGAGAGAGAGGAGGAGGAGAGAGTAGAGAGAAAGAGTGTGAATTTGTGTGTGTAAAAATGAGAGAAAATGGGAGATATGGAGCTTATGTAGGGTGGGCCTCTTGGGCCGATTTCTAGGCTTCTTGGGCCGGTTTTTAGGCTCAATTGGAGCAGCCCAATTTGAGTCTTGGGCTTGGGTAATGGTTTCTCAAGCCCGCGATACGTTATTTGATCGGTTAATCATTATTCGCGCGCGTAAACCTTAAATCTTTAACGTTAAAATTTTGTGTTTTATTTCTGATACAAAATTCAGTATTTTAATTTGACCAACATATTTAAAAATACTTTATTGATCCTTCTTAGAACATTTGTTGGTTTCGTTCGGTTATCGGGCGCGATTCGCGCGTTTTCGTTAAGTTTGTTACGTTTTAAGCAAAACGTTTAGGTTTTTCGTATATTATTATTTAATAACCATAATATAGGGTAAATAATTACTATTTAATTTATAAAATAGATTTACATTATTTATGAAAGTGTATCACCAACGCCGTATAGATTGTCGGACCTTGTCCGGTTGTTTCGCGTAATTACAGATAAACACATAATCACGTAAGTGTATATTAAAATATACAAGTAATTACAGATATTTAGCCTAATATCCACTAAATACAAGTAATTAGGGTTTCCAGCTAGGTTTAACAATTAACCTAAAGTGTCGGGTGTCACAGTGGCCCTGAATTCACTTGGGAACGGGAAGACCAAATGCGACAGAAATACCCACATCTCTTCACTGATCCCACGCAGACTACAACTACGAGCTAATTTCGAGACGAAATTCTCCAAACAAGGGGAGAATGTGACACCCGGCAAATTAGGCCGTCATTTGTGTTTAATCATAGATCATTATTACTTGTATTTAGTGTGAAATAGGACTTAGTACAGTAACAATTTGTATATATTGTTACATACACATGTACGTAATTAATTTTAATTACGCGAATTCGATCGGATGGAATCCGACACGATAATACGGACATTGGTGAAAAACATTTCTTAAATAACGTAACAATATTAAATAATCGTTATTTAACATATATTATTATAATAATATATTAAACGTTTTACGTTTTGTATAAAACGTACCGTACATGACGAAAACGCACGAATCGCGCCCGATACCCGAACGAGACCTGACAAATATTTTGAAAAGGTTCAATAATGTATTTGAAAATATTTGGTCAATTTAAAATGGCAATTACGTATCAAAGACAATACGCGAAAACTAAACGTTAACGATTAAATTATAAAACGCGCGATTAACGTTTAGCCGACTGAGTAACGTAACACGAAATTGAGGAACGAGTAATGAGCCGAAGACCCACGATGGGTCAGGCCCAGTTCGCAGCCCAGACCAGGCCCCCAGCCCAAATCGGCCCACCTATATATGGATGCCCTCCCTTCTTTCTTCTCATTCACAACCAACACACTCTTGCCCACCCTTCACCTTTTCTCTCTTTCCCTTGGCTGGAGCAGCCCCAAAACACCACCACCACAACCACCACCACACCCCCCAGCCTCCTTCAGGAGCCACCAAGCACTACCATCACCATCTAGCACCATCTTCGTTGTTTTTACGCAAGGAGAAGCAATGAGGGCAGCAGCTGCACACCTTCAACTTTTCGGTTCAAGATCTGCATAAACCCACCTTGTGAGCCCTTCTTCCTTGTTAGATCTACTTGCTTAACACATATATACATGTTAATGGTCCAATCATGTGTTCTATTGTCCAAACAGATGCTCGAACTCGTTTTTGAAACACGAAAAACCTTTGGGTAAAGCTTTTAACCGCTGGACAAAACTTTACCCGACTTTAGATCGGAATATCTAACTCATAACAACATCAAATCGGACGATTCTTGAGCCAAATATTAAGTTCAAGTTGTCTACTTTCGATCCCAACTGGTCTCGCATTTTTCTGAGTTCGTTTACTAGTTCAAATCGATTTTATGAAGTGATGTGTACAAAGTGTCCTTTTAGTCAGAAAACTTGGTCAAATTTGAGAAGGCATATCTTGAGATTTACGAACCCAAATCAGTTGAAACCACTTGAAAAAGTTCACAAATTCTGTTACCTTTAAAAGTAGTACTATTACATTTTCTAAAGTTTTGTAAAACTCGAGATATGACTTGATCTTTGAACGGGTATCAGAAAGATGGATTGTTGGACACAGGTGCAATCATTAAATATTTTGAATGACTTAACCTTGGTCAAAAATTATGAAAATTACATTTTTAGAAAGCTAACACATGTAGGAAGGTTGTATAAAAACCTCGAATTTTATCTCGAACGCTTGACTAGCCAAAACGAGCTCACAAAATCGAGAATTTTAAAGAGAGAAGCTGTCCAAAACGGAAATGTTTCCCGGGGTTAAAAACGAGCACCTTCGGGTTTGCCAAAAATTTTGAAACCCACTTTTTACAAGTACCAAAACATTAAGATTTGATGTGTAAAAGTTTCGAGTCAAACCGAGAACGTTTGGCAAGTCAACCAAAAACCCGAGTACACATCAATCGTCTGTGTCGCTAAATAGACCTTAGTGTCTCAGTAACTTGCGACACTAAGCCTTTTGTCGCCATGTTGACTCTAATGTCGCACACATATTAATTTTGGCAACTTGCGACACTAATCCTTAGTGTCGCAAACCCCCCTTTTGGTGTCGCTTCCAGTTTCGCTAAAAACAATTGAAAACACTTTTATTCTTAAGTATCGAATTCGTGCAACAATATCTAAACAATATACGACATTACTTGTACCCGCAAATACATATACTTTCATAAGTATACGACGAAACAAACATAACAATGATATCTTTAGGAATTATTATTATTAAAACCGTCACCAACAGGCCGTACACGTCTTCAAAACACAAGCGGTAAACATTGGACATAACTAGTTGAGTGGACAACGAGCATGGATGATCCCTTTGGACATCTACTTACATATAACCTTGTACGTTTAGGACGTTAGGAGGTTACGGGTTCGGAGAACCTACTTATTGATTTAAGATTACGGACACTCGTTTATTTATATAAACGTAGCTTGCAAAGGCTCAGGTGAGTCTTACAGCCCCACTTTTACTGTTTTTCTTCTATGGGGTGAGATAAAATGCTTAACTGCTTTTACATGAACACAAATGCTAAATTACTTACTTTTTATACGGGCTTGCATGAGTTTACTTACTAATCCACTGAAGTCCCTCTATGATAGTTTCGTTAGTTATGGACTTAAGCGCGAATATTAGTTAATGGATCCATTAGGGATTGACCCTCCCCGCCTGGGGTAGTAGCGCTACCACGAACCGTTATGTATAAACGGGCGACATATATTTGTTTCGTACGATTGGATTAGGCACTTGCGGGGGCAACATACTGTACTTGGTTGTACTTTACTTATTTACGGGTTAAGCTTCGACTATGAGCTCATGGCAACGGTATATACATACGTACTTACATTTTGCTTGATTGCAAACGCTGATAAAACTCTTGTGTTCAAATTACTTATTTACAACCCTGTGAGATTCACCAACATCGTGTTGACCCTTTTTAGCATGTATTCTCAGGTACACAAACGGAGTAGGTTTACTCCTGGCTACTTTAGCTAGAGTCGCAAGATTTCTACACTGCATTTTACGGAGATTCTTTAGAATTACTTTTTGTAAACTTGTTATGTAATAAAATCTCCCGTTCTATACGCGGACTCTAGGGAACTACATTTTGTGCTGTAAACTCTATGTTGTGTTTCCAAACTCTACTATATATATATATATATATATATATATATATATATATATATGGAAATGTAACTATTTTTCAAACGTCTCATTTAGAGGTCGTTTGCTATATCTTTGTGCAATGAGTACTTGATTAGTCGCGCCCCGACCCGAATCGCTTCCGCTGTACAAATTTGGGGGTGTGATAGGTTGTGAATCATGATAGCTTTCACTTTGTGAACACTATCTCGACCGTTGATCTAAACAATGGTTCGACGCTTCTGCTTCTACAATATGTATTCAGGTATATTCTGAATCTTATATTTCCTACTTGAATGAAATCGTCAGTATTTTGCACCATTAACCAAACCATTCGAGATATATTATCTCTTATATTGTGTTTGTGGTTTGGCACATATACACAAGTTGCTGCAACATATAAGTTCAATCGTTCTCAATATTTAGTAGCATGTAACAAATATGTAAGTAACATGAAAAAGAACATCCGATATAATCTTACAAAATAAAGAAATAAAATAATAGTACCTAAGAATCTCCAAGACTAATCTATTAAACTTGTAAAAGTATGCTCCATCACTTCAGAAAAATGAGCAAAAAACAAAGGACCTTTTAGAGACGACCCATGTCGTCGCTAAAAACCACTACGCGACAATTTTTTTTGCGGGTTCAACTTTTTGACCGAGCTCTTTAGTGACGATCACGTTGTCGCTAAAGATATATAATTTTTATATTATTTTTGGCTTCAAAATTTTCGCTTTTGATCCAATTTTTTTTCTCACCTCCTCTTTAACGACATCTTGATCGTTGCAAAAAAGATTATTTTATTTTTATTTTTTCTTTTCTCCAAAATGTTTTGTATTTGGCTACAGGAAAAACAATTACCGCCTCATCTTTAACGACGACCAGGCCGTTGCTACAAAAAGTTAATTTGTTTTGTTTTATTTATGTATTGTGAAATGATTTTAGAATAATTTTTACACGATAAACTATTTATTTCTTCAAATTAATTTTAATTACATTATTTAATTAGGATTTAACGTTTAAGATATATAATTTAAAGGTTAGGATTAATTTAGAGTTTCAAGACCAAACCCTAATCCGTAAACTTTATATCATAATCCTCGACGTAGATCATCACCTATAAAACAATTGTGATAAACTTTTTGTATGATAAATTATCGTTTAGGGCTTGGCGAATGTGTTTGCGACATCTAAATTGTTATATGGTAAACTTACGATCGACAGTGTACATTATGGTTACATGGGTCGGTTAATCAACCATAGTTGTTTACCAAACCCTAAGGCGTCAACACTATAGGTTAAGGCGTCAATCCTCTTCGAATATTCAAATGATCAGGATAAACCCTAGGGCCTTTACAATATTAGTTTAGGTGTCAATCCTATTCTAACATTCGAATGGCCAAGATAAACCCTAATGCATTTTCTCTACATGTCCCACAATATAATGTAGCTTGGTTTATATCATCACATGATAAATGTAAATAATATATAGTTGTTCGAACATAAACTAATTTAAGTTTGCTTAAGGACATAACTATTAATATTATTCATACTTATTCAATATATAATTGTTCATTGAACCATAATTGTTCATCACTATGATCATAAATCTTCAACGTGAATCATCGCCTATAAAATAAGTGAGTTATATGAAGCAAGTGTATTACTATTCGACAAAAAGGAGTCATTGTATTGTATTTCTGTAATATAAGTAGTTAAGTTCGTTAAATTCTAAGACGTTTACATTATGTATTCCCTAATTTTATGTTGGCGAAGGTGTTTGGGTGTATATTGTATGGCTTTTAGAAGATACAAAAGTTGTGTAACGAACGAATAACGATATATATGCCCTAGTTTAATGTCTCAAGACTCTTCGAACATTCAAATGATCGAGATAAACCAACGTTGTGTCACTAAAAATAACATAACCAGTATTTCTCAAAGTCATGAATCTTATAAAGATACATTCTTGCAACACAAAGCAAAACAAATCTTTTACCTTGATGACCCGTCTAAAAGCCAACTTTGGAAGGTCGTCCAAGAGGTGAATCACAGAAGACCAAAAAACCATCTTGGAAGAGAACGAAGAAGATGTTATACATGACAACAATTCATCTAATCTTGCATTGGATGCTAATTTGGATAGTTTGACTTATACGAGCTTGAATAGAGATGGTCAATCAACGGAAGTTGATTGTTATTATATATTCATTTTATGTGTTTACAGTGCGTTAAAAATGGTAAATATCCAAATTACATTGACTAATACTAAGTTATGCACACATATTCAAGGATGGCATGTGGTCAACAAGTAGGCCAAAACTCAATATGTAAGTACCAAATTGAATTCTTAGAATGTATATATGATTGCTATAAAATGGTTGATTGATGATTTTGTGGAATCGAAGTATTAAATTGTGATTAAATAAGTTAAATGGGTCAAATGGGTTAAAAGGTTTATATGTCAAATGAGCTATTGGTTAAATGGGTCAAATGGTTAAAGGTACGGTCAAAGATACAAATCTGTTATAGGTGAAATATGTCAAATGGGCTATATGTTAAATGGGTCAAATGGAATGGTTAAACGGGTTATAGTTGAAATGATTCAAATGGATTATATGTAAACATGTGTCAAATGGTTAAAGAGACTATACAGGTGAAATTATTCAAATGGTTAAATGGTTCAAATTGGTAAATGAGTTATAGATTAAATGGGTCAAATGGGTTATAAGTTAAATGATTTAAATGGTTACATGGGTCAAATAGGTAAACTGGGTCAAATGAGTAAAATGGATCAAATGGGTCAAGTGTGATATCACTACTAATATATTTTTGTGTGGATCAAATGGGTCAAGTGTGATAAGATGAAGGCGTCATTGGCTAAAAATTTAAGGGCTTTTACTCCTTTAAGTGAACATGAGATATTAGCACGAACCTTGGGTGTATTTCAAAAACATATTCCAGGAATTTGTAGGAAATTACCAGGTGATACGTCATCTAGCTCAAGCGTCTCATCTAACCCACAACCAAAGATGTATACCAAGGAGGAGGTGGATAGAAAAGTTAATAAGGTGATCAAACGAGCAGAAGTAGCAATTGAGAAAGTTGTTGAAACTGCAAATAATAACTCTTCGACGATTTTGGGTGCCTTAGAAGGAGCTAATATTGGCATTCCCCAGTATACACCCATGACTATCCCGATAATTGTGATAGATGAGGAGGATGACGAAGACGAGGACGAGAATGAGGAGTAATTCGGTTTGATTTTCGTATTATGTGTTTAGATTTTATGAGTACGTCGCTTTTGTAATTTTGTGTTAGACAAGAAGTTTGTTTTTTAAATAAACTGGTTGTTTGTTTTGATAATTTAGATAACTTATTGAGACGATAAGTTGTATGTTTATTTAGACGATAAGTTGAAATCTACAAGGAAAAATGCAGTTTTTTAACAAGGAAAAAATCTGAAAAAAGTGTAAAAATGGCAAAAGATAACTATGTCGTCGCTAAAGATAACTATTTTAAAAAAATAAAAGTGAAATAAAAATATATAAACTACCTTTAGAGACGACCCATGTCGTCCCTAAAGATAATTATTTTCAAAAATAAAAATAAATTAAAATAAATTAAAACAAATATAAAATACTTGAGACGACTTTTGTCGTCACTAAATATGATTATTTAAAAAATGAAAAAGAAAAGAAAATACCTTTAGAGACGACATATGTCATCGCTAACTGGGTCACTGACCTAGTTGTAGGTGGGGCCCTGTTGTCGTCGCAAAAGGCATTGAAAGTCGTCGCTGATAAGCTACAAATACGAGGACATATCGATGACACATCAGTGACGATATGTGGTCGCTATAGATCTACTGCGGCGACATTTTCACTTTTAGCGACGACAGATGTCATTTCTAGTAGTGCATGGTGTTTTGGGTTGATGGTGGTTATCGGCTACTTTTAAGATGTGTCTCAACATTTTACCTTCAGTTGCAAATTTAGTGATGAGTTATGAGTAAATACACATTAGAAATACCACAAGCCGACAACAATCAGCAATAATAATTACGGAGTCGAGCATGTGGTCTCTGAAAGGATTGTGTGTTTTAATATTAGCGTACAAACATCACACCCAGCTTCATATGAACACCGGGTCACACTGGTTAGTACAACTGAACAGGTAGTGTAACGCTAATAAAAGATTAATGATATATGATATTATTACATGATTCATTTAGTTGAAATGAATAAGTTAGTCGAATGACAAATAGAACTTTAAAGTTATTTGATTTGATCAAATAAGGTAAATGAAATTTATGTATTTATTATATGATAAAAAATAAAGTTAAATGTATTAATTTAAAGTAGTTTTATTAGTATAATAATTAATATAATTATTTATTTAATAAATAGTTATATTTAAAGGATTTATTTATAATTAATTTTATAAATAAACTAATTTGTTTAATTATCATTAAACTATAGAGTTATATTTGTAAGTAACTATGGGTTAGATTAATAATGATTAACCTAGAGTAAGTACTAAACTTGATGAACAAGTTTAGTCTCAACTATAAAAGGAGGGTTAATGGTTCATTCAAAGATTGATCAAACAAGCAAAAAACCCTAACCTCTCCCTCCTCTCTCTCCTTCTCTTTCGACCGGCCCCACCCAAAACAGCAAGGCCGAAAGTCGCCCGAGCCCTCCAAGGGTTTTTGATTTGTGATTCGATCACGTTCTTATGCAAGGGTTTAGCGAACACTAGGATTCTACCGTCCGACACTCAACGTAAGTTCTTCTTCTAGTTATTAATTATGTATAATTATATACATGTTTTATTGGAAAAATTATTGTTCTTGGATTTAAGGGTTGAGCATCAATGTGATTGATGATCTAACTCTTCCGCAATGATTGTTATTAAAAAGTTAATATAGATTCAATTTGTTGTGCAGTACAATTATATATAAAACCCTTCAACGCCTGTTGTCACCAACTACACCATAAGCAGAAAAACGTGATACACACATAACCTACACGTATCTAGGATTTACATCATACTTATTCACGTGCATATTTATATGCAAAATCACCAAAGTGATTGTTCACTATTCATAACCTATTTAAACTCAAAAAACACTGTAAAAACTCAATGATAATATTATATAATATTTTTCGCATATTTTGTTAAAGCTTAGCTTTTTTTTTCTTTTTCTTTTTACCTTTTTAATTACATGTTACTTTTCTAAAAACTAAAAAAGCAAATATCTCATGTTCTTTCCACTACATTACGTTAGTTGATATGTATAATCAAATTTTAAGGGATTTATCATATTAATTAAATAAAATAATTATTGTGACCATCTATAAAATTCATATTTTGTATTAATGCTAAAGTCTTATTACTCATATGTGCTTTGATTTATTCAAACAATTAAAAGTTTATAAGTATGTTACTAATTTTTTATTTGTAAAAAGCATTATCAAAAGTCAGAAATATTTGCTATCTAAGATGTAAATACTTAAACAGTTAAAGTTTAAAAATCAACATTAGATTTTATACTTGAAAGTAAAAATGATTTATTTAAATGATGTTTAAACGGAAGTTAAACAAGTAAATCTATATAAGGTAAAAAAAAAAAAAAAAGGAAGTAAAAGATATGAATTATGCAATGGAATATGAACAAAGAAAACAAAGAAGATAATGGTGGTGAATTGATGTCATAAGTTTATTTTAATTGTTATTTCGATAAAAATATCAAGCATAACTAGCTCATAGAACTCAAAAAAATTGTTAATTAGTTGTATTAATAGTTTATATATTATTGTTATGTATTGTAACAAATTTAAATTCAAGTTTCACTTAAGATTTGAGTAATACAATCTAACTCAAAGTTGAATCAATTATATAAGTAAAATATATTTGTTACATAGAAACCTAGACGATTCGAATTTTGATGAATCAACTTTAGCGATTAGTCAGGTTGTCGAATTGATAAAAATCACACAATATTTACAACTTTATAAGTATAACTAAAATTGGTCCACCTAAAAAGTGTTACTCTAAAATATCAAAAAATGTATATTTTTAAAAACCCAGCAGTAACGCACGGGTGATAAAAAAAAAAAAAAAAAAAAAAAAAAAAAAAAAAAAAAAACTCGTATACGTACATAATACACATTGTGGATGTTCTCATGAAATCCAATCAATATACCCAACTACTCCTTACTCACAATCACTATTTGGTGTTTCGTACATTTATACAAAAGTACAAACTACAACAGTTTAATAAAAAGAAACTGTAAATGCTAAAAATACCTAAAAGAGGCATTTCTTGAAGAAAACATATAAACCATACTTGCAATGATTTTTCAGATCCATTACTTTATAGTAAAGGTTTATTATTATTTCGTACTCTGTAAATAGTGGTTTATAATATATTGTAATCTACGGGCTTTACATTATTCAACATGGTGTTAGAGCAGGTTTTATACCCTTTAACCAATCGTTTCTGCCTTCTTTATTTTCGCATTCCCCGTCCGCAAACCGTTCATATATTCAATTCTATCTTCAAATCCTCTGCAATTACTACCACTTGTCGATTACATCAATTGCTACCACTTGCCGCCATTGTCTTTCTTTTATATATACTAGGGTAAATTACAAAGAACATACATATGATTGTTCATTTTTTCTAAAAACATCCTCCAACTTCATTAGTAACAGAGACCATACCTAAAGTTTGAACAAAAATCCGACAAACATATAAAGCTTTAACACATTATACTCAAACACCAAGGAGAAAAGCTCAAACACAAATCTAATAATAAAAACGGTAAATGAAGAGGTAAATATTTTCAAATAAATGATGATATACGAGTAAGAAGATGTCTTGGATGTTTATTTTTTTCAAATATGGAATAGTCTGTAACTATTTGCCAACTGATGTGTCAAATTTTAAGTGAAACAATAGTGAAAAAAGACTTTTTTTTTTCTTTATTATTATATATAGATACAGATAAATAGATAGACAGACAGATAGATCTTGTAGGCCACTCAAATTCGTATGTTGTTATATGTATAATAAATTCAGCTAAAAACTCATAGAGAAAATGTACAAAGACATAACTACCCTTGTATTTCTTAATTAACATTTTTTATATTATTTTAGTTTTTTTAAAATATTGAGGTATTTGTGTCTTTTTACATTTTTTTCGATGACTTTTTAGCCGGATTTGATATATGTGAAACAACATATAAACTTGGGTAGGCTACAAAATCGTTTTCAGACATGGGTGGGTGACCTACTTCCCATCATTTTTTAGTTATTTATTAAAGGAAAAGAAAATAATACTACACGTACGTGTGTTTCATAAACCATTAAATGAAAATAAGTTAATAGAAAAATTCAACTTTAATTAATGGGAAATGCTAACGAAATTCCAAAGGGTTTCAATAACAAAAATCAGTTGTCATAATTATACTCATATTTTCTTAATAATTTAAAATCTCATTTAATACATGTTGTTTAAAAATAAAGCTCGATCGAGTACACTAAATGCAAAGTTTGAGATTATTAAAATACAATTATGAATTAAAAAGGTATGTTTAACTTTAATCAATACTATCTATTTTTCTTTTAATTGAAATCCCTAACAACTTTCGTTAGCACAACCTTTAAATAATATACATTTTATGTATAAATAAAATATTTAGAAAATAAGTAAATATAGTTTGTTTTTACTTATTTAACATTTAAAGTCAACTAAATGAGTATATTCATCAAAGTTTAAATGGTACATAATGAAGAAAATACTCACATTAATCAAAAAGGAAAGTAAATATAACTCAACTAGTCTTTTTTAGATATATTCTCTTTTTTCTATTTAATTGAGCAATGCTACGGTCACATAAATTTAAAAACAAACAAAATGATGTGGTAGATGTACCAAGTCATATTAACTTCTTCTTTCTCTCATTATTTTCTCACTTCATCTCATTAGTAAACATCATTATTTGGGCAAAATTTTATAAATTTTAAGTGAATTTATCATTTCTCCATCTAAGTATCTATATTTTCATTTTTAGCGGGTTTCACTCTTACTTTTTTACTTTCAATTTTAGTCGTGAATATATAAGACATTCAACTGATTAACAGTTTAAATATCTCACTTTTCTAAAATATATATATTTATGTAGTTGATGATTAAATAACAATAAGGGTATATAAGTATAAAGAAATTGAGTCTCTCGTCTTCTAAATATTTTGACCTAAAAAGTTAGCTAATTTCTATATTTTGCTTCAAACATATTCTTAGAGTGCCTTTTGTTTGAATACATATTCGGATACGATAGTAAAGTAGGAGAGACACAAATTAATGAAGTGTGATGATTATAGAAAGCTTTTTATTTTATGAATTAAGATTTATTTTTTATCTTATTTTTAAATAAAAGTTAAGAGATATAGTGAAGAGTAAGAAAGCGATAGAAAGAACAGAAGGCGGAGGCGAGAAAAGCTGTGAAATGATAAAACCCACCAAATAATGTGGATTTGAGAAAAACTTCATGGGTTTCACCCATAACTCTAAAACAAAAACTTACGAACACTTTAAATCCCATATTTGGTTATAAACCCTTTAAACAAACACCACTTTAATTATGTTTTCATATAACCATTTAATTGAATAACTAGTAAATAAACGAATGGTTTTGTGTTGCATTATATTTGTCAATGTTGTAAAAACTACAATCATGTTATGGAACCGGCCGTATTGTGAATTTAATTTATTAAAATACTTAAAAATGAAGATGGAATACGATGAGAAATTATCAAGTTTACCAGTTTGATGGAGGTCCGGTCCCGAGTATTCCGATGTCATGGACGAAAATCAAAATATGCCCTATAACTTTTTGTATGCACATGATATCGGACTATAATTTGCATTTGAAATTTAGTCAAGCTGCACCGCATCTTTATGTCGATTTTAGTTACATAAATAACATGTGAATAGTTAAGATCCAAAGTTCAAAATAGGCTATAGTACTTTTATGCGTTTGAAGTAAAAAAAGAAAAGGCGTGCCTTTTACTACGTAAGAATTGATCGATTGTTAAAAACTAAAAATGCTAACTTTAATATTTTTATTTGGTTCTTTTAGTTAGCTTCCAGATATATAGTAGTCTCTTATGTATTTTTTTATTAAACTTAAATTATTTATTCTATATTTTTTATAGAAAGTTCTTTTACCTTTCTTAGCCTTTAAAATTAAAAAATTATAATAACTTTAATATATTACTTTTTAAAAACTCAAGGGTATACATTTATGATCTAGATGATCGAAATGATTATTAAGTAATAAGTAGGAGTAGTAATAAAAATAATACTTTAAAATACGAATTTATAGTCCTTATACTCCAATAGGGGGCTACTTGTTAAACTTTAAAAGTGAGGGTTAAAATGTATACTTTTATAACCATAAGGGGTTTCAAGGAAACTTTTAGTACAAAAAAAGCAAGTGAGACCTGCGGGGGTCATCTTATTCACACCATCATCTACAACTTAAATCCTCCATTAAATACAAACTCTGTACTTCTAATTTTTTTTTCTTCGGTTCAATAAATTTATGTTAACTGTACTAGCCCTTGTACCCGTGCAAAGCGGCAGCGGCGAATAATTTCATTTGACATCATATTTGATATTGTAATAGATGAGTTTATGTAATTAGAATATATTCAAAATGAAATACAAGTATTGGAAATTAACCATCATCGCAACAAATATTCTACTTAACACTTTTTTATACACTACATTTATATATCACTTAATACTTCTTTATAAATCACATTTGAGGTGTAAACTCCGTCTTGGTTGATCTCTTTAGGAGACTTCACTAAAACCTTCGTATTATTGCGAGATATGCCTCTAGACAACGCAACATAAAGTTGCCCATGCGAGAATACAGACTCTCGTAAATAAACACCCACGTTCTGAATTGTTTTGAGCTTTATTTATCGTCATAGAAAAGCTAAGTCAGATAGGAAACTGTTTTCTCTTCAATTTGAAAGGGAACATGTCATTTTAAGACGGATATAGAGGAACTCTGGGCAAAAATACGCGTTTTCTAGCATGTTGACCAATGACTATTTCTGCATCAATGACATTAGGTTGAAAAGCTTTGCATATGTAGGTTCCCTATTCTTGGATCTCGACTTGTCGTTTTACTCAATTGAAAGGCGGAAACAATCAATCAAGCAATCAAAACGTAAACACCAACACAACGATTTTATAATCTTTTCGTATATATATTAACAACTTAAGAATAAAGATTACAAACTCACAAACTCTCTGTTCTCACTCTCTATGCCGTATCTCTCTCTCTCTAGGGTTTAATCAATCTAAAACATAAACTCTAACGCTCTATTTATACAAGCCCTACTGGACCCTGCGACACAAGCCCTATGTCGTAGGCCCAGCCCATTGCGACACAGCCATTGTGTCGCTATAGCGACACAGGCTTTGTGTCGCCTAAACAATATATTTTGTATATTCTATATTCAGACTCAAACATACAAACTCAACACTTCACATACTTAGACTAATTGACTTTGACAATTATAAATGTTTGACCAAATGACTGACACACATTATGCACCAACAAACTCCCCCATGTCAGCAGCTTGGTCAAATAATCTTCAATTAGTCTTCACCAACAAACTCCCCCATTTAGATAGCTTGGTCTTCAGAAATCTTGATGTTCAGTTTCATATGACTGACATCTAATTAGATCTTCAACTTCAGTGACCATCATCTCTTTCATCAATAACTTCTCCAATATTATTTATCTTCAAAGTCTTTAGAAAACTCTCATCAATTCTTATCTTTTGAATATGAGCATGATATGTAACTTGAATACAATAACTCATAAATAAAATATTTTTGTAATTTTCTTTATAAGACAGAATTAAAATACTCAAAGCAATAAATAAATAAACAATCTTTTTAGGGACATAATTGTTTTAGTCTGGTTATGGATCATATCAGGATAACATGCAATTATTAAGAAATAGTAAGTGTTATTTCAATTATCAGTATATTTGTCCACTTGAAATTTACATGACATATTTAAAGCAGTTTTTTCAAAAATTAGTTCAAAAAGATTATCGATATTGTTGTCCACCTAAACATTTCATACTTAAGTTAAGGAACTTTTAAAAGTCCATTGATCTTATTATGAGTATGCATATTATTCGATATAAAACATAAGATATACATTTGAAATTAAAACATGTTAGTATTTTCCATGTAAAACGTAGTAGCATAGTAATATCTTTAGATACAAGCCTAGAGGTGACAGATCTGTACAACATACAACGGAGTCACATAAACATTGATTCAGGTGGATCAAACACCAGTCTGAACAATTAAACTAGAGGGTACAGGTCTGTACTTTCGTACAACAGAGTATCATAGTCTAACACAAACTAGTACGAGGTAATCTATATATTTATACAATACTGTAAGTTTGCAAGATTACCACGGGTGCGTAATATTTGTCCGCAACTTCACAGACTACATACCTATGTCCTTTCAAACAATATATCAGTTGAAACCAGGTCTGTATTTTCAAACAACAAAGGAGACAACCAATATATTTTCCCAGATAAGACCACATTAATATTTTAAACATAGATCATAACATGTTAAGCATCTAAATATTAAGACTACGTGTCAAAAGTTCAGACTTAAAGTCCTATTTCAACTTAATGTCATACATAAAAATATCTTTTATATAAAATAATATGCAAGTTTGACATTATGCTTCTTAAAAATTTAAGTATGAATGTCTACCGATACATCATATAAGGAAGCTAATGTTTAGAAAAACATTTTTAAGTATGCCAGATAAATCTACTGACACATCAAACATAAAACTTAAAGTTTTCATTTTGTGCATGTTCCCTGATGTACTATCATTTCCCAAGTTGTTTACAGACACAATTCAACGTCCATTTTTAGAAATGTAGCAACTTTTGCATTTCTTTAATACTAACAAGTATAAAGAGTGGCAATTGCATTTTTCAAGAATTTGCATGTTCATAGTTTGCTGACTTTTTAAATTAGAATTTTAAAATTACTCCTCCTGAACAGCAAATTCTTTACACAAAAACGAATAACTAAATAATCATTAAACAAAACAGAAAAATTTCAAGTCACATATCAAGTCAATTTTAAATTCTTTTAGCACTTTTTAACCACCTCGTTTCACTTCAAAGATTTCATCTATTCACTCATACATCATCACCACACATGATCACCTAGAAATCAACCTTCTTCGTCATATCCTTGCAGTCACTAAAAGTATTAGCTATCAAAAATTGGACTGCATCACCACAAACAAACATTAGTACTTATGAGACAACCAAGTCTTGATAGACTTGGGTTGTCCACTATCATCCATAACCATCACATCAATGAGTTTATGATATTTTAAAAACTCAGTTGATTTCATTGATGTGTTGTTTGTGGATTTAGGTCTCCAAACCTGGCTAGGTTCAGATGATTTGTTTTCAACAATGTTGGGCTTTTGAACTGCAGGTCTACTAGGCACAACTTTGTTTACTCTAGCCATATGTTTTGGAAAGTTGGATGCACAACTAGATACAGGCGAAAACGAACCACGCCTTGAAAAGGGTTTTTGAAAAGAATTTCTAAATAATGAAGTTCTTGGCATCCTTCTACCAAACCTATCTAGGGATAATAACCAAAAATCCCTAATGATGTGACCCTGTTGACCACATCGAAAATACGACCGCCGTTCCACATACGGCCTTTTCCAGTGACTACCCTCAAATTGTTTCGACGGAGGATTTACTGAAGGAGGCTTAGCGGATGAGGCATTTACAGAACATGAACACTTATGCGTACATGTTGATGTAGAGGCCTCTTCAACATCAACCTTTATGCGTACATGTACATAAAAGTTGAAGAGGTAGAAAAAACCTCCGTCGAAAACGCATAAGTGTTCATGTTCTTGGATTCATTTTCAACCTTGGTTTTACCTGTATTAGAAAAAACCTTTTCAGATTCATTAGTAATTATATGATTTTCGGGTTTAACATCAACCTTTTCAATTTTAATCTTAGCCTCTTCAGTTAAGTCCTCTACCTCGACAATCTCCTCAACATTAACTGGAGGCACAACTTTAGCCTTCACAAACTCAGACTTACTTATCTTTAAGCTACCTGTAGGTTTAACAGGTTTTATGTCTATCTCGGAGGAGATAGGCACAAAATCATTGATGACTTCCCTTACGGGCATAGGGAGATAATCTTTAGGAGGCGGGACTTGATGATAACCAAGTCCAGCTTTACTTTTGGTATCACCCCTTTGAGCCTGAAGGATTTCATCAAAGACTAGAGAAGATGTTGAAAAGTTAGATAATTTTCTTTTTAAATCTAGAACTTCAGCCTGAGAATCAGCAAGTTGTTTCTTTACTAAAGTGAGCATATCAACATAACTTCCTATTTCATCTTGCTGTTCAAAAATTTTGACTTTTAGTTCTTTCTTTTCTTCAAAAATAGCTTTTAACTTTTTCTCATATGCCTTAGCACTTTCTCTTAACATTTCATTAGATTCAATTAATTGTTCTATGCTAGTGTTAAGGCGTGAAGTCTCCTCTCTATACCTATTAACCTGATTGGTTAGCTTAATGCAAGAAATACAAGATAAAGGTTCATAATCTACCTCATGTACTTCTGCCATAAGAGCTTTATTATCGCTCAACTCATATTGTTTCTTCACAAACTCCAACTTACTTTGTTTATATTTTTCACTTCCACCACACCTTTTCTCAAAGGCTTTCCATAAATCATATGCAAGCTCATGATGTCTAAGTTGCCTCATGAGTGGTTGCGGTAGTGTCATGGTGATCGCAGCATGTGTTTTCCTTTCAGTATCATAAGCCTTGCATTCTTCAGGAGTCATGGATTTGATAGGCTTAACTGGAGCTTCTCCGGGAAAAACACCGGTTCTAAGAGGACGGTCATATCTTTTCTCTAAATATATTTGCATATTAGGATCATTGAAAGCGATGAATGCCTCAATTGTATTCTCCATTCAACATAATGAGTATTTGTAGTGAATAATGGAGGTTTACTCTCAATACAAACTACACTATTGTAAGCTTTATAAAGAGACATGTTTAAACAGAAATTTACCAAATTACAAACACCCAGATATTGAATGGTTAGTTTTCAATTTTATCCCTTTTTTTTTTTAGTCTTTAGCGACACTAAGTTAGTGTCGCAGGAAAAGTGTCGCAATATAGTGTCGCACTCTTGTGACGCAAGCTAGTGTCGCAAAATTCGATCTGCTGTCTCAAGCTTATGTCGCGAAAACCCTAAATACGACACAATGCTATGTCGCAGAAACCCTACACATGACACAAAGGTTATGTCGCAGCTTGTGTCGCAGTGTAGTGTCGCAAAAACCCTATAGGCGACACTTAGGTTAGTGTCGCTAGATGGCGGCCAGCAGCTCCAAAAACCCTAAAAATCGAAAATTTTCGAAAACCTAACGAATTTCGAAGGATAATCGATGAACAAACCTAGAAATACACTTCCAGAAGCCAAATTTTCAACTGATTAGACCCAAACCTTGATCAAACCACCAAAAAACACCACGAATCAAGCCGAAAACGTTTCAATTAACGATCAAATCTTCAAACAAATGCCCAAAGGCTCTGATACCACCTGTAGGTTCCCTATTCTTGGATCTCGACTTGTCGTTTTACTCAATTGAAAGGCGGAAACAATCAATCAAGCAATCAAAACGTAAACACCAACACAACGATTTTATAATCTTTTCGTATATATATTAACAACTTAAGAATAAAGATTACAAACTCACAAACTCTCTGTTCTCACTCTCTCTGCCGTATCTCTCTCTCTCTCTAGGGTTTGATCAACCTAAAACATAAACTCTAACTCTCTATTTATACAAACCCTACTGGACCCTGCGACACAAGCCCTATGTCGCAGGCCCAGCCCATTGCGATACAGCCATTGTGTCGCTATAGCGACACATGCTCTGTGTCGCCTAAACAATATATTTTGTATATTGTATATTCTATATTCAGACTCAAACATACAAACTCAACACTTCACATACTTAGACTAATTGACTTTGACAATTATAAATGTTTGACCAAATGACTGACACACATTATGCACCAACAGCATATTAATCTTGAGCCATTACATAGTCCATTTGATGGATCAACATTTCACAAAAGAATTATCGGGCATCCAATTTTCAATCGAAGGTAATGAGGGGACAAACCACTGACATTGAGCGAGTTTAAGAATTCCATTGGATAGAAATTATTCTTGTCGTCTTCTGCTTCATCAAAGCTATAGTATACTTTTTCCTCTCTCGGAAATCTTTCAATCAACTTATCGTTAAGGCCATCAACATTTTCATTCTTAGTTGATAAGATTGATCTAGAAATTACATAATCTGGAGAATGAGCATTGGTTTCTAAAAAAGGAAAAATTGCATTAATTAAATCAATTTTGGACTTGTCTTCCTCAGTGTAAGAAATGACCATGTCACCTAGTATGCGAATATAGCTTCCATCTATGGCTTCTTCAACTCCGTCACCAACACGTAACAAAAATTCCGAAAACTATGGGTCAGAGAGTGCTCTCATATTTATAGTTAACCTCATCTTTATAATTCTTGGGCAAATAGGTGACATGCGTAGACTTGAGTCTTCAATTTGAGCTCGAGTACCACGCCTCACGACCGGCAACACCTGTCTAAAATCACCTCCCAAAACCATTATCTTTCCACCGAATGAAAGTCTCACCCTATAATATCTTGCATAGTTCGATCTACCGCCTCAATCGCCTGCCTCAATCGCCTGCCTGACCCAACCCGACCTAACCCGAGTTCGACCCATTTTGACCTGACCCAAACCAAACCAACCCAACCCGACCCAATTGGCAGGCATAATTCCTATCTATAAAATGCATTTACTACATAGAAGCTACCAAATATAAAGTTTACATCCAATCTATATACAACTACACATCTTACTTGGAACGATAATTACAATAGAGTTAGAGTTCATATAGTTTCATATAGTTTACTTACATAATCCGAAAGAGGAGATTGAAGGGCGTACAAAACTGAACTATTAAATCGACAACCGAGAGATAACAGCGCTCGGAGGTAACCAACTGTGAACGGGAGGCAACCAGGGAAGAGGATATTGTGCTATGAAACAAAGGACTTGTGTTTGTGAAATTAACTATGGATTTATATAAAAGAAGATGAAGAATATGTGGTTTTATAGAGTAACATAAACTATCTTGAAACATATAAGGAAGGTCAAAACCTAAAAATAAAGGTTATAATCTTGATATGTTAGTTTGATGCAAAGATAGTATAGATTTGCAGACTTTAAACAAAAATAGAAAGTCAAAACAAAAGAACAGAAAAGACATTAATTTATTATGTCAATTTGATGTTATCTTTCTATTTGAACTTGATATAATGTTAAATTTAGATGAAGAAAAAGCATGTTGCAGATAGTTATTTTTAAGAATTAAGGGAATGTCACTATCAACTTACGACCGAATGAATAATGGTTTTAGCTACTGTTTTTCTTCTGAATGTATGAGTTTCAAATTTTCATTTCTTAAAGGAGTAGTTGTGTCTATCCTGTGATGTAGCCTTTTCGTCTTGTTGCTGCAGATTCTTGTTTTCTTTTATTTTGTTTTGTTCTTTGTTTGTAATGTAGTTTTACTTTTGCTTTTGTCAAAAATAAAAGCATGTTTTTAAAAAATAGCTTTTGGTTTTTTGAAAAGTTAAAAATGGAGGTCTCTTTACGATGATTTACAACTTTCAATTGTCCATTGTGGCATTATCCATGCTATTTTAAAAAGTAGCTTATAATATTTTTGGGTTTTCTCAAAAGTTAAAAGTGGAGGTCTTTTTATGACATTTAAATTATCCATATTCAAACTAAGATAGATATTTGAATTATCCATTAAATTTGAAATATGTCATATGTTGCAATGTAATGCAAGCATTCGTTTAATGATCTACACATCAAGCAGATCCCTGACATTTTAAGTTTTCTTTCCAAACTACTAATTAATTCTATATTTTCATATTTAGTTCGCTAAAACCTATTATACAAAATTTCTCTTCATAGTTGAGTTTTCTAAAACCTATTATATCCATGTTTTTATATTTAGCTGAAAGTATCTTCAGGTCCATCAATCGTAAATGCATTTTTTATTGGCATTTTGATAAGCTGGTTGATAGAATATAAGTTTTCTTATATTCTATATATCAATTTGAAACTATATTGGGTCAATTCAAGTTAGCCCAAGTCAGACAAAATATCTACGATCAAATTTAAGGTCAAACAAAATAATCAACATAGCCCAAGTCCAAGAAAACTCCAACCAATTAACATTATGCGCATACATGTGTTGATCCATCTGCCAAAAACACAAAACATAACTAACATTAGAAAGCTCTCAAATAGAAATTTTAAAGCTACTTTTGCATTCAAAAACATAAAAAAAATATAGTCATTCAATCATGAAAACCAGATCGGGAAACGAACCATCAGAAAGAAAAAAAATCAAAAACTTGAGCCAACGATGGTGGCTTCGTTTGGTGTCTAGCTGTACGTCCACCGTAGTCTCTCTAAACGAAAACATTATACAACAAAAAAAAAAAAAAGAAGGTGATTTCACAAAAAAAAAAAAAAAAAAAAAGAAAAGGAAAAAAAAAGATTTGTATCTCCTACCATGGTTGCTTTCTTGCACATGGTTGTAGTTTCATCCAAACAAAATCTTAAATCATGATCGGTTATTTCAAATGGAAGTTTCTTCTTCAGATCTGATAAAACACAACATATGGGTTAGGGTTCTATGTAGATTAATCATTAGATCTAACAAAAAGCAAACAATTTATATTTATATCAAAATGAAACATACCTCAAAATAACACCGACAAAGGTCTTTGTGCGCGTGCTGGTGTAGTTCCAAGATAGACCGATTTTAAAGTAACCCTCCAACGTCAGTTTTTGTGTAGATCTGGTAAGGTTTTGTGTAGATTTAGATATTGTTGTTCGGTGTTGGTTTCGGTTAGTGTAGATCCAACGGTGGTCATTGGAAGTTATGACGGTTATCATCGATAGTGGGGGAGAGGATTGTGCAGAATTTTCTTTAGAGAAAAATGAGAAGATGTGTGTTTTTCACGGTGATTTTAATATGTGTATTGTGTGTGGGAGTTTATATATATCTGCTGAAATAAAAAAAATGAGAGTCAATGGTTGAGATTAACTCTTGTTCAAATGAATGGTAGAGATTTAAGATTGGCTTAAATTTGAGAAAGAGGCAAGTGTATTATAAAGTATTATAGATATAGATAAACATATCTTAGAGCACGGGGTGTGGTGACACTGTTACCACAGTGTTCTGAACAGTGTTCTGGAGAATGTTGTAATTGAGGATTTTGTAGTGTGGTGACAGTGTTCTGGACAGTGTTCTGGAGTTTTTTATTATTTGTTTTTTTAATGATAATAATTGTATAAATTAATATATAAAAATAAATAAATCAAATAAAATAAGATTTAATTTATTAAAAAGACATAAAAAAAATTACAAGTCCTAAAATTAAAATACATAATTTAAAATACATAAAAGATTACAAGTCCTAAAATTAAAATAGATAAATAAACAAATCAATCATCTCCCGCTCCCGTTCCCGATCCCGAAGCTTGCGATTCATTCCACCTCTGTTCACGATACCTCCAAAGATGTTCCACAAGGTCGGCTCGAAGTCCTTCGTGTGTCTCCCGATCACGTAGTTCCTTTGTTTTCCTCTCGTATGTGTTACATCTCTCGATCCAAGAACCTTGTATGTTTCCAACTAGTACATAATAATTTTCATTCTCAGCAATGTTGAAACCGTTGTCTTCAATTATCATGTTATGCAATATGATACAAGCATACATGATTCTTCTTATAGCGTTTACACTATAAGCTCTTGCCGGTTGTTGTAGTATATGTCACCTTCCTTGTAAAACACCAAAAGCGCGCTCAATATCCTTTCGTGCGGCCGATTGTTTCCTACTGAAATAAGCCCTCTTTTGATCAATCTCGCTTGAAAATCCCTTCACGAACGCTGCCCATGACGGGTATATCCCATCGGCAAGATAGTACCCTCTATCGTAATCCAAATCAGCCACTGTATATGGAACTTGGGGAGCGGAGTCATTTAAAGAAGACGTATTAAGAACATTTAAGTCATTGTTGGATCCCACAACTCCAAAGTATGTATGCCATATCCACAAGTCGTACGAAGCGACGGCTTCAAGCATAATCGTCGGATACCCATGATCGCCTCGGGTGTATTGACCCTTCCATGCATTTGGACATTGTGTCCAAGCCCAATACATACAATCTATGCTACCAAGCATGCCGGGAAAACCATGAAGCTCGTCATGCTTATCATACAAACGATGTATGTCTTCATTCGTTGGTTCTCTCATGTACACATTTGAATATAAATCGATAACGCACCTTGTGAAATTTTGTAAAGTTTCACGAGAAACTCTTGCTGACATTTGCAAGTATTCATCAAAGGCATCCGGAGTTGTACCGTATGCCAATTGACGAATCGCAGAAGTGACTTTTTGAAGACAAGTAAAGCCCGGTACGCCACGTGCATCGGGTCGTTGACGAAACCACAAAAAATAGTCGGGAAGTGGTTCGACGGAGTAAGAGCTAATATCCTCACAAATTCTTTGGATAAACGGCGACTCATTCGAAATCGACGTTTGAAATATTCATGCGGATATTTCGCATTTTCGACAAAGTAATCGTTTAGTAACGTCTGCTCCGCCGTGACTCGGTCACGAGGTATGAAACGACGTGAACGAGCCGTGGAACTTTCGGCATCTTGTTGCTCATTACGATACTTACGAGCAAGCATCATAAGTTTATACGTGGTTTCGTCATCGGATGATGAATCGGATGACATTTTTGGATGAGTTTTTGATTGTTTTAATTGTGTATGTGAAAGAGTTTTTGAGATAGTGTGTTTGAATTGTGATTTGAGATTGTGTTTGAGGTGTGTTTAAATAGAGAAAAAAAAAATTTAAAAATTTGGCCGTTCAACGGCTATTTTTTAAATTTAAAAATTAAATTTTTTTTTTTAAACCTAAAAACTAACGGTTAAAAAAAAAAGAAAAACGTCGCGCAAACCGGCGTTCGGAGGTGGACGGCGACGGGAAAAACGGACGGGAACGCCATCGGGAACGCCGTCCCGGTGCGGCAGAACGCCGTCCGACGGCGTTATCGTCGGAAAACGGCGACAAATCGCCCCCCACACCCCGTGCTCTTATATACCAGTAATATCATATAAGAGCCCTCCCGATGGTAGTTGTCAATTTCCATCGGTTTCAACCGACAGAACCAACACCGATAGTACGGGTCTGTCGGTTCGGTCCGTCGGTTGACTCCGTCTTATAATCGACGCCCCATCAGTTTTTTTTTCTTTTTTCATGTGTGTATAAAGTAAAGGTAAATTGATAAATGCGAGACCCAAAAATTAAAGTGACGGTGTCACTGATGGCAGGTGTTCGTCAGTTTTGAAAAATGTTTACATGGCGCGTCAGTTTCTGTCAGTTTCAGTCTACGATTGAGAGGAGTCTAATTAATCTAAGTGTTTAAAAATTAGATTTTATATACCAAAAAGTTTCATATTCACACATGATCGAACTCAGCCTTTGAAAACTTGATGCCCCTCTTCTCTTTATGTGATGCCTTGGCCCGTCGCTCTGCCTGTCCAGTCCCAGGATCGGCCCTGGTTTGATGTCTTTATACTATAAAAATACTACCAAAACACAAAAAAAAAAAAATGAGTTTATTAATTCGTCATGCGTTCAACTTTACACTAATTACTATTGTATGTGCT
The DNA here is from genome assembly GCA_963930675.1 of Gnaphalium uliginosum. NCBI lineage: Eukaryota > Viridiplantae > Streptophyta > Magnoliopsida > Asterales > Asteraceae > Gnaphalium > Gnaphalium uliginosum. Next base: position 29,556,574 of record OZ005681.1, on the reverse strand, counting down.
CAATTTTCACACTCTTTATTGTATGAAGTGAATATTTTAAAAACATTATTGTATGCTTCCAACTTATATACCTTATATTATATGAGATGAACTTTTCTAATAGAGTTGTTATAATGTCTAATTTATATCATATTACTTAGAGTTTTTAGAAAGTTCATCTCATACAATATACGGTATGAAAGTTATGTGAATACGACAATAGTTTTTAAAAAGTTCACCTCATACAATAGATGGTATGAAAGTTGAGCACATAAAATAGTAATGAATTTAAAGTTGAGCGCATAACTAAAGAATAATTAAATTTGAAATTATAAAAAAACAAAATTGCCCTTTTCAAGTCATGTTTACGGGTTCAATCGAAAAAATCAGTCGGTTCACACCGATCCAAAACTAAGAATTACCACTTCTTTAAACCATGTTTTTGGTTCAATCGGTTAAACATGTCAATTCAACTCGAGCTTAAAAATATATTGTTATTTCTATCCGTGATAAACTATTCATTTAAAAGTTGGTTTTATAAAAAAGTATCTTCATATTTTATGGATTTATTAACGTACTTCATCTAACGAATAGATGTCTCTATAACATAACTAAGTTAAAATTAATTGGATACGAATTCAAATATGTATATGACTCTAGTTGACTAGTATTTGATGCATTGTCAACCCTAACGACAAGTCTATTAATATCGTATTTGTCACTATGTTTCCCCTTTGCTTTCTTCACTCCGTTTCAAAATAATATTCACATTATTATTTATATTTATTTTAAAATAATTGTCCATTTACAAAAAATAACTACTAAAAATTATTAAACTCTCCATATTACCCTCATTTATTACTTTAAATTATTTATTCCTTAAGTAAATTCAGTCAAATTTGTCTTAATTATAAGGGCAAAATTGACATTTACCCAATCTATCTTAATCCCAACTGATGGACACTTTTTGTGAGACGGATGGAGTAGTACGTGGCGACGTCTTAATTTATCATATTTTTACTTTCTTATCATTTTGCATAGCCTTTTTAATTTGTTGAATCAATGTCCTCCGATCCTCTCATATCTTTGAATCTTTCGTATCTCTCTCACCATTTAACTCATTCCTCTTACTTGCAAAAGATATTGGGAAATTGCATGATATATTGTGAAATTTAGATTCTAGGAAGATATTTCGTTAATTTCATTAACTTTCGATTTTTAACAGATGGTAATATTTCCAATAGTTAACTGGTTAAAAACAACTCAACTCGCACTACTAAAAGATATCACAAATGTGTCAACATACTAAGTTTCGGTCCGTACATTTGTGAAGGTATAGAAAATACAAGAAATGATTGACAAACCATAACGCAAACCATGCCATACATATATGAAAGCTATTCAAGCATAATCAAAGGAAATACATAAAAACAAATGCGTGTAAAGTAAAATGTTGGAGTTTTTTGCGATTTCGCATGTTGTAACACCGATTATATTACATGAGAACACATCCATTTTGATTATCGGTTACACAAATTTGTGTATGGCATGGAGGCTGGTATGAAGGAACGAGGGTATGGAGAAGGGCAATGACAGGGTGATTGTGCGTTTGGGCATTTGTCTTTATCTTTGGCATCTGCTAATTCTTTCACTTTTTTAGTTGTTGTCCGTACATCTTTTCGCAATTTCAGAAGTTGTATGCAGCCTGCGATTAGATCAAGAATTAAAAATCATATAATGAGGAGTGTTAAGGATTGCTTAATTATTACTAAATATTTATATTATTAAAAAATAATTAAGTGTCAACATGTTTATCGTAGGTGATAATTGTTTCTCTCACACACATATAGATAGATAGATAGGTTCGGGTGAAGACGAATTAGTTAAATAATAAACGGTAAAAACGATCTCAATTTGTATTCACAATTATTTTTAGTTATACTTTTTTCGCTTCACATAAGTTTTTTATTGTGAATCCATCACAATTCATATATTTGTTTCGCTTCAAACTAGTTTTTAGTTATATTTTTAGTTAAATTTTAACCATCACAATTCATAAATTTTATGATTTATTTTTACTAGTTTTTATTTTATACACTTATTTTCATAGGATCTCATTCATATATATATATATATATATATATATATATATATATATATATAAGTAGCTTTCAATGAGTGTTTGATACTGATATTGAAAACAATTAATCAGATAAACGCTCAAATAGTCAAATTCCCCCTTGGTACGTATTGTGTTTAATAACTTTGACGTATATATATGTAATCGACTAAAACGATTTGCATTGTGTGTAATAAACGTTCAATTATATATTACTATGGTATGTACTCAATAACTTTTTTGTTACTCGAAATTTTGTTGATGTTGCCACATCATCAGACACAAACATTGTCACATCTCAAAACTCTACAAGTTATAACAGGTCGAATATGTACCATTAATAATAGTAGAGAAAATTATTACATATAATAAAACTCATTTTAGTTGGTTATATATATAAATAGAAGTCAATCTGTAATTTAATAATGTTTAACGTATTCTTTTTAAAATGAGATAACTTACAAAATATATTGGTGCACTCGTTCTTTATTGCAGCTCTGAGAATATATGTCACACCTACTCCGGCTACAAAAATTCCAACAATAATGGCAATCCACATCGGTATCTTATAAGTGTTTCCTTCATGATCACAACAGCTTTTGTCTGAACTAGAGCCTTCATGAGCACAACCTTTATCTGAACTAGGGCCTTCATGAGCACAACAACCTTTATCTGAACTAGAGCTTTCATGAGCACAACAACTTTTATCTGAACTAGAGCCTTCATGAGCACAACAACCTTTATCTGAACTAGAGCTTTCATGAGCACAACAACTTTTATCTGAACTGGAGCTACAATAATGGCAACCCACATCAACTGCATTGTAATCCACACAAAGTTGTATGTAATTAGACCCATAAAAAACACAAGACTGTTAAATACAAACACAATTACCTTGATCAACATATCGTAAATAACATTTTCCAAGGAACATATGAGCTGATGTTGACGTCACACATTATGTTCTCAACCTTCCACACGCCTCTGAAAGACAATCTTGACAATCGCTTATAGATAAATCTTGTACGCATTGTGCCACACCTTGTAAGCTCCCAAAAGCACCACGACCATAATATTATTCATTCTCAGTAGTTAGATATGCCAACGCCTCATCTATACGATTCAAAACATCTGAATTATAACCAATTGAAGGACCACATATCTTGAATGCCTCCGTCTTATTTTGAGTCCAAAAAAAGATGAATCATCATATTTCACAAAACATCCATCTAATTGTACGGTACCACCAATGGACACTGGACAAGTTTTTTTAAGCAGATTTATGGAGTTTGTTACGCATTGGTTGCATTTGGAGGAGCTAAGGTCGCCTTGACATTGGAAAAGGCCATAAACAAGAACATCGTTTTGTGAGATTTGAAATTTGTTGAAGTTGGAAATGGAAGATGAGTCGATTATGGAAGTGAATAGTGAGTTGAGATTAGCTTCATAGGGTGTCATTGAGTCGAAGCAAAACTCAGAACAATCGGTATATATAATAGAGTTTGTCGCGGAAACCGATACGACTACGGTTAATAATATAAGAAAAAGTGATGGGAATCGGAGAGACATAAAAAGTGTTGTTAGCATCTTTAAAGAATCTATAGTTCCCATGAGTTGTGACATTCTATATTGATGTACCATTTTATATATACGTACATATATAAATTAAGATCAACTAATATAATGATGGTGACATTTCTAGTAAAAGAAATACACTATATGTTGAAATTGAATTTCGTAGTTCTTTGCATGGTAATAAGTCTGTACCATTTATGGATATAACGTCCAAAAGTATGTTGAACATGAAACAATTAATTGGTTTGTAATTTTTTTTTTCCATTTTTTTTTTTAAGTTGTGGTTTTGACACAATGGTGACCCATTAACTACGAGAATCAAACCCACCGCCACACATACTTGATCAATGTAATGTTCTCTCTAAGTAGATCGGGATAAAATTAAGTGAAATTTGAACATTGGACCTCTCAAAATATGAGAAAGTTATCCTTCTTTCGAATTTACCATTTACAATTATTATTTCATCGCCAAAATTTTGACATAAACGTTTCATATTTTATTTCTTTTTAGATATCATTGGCTCTATTATCTCTATAAAGTGGTGCATTATAAAAAATGAGATAGTATGAAAAGGAGGTAGGAAATCGAGTTGATGGATAAAGGGTTGATATGTCATTTTAAATTTAATCAACTAAATATCAAACTTATACTTTTCATGTTATTTTTAAAAAATTTTAAATTGTATTTTTGAATCACATACAGTAAGTGCAATGTTTTCGGTAATTTTGTTCATGACTTTGATGCGTTGTTATCTAAACAAGATAGTCAAAGTCATTGTATTTTCATTTATTCAATTTGAAAAATTTAGTGACTACCTTGATATTTTCAAATACTATATTAAATCCTACCTTTTCATTTCGATATGCAATCTATTGGTTATAAAGATATACAAGTAATGACTCATCAATTAATTTCAAAATATTGTTGCGTTTAAGGAGGTGCTACGAGACAATCATAATTAACACAATTTCACTAGCATTCTACTTTATAATTCAAGATCATAATCCATTCTATAATTTAATTATTTGAATTACCACTTTAATTATCATCATTAGCATCAAAATAACCTCTCTACTTAGTGATTAGGATGAGTCAATCATAATTAACACAATTTCACATAATCCACCAAAATCACTTATAATTACTAACTAAATTATCAACTTTTGGTTTGAATTGATGTTAACACGGTCATTTCTACACTTATCTAAACAACCATAATTAACCCTAATTTCGTTTTGTACCTTACTACTTCCTCAACCCCCCCCCCCCCCCCCCCCCCCCCCCCAAAACCCCAACTCCCAAGTTGAATGGAGAAAGAACAACATTTATCTTGTGTTAGGGATGATCAAAAAGCTACGAATTCGATTTCTCCATGTTTAATTTAGTGATTAAACCAATTTATATCCCTCTCTTTCTCTCCCTCGCGACCTCTCTTTCTTTCTGGAAATATTTAGAAGTCTCCCTGCGTATGTATGTGTGTGTATCAATATGTATATGTATGTACATATAAGTTTTATATTTTGGTCCCCAATATACTTAGGCATTTAAAATTTTAACCCCTTCTCATTTATTACAATACAACACTTAACTAATTATTCCAACTTATTATTTAAACAACTTTAATACTTTACAACTAATAATATTTTATATAATAATTAATAATAAGTATTTTATACCTATTAAAATAATACTTCAAATTTCACGGTGTTACGTTTAGCCCTTCAAGTTTTCTGATATATATTTATAATAATTGTCCTTTCACACGTAAAATTGTTTATTGAATGGATGAGTTTTCTTTTATAAGTAGTGTAATAAGCCTTTTAATAAATGTTAATTTATTTGTATATATATGCAAGGATTTCATTGTTACCTTGCATTATTTATTCATGTTAAATATTACTTTCATATATACATTATCTTTATGTCTAGCTATTTTCTATATTTTATTTAAATTTTAACTATAATATGTGTCTATAATTACTACTTATTATCAATCCACAAAGTGGATTGTTAATTTATCATGATATATTAAGCATATTATCATGATATTATCCTACAAGGAGATGAACTTAAAATTTCATGATACTTTTAACTTTTAAGGTGTTGTGGTCATTAATTAACTTTATATTTAATAAGTATATTTTTTTCCACTAACATATACACACATTTTATTTTCATATACAATTAACTTTATATTTAATAAGTATATTTTTTTCCACCAACATATACACACATTTTATTTTCATATACAATTTAATTAGCATTACTAACAGGCATCCTATTCTTTTTTCGAAGCTCATATATACACACAATTAAATTATACCGATATATATAAAGTGGATTGTTCAAACGAGAACCACTAAAAAATTAAGAACTTTTGAGAACCACTCAAATATGTGATTGTTCACATGTGATAATGTCAAAATATTTATAAAAATATTAATAATATCAATAAAATCTTGAAAATCGAAAAAATTATGTGTTAAAACTTATTTTAACTAACTTTAACCAATTTGTTCACATGTTAACAATTCAGTTGTGAACATTTGTGTTTTTACGTGTTTTTATACCTAATTTTACATTTTTGACGGTTTGTTTCTCATTTGAACAAATATTAATGTTCAATTATGTATTCTTTGTGGTTCTCAAAGTACTCAATTTTACGGTGGTTTTTATCTAAACCTTCCTCCATATATAAATACTTTATTTATGCATTATTACTTTTTCATGTGCACTATCAACTTTTCTATTACTATTGTTGTCTCTATTGCTATAATTCTAAACGTACTCTTATACTTCGTTATTGAGCATTAATAACATCGTATAATTTTTATTTTTTCATATAAGCACAAATTATAAAAATCAGCGTAGCCACATTAAACGTTTCTTTCCATATAAAAATAATAATATAATATATGTTTCAAGTTCCCGCACCATTCATGCGGGCAAATAAAAGTCTTGTTTTAATTAAATCTCAAAATGCTGTAATAGCATAGTATATTTGTCATTCGAATAGTCATTATACTAACCATATCGGAGGATGTTAAATTAATAACACTTGTCATTGTTAAGTGGGTTCAATTTAAAATGTAAATTTCTGTAAGAAAGTAGGAATGATTTCAAAAATACTTTTTACCATCCAAAAACATTTTTCTTCAAAACTTTTTCAATAATTATTATTAAAATAATTTTTGAAAGCTATGATATAAATATAAATAAAAATTATTAACTTTTTTTTTGAAATTTTTTTTATTGTCACTACTGTTGTGATTATTTAAGATAATCACAAAATATAACATGATAGTGATTATCATTGTGTTTGACATAATCACAAAATATGACTTGATAATCGCATATTATTCATGTGATTTTCAAGTTATAAAATATGATTATTATGAATAAAAAAATTAATAAAAAATATTTAAAAAAATTAAAAAACGACAAAAATATTTCCTTGAAAAATAGCTTTTAAAAATTATTTGAATAAGGAGGTATGAAAGAAATTTTATAAAATAACGTGTTTTGGATATTTAAGAAGTGATTTTAAGTCATTTTTACATTTTTACGAAAATGAATCTTCTTATTTAAACCTCCGACTATATTTTAAAAAATTAATTTTTTATTTGAACCCACGATTATATTTTAAAAAAATAAATTTCATATTAAAGAGAATAAAATTCTAATAAATCTATTATTATTATTTTTTCGCAAAAAGTATATATATGTTGAAATTAAAAATTCAAAAGATCGTTCAAACCGTTTATATCTTAAAAAATTATTACGGTTTCTATCATAAAAAATAATTCAACGTAACTCTCCCCTAAACATATTAATGATTTATTTCCTAAACTTTTGGATTTTATACATTAAATTAAACATAAAAAAGTCTACGTAATAAAAAGGAGATATTGGAACTTCGTTTATGTAAATCTCGTGTATGTAGAGTTTATATTTCCTATAATTAGATGATATACCCTTTATGAAAAATTGCAACAAATAATTGTGTAAATCTCATATACTTTTTATATATTTGAATTTGATGATTTGATGCATATGTTTTTAGCCACCATCAATAATAACCGAGATTTTATTTTATGTACAAATTTTAGAGTTTGATTCAAACGAGTACAACAACTTTTTGTGAGAACGGAGAAATCAATAAAAACGCGTCACGTGTCACAAAATCTACTTTCTTCACGTTTTTAAAAATTAAATATCTCTCAAACGTTAAGTCGAAAAATCATAAGAATTGCACCATAAAAATAAGAGTATTTTTTCTTTTCGATTAGAGATCTTACAGGGTATAATTTCGATGAACTTTTTTTTTTTCCATTTTTTGATGGATTTTGTAATCGACTATCACATGTGATACCAGCGGGTAACACATGTGATATTATTATTTGTACAATTTGTAAAACCCATAAAAAAGTCGTCGGAAGTATACATTGTGAGATTTCTAATCGAAGGGGAAAAAATGTTGATTTTTTTATGCAATTTTTTGAATTTTTCAGTGAGCCATTATTGAGATATTTAATTTTTAAAAACGTGACTGAAAGTGAATTTTTGTGACACATGACGAATTTTTATTGGTTCTCATTTTCATTTATTCTCACAAAAATTCTCATTTTCATTTGAACCTCACTCACAAATTATATGGTAAACAACTTAAATTTTTAGTTCCGATTATATCTAAAATAAGTTTGCTTTTAGAAACTTTTTATTTTAAAATATAATAAGCCGCAATCAGAATAAAATGTGTATTTGTTATATATATACTCGTACGTATATACGCATATATATGTAAAGAAAATAAAAGGCGAAGAAATTTCAATATTGATTGTGTAATATAAACCATGTTATTTAGACGAGTGTTTTTAGACCTTTTATGTAAAATTAAAAGCAATTACCATATATCTGAATTATTTCCAAAAGATTCAATCTTTGTACAACTATAAAATGCAAAGGTGGTGATCATTAATCAAAAACTACACTTACACTTTGATAACCTAAATTCACAATGAGGCTTCTTTTGCTTGGTTTCCTTGCACTTCTTTCGGTTAGCATGGTTCAGGGGTCTAATGGTTTTACGACCAGGAAGCTTCTTTTGTTCGAACTGGTTCAACGATCGGCTCATACTGACTCAAAGCCAGCAACATCACATGATCTGCCTTACTATCCACACCAAGTAACAAAAAGTTATAGCCCTGAAACCATCAGAACAATGGGTAGGCGCCAACAAAAGAGAGGTCCCTACTGGCTCGAACCCATTACACAATAAAACTCCGCCACTACGTCGGCCACCAGCTACCAAAGATGCGAATCCAACTGATCAATGGGTAGCTGCTAACACAAGACATGTCCCAAGAGGCTTGGACCCATGAGTTTATTAAGTTTATTAGAGTTATCTGTTTATTTGTGTCGTAAATGCATCGGACCAATCGATATATGATATAAGCATATGCTTACATTTTTTCCTGGTTTTTTTCTTCAACCTGCATTTAAAGTTTGAGACAACTCTTTTGGTTGGTTTCTACTTGTTCATAGGATGTACATTTAATACTGTAATTTGTTTTTAAGTAAGGCAATCTTTTTCCAACTTAACAAAAGAAAAGTATTAACATTGTTTAGTGAAAAGGTCTTAGTACCATAATACTTAACTAAGGAGGTGCTTGGTTGGGGGTATTAAAGGGTGGGGAATGGGAATGGGAAAGGAAATGAATGATGGTGCTTGATTCCCCACCAAATTAGGGGTAATGGATATCATTACCTATCATTATCCCGACATATAACATTTTTATATTTATGTCAACTCGTCAACCTGTTGACCCGAAACCCACCAACCTAATTTATTTTTCAGGTCGGGTTCGGGTCAAAGTTTGATGTAACGGGTTAAACTGTCAATCTAAAAGTAAACCATGATATTTGACCCGTTTGACCTAAAAACTAGCCCACCAACCGATACTCGAAACCCGGCAACCCGTTTATTTTTTGGGTTGGGGTCGGGTCAAGATTCAGGTAAACGGGTCAACCTGCCAATCAAAGGTTAACCCAGTAAATTTGACTCGTCTGACGCGAAACTAACCCACCAACCGATATTAACTATAAACCTGCCAACCCGTTTTAACATTTCGGGTTGGGCTTGGGTTAAGGTTCGGGTTAACGGGTCAACCAGTCAATCCAAAAAGTAACCCGTTATATTAGACCCGTTTTGATGCGAAAACAACCCACCACCCACTATTAACGCGAAACGTACATGCCAACCCATTAACCCATATACCTAAACGGGTTATAAAGATCATATCCGGGTTGAGTACTTTCGACCGACCAACCCGTTTATCAAATCATGTCGGTTTCGAGTTGGGTACTTTAGACCCGTCAACCTGGCTTGATCCAACTTGTCACCCTTATTCATGATGATTAATTGTATGAATCAAGCAATATCAATGACAAATATATTACTAGGAAATGCTCATTACATCGCTTAGTATTCCCTTTCCCTTTCTCATTCCCATTCCACACTCTCCTTTCCCTTTCTCATTCCCATTCCACTCTGAACCAAGCGCACCCTAATACAATATTTACAAACGCGCAGTATCATCTCTTTAATTGATTGTCTCCCTTAATGGTAAAATCAAACTTTAAAAGTTACAAAATTTCCTGTTAACATCCTTACTAGATGATAGACCTTCAAAAACACGAGTCAAAACAATAACAAATTAGGCAGATTTTTACTTATCAGGGTTTGTTGATATATCAATACGCACCCAGTAAAAAAGACACACAAAGCTCATTTCTCGCCTATCTTCAAATAAACGCACCCCAGCCAGTCAACCACCACCACGCCGCTTTCATACAAGTTACAACTATCATTACAATGTTGACACTAATGTTGCGTAATGGATATCTGCATTCAAATTTTCTTTTTCTAAACGGCAAATAGAATTCATTAAAAAACCAGCAGGAAGCCAGAAAATAAAGCACCAAAGAAAACCCGAAAAAACATACCAAACCTAAACCAAAATCCACCTTCACCTAAGATTAAAACTATAACACCCAAATATTTGTATTTGATAATACTGGTTCTACGGAAATCCATTACTATGCATAATATGTTGATATGAAACTTTTGTAGCAAACAATTATCATTTGTTGTTCTTTCCAACTAATGATAATTAGTTTAACTCTAATCAAATTTCAAATAAAATGATAAATAAACACGCACAATATCTTTTAACGATCGATTCATCCAACATGTACGATAAGTGACATAAAGCTAAGTAATTTCGAATCAAAATTAACCAGTGTATAAAAGTATCATATCATATCATATCAGTACCTACTTGAACTTCAGAATCGTTTATTCCCAGTTTTTTCCAAAATTTACCATTTTTTCAACTAAAACTATAGACATTTCAAGAATGATACCCGTTGTTCTCCATTGGATGTGATGCTTTGTTGAAACTAAAAGATGAGTCCAACCATCCTTCCGCCTTAGCCCTATCGACAAGAGATCCAAATTGCTTTTTAGCATCAGGTACATCCAAAGTCAAATCATCCAGTGATTCTGCCACCCTACCAAACCCCTTTGTCATCTGAATCTGTGTTATAATTCCTGTGTTAAAACACTCTTTAAGCAGCCTCCAAACTCTATCATTCTTCCTCTCAATAATTATCACTAATGACTTCTTAACAACCTCATGATGAAAAAATGGCATTCCCAATTCTGTTATGCATCGACAAGCTTCTCGTGTGTCACCACCCAACTCAAATTCCTCTAAAAGTTTACCAATTTGATCTTTTACATCTTCAATCGCCCACCCGTTTGTGTAACTTCCTCCACCACCCCAACACCTCAAAATCCGTTCACCCGAAAGCCGAGCATTGAGAAGTGAACGAGCCATTTTCAAAACTTGATTCCCGACGGAATCGGGTTTTAAAGAATCACCCCCGATTTCCTCTAAATGTAAAGGGGCTAAAACATCATCCACAACAGCTCGAGCTAAAAACATAGCAAGATCTTCCACAACAATGGGGATATCTAAAGCAATATCATCTGCAGACTGTATCAACATCGTGAACCCGTTAACGACATCATCAGCTGGAAAATACAAAGAAGATAACAACACTGACGCCATTTCTTTTTCTCGTTTCTTCCGATCCATCGCCAACATAATCAACCTTTTTACAAAAATCGCTTTTAATTCCGGAATAGAAGAAAGATTTTCCGATTCTAAACAACTATTTACTTCCAAGACATCACCCGTTAGAAAATATTCCTGAATTATCGATTGAGATTTTGCTTTAAATGCCTTCACTATGCTATCTTCCACCAATTTTTTTTCAGAAAACGACACTTGTTTTAAAGATGAAGCGCATAACCACCCTTCTGATGCAGCTTTCGAGATCAACGACTGTAATAATTCTTTAGCGTCTGGTATATCGAGTGATAAATCATCAATACTATCAATGATTCGAGTGAACCCTTTCGAAATTTGGCTTGAATTTATCAGACATTCTTCCGAAGCAGTTTTCAATAAATCAAGAAGTTTACCCTCGGCTTTCTTTCGTTCCATTGCCATAATGATGGCCCGTTTCACTATCTCGTGATGAAAAAATGGGACTTTTAAATCATGAATGCATCGGATCGCTTCCTTCTTATCGCCACTCACCGCATACTCCACCAACAAATTATCAATTTTCGCCTTCACGTCGTCAACGGTTTTATTCCGACTACCACCCCACCTTCGTTCAATTATTTCCGCATGTAATGGGGCCGAAAGGTAACCCTTTTCAGCTCGTTTAATTACATCAATACCCTTTGCGCCACCTGGCAAAGCATCCGTTTCTTTTTTCAAAAAAGCGGGCGGAAGTATGTCATCTACAACTGCTCGAGCTATGAACAATGCTAGCACATCAACAGTATCGGGAATATCTACGATTAAATCATCTGCACATTCAACGAGGTTACTGAAACCTTTGTAAACTTGTCTGGGATCGATGACATCAGCATAGAGAGATGATAAAAGAACTGCAGCCATTTCTTTCTCTTTGTCATGACGATCCATAGCCATGGAGATGAGTTTCTTTACGAAATAGTAGCTGTAGCTTGGCATTTCTAGATCTTTTATTTCATTGGCAGTCGAGATGACATCATCTGTTGCAAAGTATTCTTCGACTATAACTGCAGCCTTCTTCTTATACTGCTCAAATCGTGGACACACTTTTTTGTCAGCATTTTTGTCATTCTCCTGAAACATTGAAATGATTAAGTCTCCAAGTAAGATCATTTATTAACTAAAGATAATCCAAATTATCTACAAGAGATCATTTAATTTTATTAGGTATATGAGACTTAGTCCTAACCGGTTGATGTCAGAATCACTACATTTGGGTAATATTTTGCTGCTACTGGATCAGGTGAACTAAAAAGAAAATGTAGCTAAAATGTAGATGGACTTGGAAATCATCTAAACCATATTCACATGTACAAACTCCTAAATTCCTTTTTTTAGTAAAATAGGACACGTTTCGATTCTCCATAAAAGTTCACTTGTTTTAACCCGTTAACATTTTCCACCTAAGTCCATATCCTATTGCCAACGTTCTTTTTGGGTTTCAAGTGTAATCCAATTTTGATTTACAATAGAAGACACACAAAAGAAGAACATACATACCTCACTAGTACTATAGTTTGGGTCATTAGCATCAACAAAGTGATTATCATCTGCATCAAGTAATCCTCCACATGTTCCTTTCCCTCCACAACCACCTGCAAAGAGATATAATTGCTATAGGATAGTAACAAAATCATTTACATTACTTTTTTGCAACTATTTTGGGATGCAATGCTTGCAACAATTCTTTTGTGGGAAAATTTCAAGATAAGGTCTTTGTTAATTGTTAACAGAACAAATATCAACGGTAGTGATTTGGTCCACAATTCCCCTAACTTTGTTTTTATAGATCGACATATACTTTGGTAATGTGACTAGTAGTAGAACACTTACATAGGGAGTCAACTGATGTTCATGGGATGGATAGATAATAGGTGCAAAAAATAACAGAAGAAAACACAATTGACCTATCGACATAGCTCCACATGACGGGAAAGGATATCCATTTTTGGTTGGCATGCATAAATTGGTGATTGTAAGGACTCTTTGTTTTCATAATAAACTTTCAAGGGAAAATAACTTGATTCCCGTTCTCATAATTACATATTAGTAGTTGTACCATTGTTAATCCAGTAAAAGTATAGTCCTTATGTCAGTATTGAATAAATATTTCAACTACTGACTAATAGTTGAACACTGCAGTTTAACTACAAGTAAAATCGAGTGTTACAAATTTCATGGGACAAAGTAAACGATTAAACAAATTTCAAAGAACATATAATTGCAAATAAAAAACACAAGTAAAACACAATTTAGGAAGTTTTATGCATGTGAATACACTTTGGATGGTTTGCAACTCATTTGACCCTGTACCTAGTTGATTAACCCAATTGACCCGTTAGAGATAAAAACATAAACCAAATTGAAATTTCCAGCTTTACAAAATGTACGACTCCATCCCTTTTACTTCCTACATTACCAATATATACATATGTGATTGTTGATATAAAAAAAAGTTTTGGAGGAAAATTGTTTCAGGTCAACCCAACCCAACCCAAACGCTGCGGCTCCTCGTTCAAGAGTAAACCATAGACCGTTCAATTTGTATCGTTTTTCCTTGGACTAATACCTTTTTTCGGGCTCCCGTTGACCGTATCGTTGGTATGGCGAACCATAGGTGATCTTGGAGATGTAGAGATCCTTAATGATGGATCTGCACTTTCTGAAGGCTGTTCCTTATGCTCGTACCCATCACTTAAGTCCATTTCTATTTCTCAAAAGGAGAGGATGCTACAACCACTGTTTCATAAGAAAATTGAAGCCTCCTCTCAAAACTTCAACTACTTTTATTCAGGCAAGTTTAAGCCCGAAATCAATCTCCTGCACGTGTATAAGGCCCAAATATCATATTTACAAAAACTGATTATCGTACAAAATGTTAAATTATCTAACTACTCATAACTTTAACCCAACAATTATCTAATTTTCATTCTGAAATAATAGCTTCAGAAACCGACATCTAAACACCGCCTGAATCGTTCAAACTTAACCACATATAGTATATACACAGAAAGCGAACTTTTGCCGGTAAAAATAATATAAACAGATGTTATACTATCAAGTATGATGATTATGAAAATCAAGAAATAACAAAACTAATGATCCAATTATTCTATTCTAATTCTTCAACTTACAGTAATAGGATTTTAAGACAATGATCATATTTTTTATCATAAAAACAATAAAAGATAACATAACCATAACAAAGGTGAACAACTATCAATCAATAACTGCATTAAAACAACACCAATTACATAAAATCAAAACCATCAACAATTTGAAACCTGAATTACCTGCCTGCTTATTAAACATCAGATAGGTAGTCAAATCAGAAAGTTTCTTGAAACAGAACAACAAGGGTGTATGAGATTAATGGTTAATGGGGTCCATTAACCCCAAAATAAAATAAAAATAAAAATAAAAACTTTTAATTAAAAGAAACCATATTTTCGTAATAAACAAGTGATTGCATAAACAGATCTTAGGAAGGGAGCGTAGGAAGAGATAAAAGAAAAATAATTTTCAAAAAGTAAAGAGAAAATACCGGGTATTGCATTGGAGATGAAAAGGGGAAAGAGATTTTCAGACACGAGTTTTCCCCTAAGATTAAGGAACCTAAAATTTGTGGCAAAAATTACCTACTTTCCCCGACAAACGGGAAAACTAACCAAAATGGAAACTTTTAACGTACTTTTGTTTACACTTTATATCATAACCATATTTCCTCTAAAAGTGGTATTGAATTCTAGTAGCTTTGCTTCAACAGAGACAATTTGTATGTATATATAGAAAAGTGAAAAGGATTGAAAATATAAAATTATTTTATTTAAATAATCATCGGTCAATATCATATTTGTTTTTAGAATTTTCATAAACAAAGCTTTTAGGGTTGCTTTTAACACGATTAAAAGTCTTGTATAATAAAAATAACCGTTCTCTAACATTAATATTTAACTGTCATGTACAACACTTTTAAGCACATTAACGATAGCCCTATGTTTAAAAAAATCCTTGTTTTAAACACAAATAATATTTCAAAAAAGATTGTCCACTTATAAATAGTAACCACAAAAAATGATTAAGTCTCACAATCAACCTCATTTATTACTTTCAATAACACATATGCTATATATTTCAAGTCAAACTTATTTTTAAATACAAAAACAATATTTACGTTTTTGTAGTATCTCTTTATTCTCTTTATAGTATATTATATTATTTATTATTATCTATTACTAATATATAATCATTTTGGATGTTTTTTTAAAAGGGAAATTATCAATATACCCCTAACATTACTAATAATATTTAAAAAACCTACTTGAAATTACAAACATACCCTTATATGTATTAAAATTTCATTAATACCATCATTATTAAACTTTAAAATATTAAACTAGTGACATTTAATTCTAATTAATTAAAACTTTATATATATATCTATCTATATTTATATTAATATATAATATATAATACATTTGTAATTTGTAATGTTTTTTTATTGTGAATTTACTAATTTACTCTTACATTACTTTTATTATTTGAAAAACATACTTGAAAAATATACCTACATATATTAAAGTATCATTTATAATACAATCGTTAAAACTTAAGCAAATAAATAAATGACATAACCTTGACGGAAAGGCCAGAACGAGACGATCGTGTTAGCAAACTGTATTTCGTATCCCGTTTTCACTTTACTCCATCCGTCACATTTACACCGTTCACGCAAAAAAGTACACGATTTTAAATACATTTAATGAAGTTGCCTTTCGGTCAACGTACACTCCATCTTCCTTTTTTTCTTTTTCTTTTTTCAAGTTCTAAAAATTTGCATTAAAAAATTATTAACTTGCAATATCATTCTATTAAATAAATAATAAAAATCGACATAAATAATAATAATAAGATTGTTGATCTTATTTGTTTGATTATACAATTAAACAAATCAAATGTGAAATCAAGTTATTCATACTTCTACATCGATTATCTATTATTAATAAATAACACACTTTGGATTTATTTTTTAAAGGGAAATTTACTAATATACCCCTAACATTACTAATAATATTTGAAAAACCCACTTGAAATTACAAGCATACCCATACATGTATTAAAATCTCATTAGTATCATCATTATTAAACTTTAAAGTACTAAACATGTGAAATTTAATTCTAATTAATTAAAAAATTTATATATATCTATCTATATCTATACTAATATATAATACATTTGTAATTTTTTTAGGACTGAATTTACTATTTTACCCCTTATATTATTTTTATTATTTGAAAAACATACTTGAAAAATATACTTACATATATTAAAGTATCATTTATAATACAATCGTTAAAACTTGAGCAAATAAATAAATGACATAACTTTTTAACCGTAAAGAGTTAAGGAACGTGTCAATTATTGACGGAAAGGTCAGAACGAGAGGATTGTGTTAGCAAACTGTATTTCGTATGCTTTTCAAGCTATTCGACCCGTTTTCGCTTTACTCTATCCGTCACATTTACACCGTTCACGCAAAAAAATACACGATTTGAAATACGTTTAATGGAGTCGGCTTTCGGTCAACGTACACTCCATCTTCCTTTTTTTCTTTTTTCTTTTTCAATTTTTAAAAATTTGCATTAAAAAATTATTAACTTGCAATATCATTCTATTAAATAAATAATAAAAATTAACATAAATAATAATAATAATAATATTGCTAATCTTATTTGTTTAATTATACAATTAAACAAATCAAATGTGAAATCAAGTTATTCATACTTCTACATCTATTATCTATTACTAATATATAACACATTTTAGATTTTTTAAGAGGGAAATTACTAACGTACCCCTAACAATACTAATAATCTTTGAAAAATCCACTTGAAATTACAAACATACACATACATGTATCTCATTAATACCATCATTATTAAACTTTAAAGTATTAAACATGTGACATTTAATTTTAATTAATTAAAACTATTATATATATATATATATATATATATATATATATATATATATATATATCTATATCTACACTAACATATAATACATTTGTAATGTTTTTTTATGAGTGAATTTACTAATTTATCCATTACATTATTTTTATTATTTGAAAAATATACTTGAAAAATATACCTACATGTATATATATATATATATATATATATATATATATATATATATATATATATATATATATATGGCTATCGATGTATAACCAAATCGCTTAAACATTTCATGAAGTTTAATAAGCAAAAATTACGGAATTCATTAGTTATAGTTTTAAAAATTTTGCCTGCTAATTATTTTTTTCTAGAAAGACAATCTTACACTACATATTCCATAGACCCTTTAGTAAAATATTGCTAATTATTCTAACTTGCAAATAACAATAAAAATTTTGTTGTACATATCTTTTCCACCAAATCAAATAAAACACATTTTATACAATCATACTATAACAAACAATCAGCTCAACTTCATTTCAAATTACACCCAACAGCATGCTGGCAAAATCATGTATTCCTGTACGTGGTAACGGAACGGATATATTATACTTTGATAAACTTAAAACATTCAAATAATATATATATATATATATATATATATATATATATATATATTGTATTAAAATTATCTCGTAGCCCGTGAATTTGCAGGTTATAATCTAGTATTATACAATAGTACACCAAAAAAGGATCGAAGATTTTATTATGTCCTTCAAAGAAGACGATTTCAGTAGTACATCAAAAAAGATTTCAGTATTTTTTTTTTTAATTCTTAACATTTTGTATATCATGAATCGTGTGCCAATGTATTCATATGTCTATCGAATAATATAGTACGTAACCACTTTTATAATAGTACAATTTTCCGCGGTCACTAATAAAGGTTTATTTGCCATTAGTCGTATTACTTTTCTATTGGTTAAACAATTTTAAAACTTGTATTCCATTTTTTATTATTGATTATTGATACGTGAGTTCACAAGATAATTGTTAAATAAAAATGCAAATGATAACAAAACACTTATACGACTTACTACATCTTACATCCATTATACCCTATTGGCTTGCTCCGGCGAGATTGGATAAATTGTCGTTGTATTGTTATTTTTTACATCCATTATACCCTGTTGGCTTGCTCCGGCGAGATTGGATAAATTGTCGTTGTATTGTTATTTTTTAACCATAAGTGTACAAGTGTATCAACTATTGTACCTATTTTTTTACATATAATTCTTCCATGTCCAATACATCCAAAAACTTTTGAATGAATAGTACCAATGTTAAGTTAACCACTTATTACTTATTTTAGCCAACATTGATGAATTCATTAAAAATATAATCTTTCCTTCTAAACAACTGTAGCAATTAAACCGGTTAATCAATTCAATATATATATATATATATTTCAAATCATTATTGCCTATTGATCGTGAACCATATAACAAGTCAATACTTTGGTCCTACCATCATTAACCCACGATCAGTTGGTTGGGCCATGCAAGTCTAGCCCAAGCAGCAAACCCATTAACACTAGGGTTAATGCGACCCAAATACCAAATAAGAAGGTACAATAGTGCCACCAACGGTTATGTCAATTGTTATGGGCATATCACCTCAAGTGTCCCCCACACTTTGTTCGTCCACGTCAGCAGAAAGGACCCCACCTGCAGGGATCATCGCTAGGATCCCTGCTGTCATCACCCAATTGGTCCACATGGCCAAACTTACTCTCCAAATTTTGAGGGCTTGACATCTCTATAAATATAAGGAATGAATCAACACTTCATTCCCTAATCACCTCCACGAATTCACACACAAAACCCTAAAAGATAACAACTTATCTTTTTCCGACAATTCCCACCACCCTTAGCGCCGTTCTATACGAGCTCAAGGGTTACCCACGTAATTCACAGAGTGTAACGAATCGAGCCGATACAACCCCGCACTCAAGCTTAATTTTTATGCTTGATCAAATGGCGTCATCCGTTTAAACACCCTAATCTGCCGTACAACTAGCTGAAAACTGCAAAGTTTTTCGGTATCAACTCACTTACAATCACTCACACATTCATTTCACACGTTTCCGTACAACTATTACAATGACATCTAATTTCGGGATCACACCGACCGCCGGAGAAAACGTATTCACTTTTCTGCTCAAAGCAACCAAGCACCAAACATCGGGAACGTCTCCGGTGAACAGCAAGAATAGGAGAGACGACAAATGCTAGAGCAATACAGTCGTCAACTGGAGTTCTCAACTCCAGGCGAACAAAACCGACAACAACAGGCGCAGGTCGCACCTCTCTTTGTGGGACAGCAAGCATTCGCTGGAATGGGGCCCCCAGGGAGTCAACAGACTCTGCATAGTGTGGGCAGCAGCCACTACAAATTTTCTTCCTGCAGACACCCCATATGACATATCAAAGTGTTTTTCAACAACCCTTCCAACAGATCCCCCAACAGCCACTCCAATAGGTTTTCCAGCAACCTTTCTAACAATGCATGCAACAGCAATTTCAACAACCTTTCCGGCAGACTTTCCAACAACCATTTCAGCAAAGTGTCTTGTAGGGCACTTTCCAAGCTCAAACCTCTGTACAGGACACTGCTAACACGCTAGGGCAACTTTTGGCTCAGCTAATGCAGCCACAAATAATTCCTCATCCACCACCATTGTTGCCACCAATGTTAGCAAATCTAGTTGTTGTCATCTAGAGTAAAATGCCCACATCCCAAAATGTTATCCCTGATTCAAATACTCAGTTCCATACAGCTATAGCATGTGTTCCCTTTCCCTTGAGAACCACCGTCCCTGCCATGCGAGCACCTACGATGGGAGCACTGATCTTGAAGACTTCATCCAGTCGTACGATCATGCCATCAAAACACAACACTGGGAGGACGATGTTGCCTGCCAAATGTTCCCATCGGTTTTTAAAAAATACACAAGGGCTTGGTTCTGGGACCTCCCTGAGCATAGCATTACATGCTTCAATGATATCAGGATGAAGTTTGTCAGCCATTTTCACCATAAGAATAAGCATGTCAGGTCTCACGTAGAGGCGCACTCATAAAACAGTTCCCAACAGAGTCCCTGAAAGACTACATTGATAGGTTCAACGATGAGTGCCTGAAAAATCCTAGGTCTCCCTGAATCTCAGCAGGTGTTTGGCTTTATCTCACATTGATGAGAATCATTTTCAAACGTTGATAGACAAATATTATAACCCTACGTTAAGGGAATAGTAAAGAATATGAACAAGAAGGAATTGAGAGATATTGAGAACGGCTACACTCCAATATAATATAGAAACTCTAATTTTGGTTATGTATACAAGCAACTATATGGAAATAGCATAAAAGCCCACCAACTTTAATAACTTCAAAATACAGCCACAAGTACTTCTAGCATGCCATCCATCACTCCTTAACTTCCGAAAATGTACCAATAAGCCCCTCAATTATCAACATAATAAATCTGAAACTCAAAACATTCTAAGTTAGAGTTAACAAGATTAAGTTTCAAGAATAGATTGATAATACTTATAAATTTAACACAAGACATATCTTTAAGTTTGTCTTCAAAGTGCTCATCTATGTTACTTGCTTCATTTTTAATTATGTTTGTAGCCTAAATCATATCTAGTTATCATTTTTCCCACCGTTATCAAAATATATTTGAGAGGATCTTAGTTGAGTTATTTAAATATGTTATTATATATGTGATTAGTCCGCGTATTTTACATACGTATTATGGTCATATTATTCTTTAATCATATTTATAATATAAAACTTTCGTAGTATGGACAAGCCATCTTTTTTATTGGATTTTTGAAAGATGACTTCCCTGATACCACAAGTCAGGTTATGGAGTCGCGTCGTTCGCTTGGCGTGTCCGGGGAATCCTAATTTTTTGTTGAAAATGATTTGCTAATTGATTTTAGTAATCAACACTTTGACAAACACGATATCGCTCTAACTTTTAAAGGTCCAATATGTATGTATGATAGTTAAGTAAGTTTTTGAAAGCCCAATTTTAATTAAGATAACGTTTGACCCATTTATCAGTTAATTCTAGTCCACTTTTCTCATTTTGTTTAAAGCCCATTTCTCATTTAATAGCCTTAAACTTTATTCACTTTATCATTTTAACAATTAAATTTTTTTTGGCATGATTCAATCTCTTAACTATTAATTGACGTGTTAAAACAACCATTTTTCATCTATGTGTTTATGATGCCAATGTTACATATTTCAACCCTTCTTTACGTCATCACCGTCACATCCCCTAGCCCGCGCAACTTCTTTATTTTGCTTTTTAAATATGTTAGTTTTTAAAGGGTTTTAGTTTTAGGTTTATCAGAGTATTTTAAATATTTATTTGATTTGATGACGGTGATAAACTTATGATGTAATTCTTACCACAATTTACATATGGTATGTAAGATTTTTAAGATTTAGCTTTAAAAAGTTTTTTTTTCTGGTTCTAGATCCATTCCTTAGTTCTTTAAGTGGTTAAAATCAAAGTCGTCAAAATCGCGATTTTGATCGTAAGATCGCACGATCCTACGATTCTTTAAACGAAAATGTGCAGAATCGGAGTAGGATCGCTAATGAGGTAAGATCGTAGTAGGATAATAGGATCGCACGTAAGATCGTAGGATCGGTGAACGATCCGATCCTACAAATGGGCTAATTTTATTTATTTATTTATTTGTTTATTTTTACAATTGATTAAATCTTTATATGGCTTATAGCGATAGTTCAAAGCTCAATCTTAGCTCAAAAATTACCACACACCTTTGTTTTCAATATTCAATCTACCAGTTTTCACCTTTAAAAAAGTCTAAAACCCCAAAAATCGATGGTTGAAGTTCCAATTGATATCGTAGATTATTAATTTTTATTTGTAGGCCCGTATACTCTTAAACTTATTATGACTGGTGGTGTAATTGTACTATGCTACATTGTTACTATCTTTTGTTTTAATATGTTTATCATCCCACTAAAATGTGTTGACAAATTGCATCATTTTTGTAACATAAAAGTCTTCATGTTACGTAAATTTCTCTAACTGTTAGTTTTCTACATCAATTTGGATATCTTTAGATAAATAATGATATTTTGATAGGATCTTACGATCCCGATCTTGTAAAGACGAAAACGATCCTATGTAAGAACCCGATCCTGACAACATTGGTTAAAACAACAAAATGAAAAAAGTTTAAGAATTAAAACATGAGAAAATTACCTATATGGTCTAATTTAGTCTTCAATATATAGATTTGGACAAAATCTACAATAATGTCCATTTTGGTCAAGGATCTCGCTCCATTACATCAACTTGGAGTGAAATATAGTATAAAAAAAATCCTTGTTAGTTCGCTCCAATTAAATACCTAACAATTCGCTCCAACTATTAAAAAATACACACGAATTCGCTCAAATGTTCAACAATTCGCTCAAATACCTTTTATTAAAAAATACATATAATTTGCTCAAATGAACAACAATTTGTTCCGATTATTACAAAATACACATGAATTCGCTCACATGCCCAACAATTCGCTCAAAATGCATAATAATTCGCCCAAATGCACAACAATTCGCTCAAATGCACAATAATTTGCTCAAACGTCCAACAATTCGCTCAAATGCCCAACAATTCGCTCAAAGTATTAAAAATACACATGAATTCGCTCAAATGCTCAATAATTCGCTCAAATGCCTAGGAATCCGCTCAAATGCTTAGAAATTCGCTCCAATTGAAGAAAAAAACACTATATTTCGCTCCAATTTAAAAAAACACATTACATTTCGCTCCAATTTGATGTGATGGAGCGAGATTTTTGATCAAAATGAATATTTTTCAAAATTTTGTTCATATTTAGATTTTTTAGGTCAAATATGACCATATAGTTAATTTTCTTTTAAAACATTATTAATTCATAAAATAAAGTTCAAAGTTGCAAGTTTTTGAATAGCCAAAGGACTACATATATAACTGGCTGAAAAAAAATCGAAAAAACAATAAATAAATAAAAAACTGATACAAAATAGATCGAATGTTGGCGCCCATCTCTCTCTATTTGTTTATTTTGTTCTCTGTAGATTTGGAAGCTTTGTTGTTTCTACAAGTAAATTCAATTCGCCATGTCTTTCCGTAGACGGACTTTGCTCAAGGTCATTGTCCTCGGTGACAGCGGGTATGTATGTATATTTATCTATCTATATATATATATTATACGTATATATTATAATAATGATTATAAATAATGATAATATGATGATGGTGATGATCTAGGGTTAGGTTTAAGCTTGATTATGTATTGATTTTTTTCAGGGTTGGCAAGACGTCATTGATGAATCAGTATCCTGCTTAGGTTCAATTGTCCGGTGTAAATGCATATTATACATTAATTTATTTATTGTAAAATAAATAAGTAAAAATGAAACTTGACACCATAACCTCTTGTGAATTGATGAATATTGTGTCATATCTCATATCTTTTACAATATATAATTGCTATAATTGATACTGCTATCATTTACGTTTAGAATGTTGTTACTCATGTTTGAATTGTGTAGGTTAATCACACTTCAGGTTTTGTGAAAATTACACTAGTAAACAGAAATGTGTAAGAGCTAGCTTTGTGGTACTTTAAATGATCTAGGGGATTGGTTGGATGTGTACGTCTAAATCGATCGTTGTGGTTTGAAGAATTATAACTGAATTTAAATATTCAGTTTAATTGGTGGATATACAAGTGTGATTACTTTTTCAATTTTCGTTGTGTTGAACGAGATGGAATTGTTTCACTCAAGCATATGTTTATCCTTTTACTGCTTTTGAAGATATGTACATAAAAGATTTAGTCAACAATATAAAGCTACAATTGGAGCTGATTTTGTGACCAAGGAGTTGCAGATGGATGATAAAATTGTTACTCTGCAAGTAAGGTTCCAATAATTGGCTACTGATTTGATGTTATTCTGTATGTGGATTATATTGATATCCCTAGGATATGATTATATTGGCTGATTAATTTGTTAGATATGGGACACTGCTGGTCAGGAGAGATTTCAAAGTCTTGGTGTTGCATTTTATAGAGGAGCCGATTGCTGTGTTTTAGTTTATGATGTAAATGTAATGCGATCTTTTGAGACACTTGACACGTGGCATGAGGAATTTCTCAAACAGGTAAAATAAATCCACTTTATGATGCTGGATTCCAGAAATCACTTGATTTGGTGATTTATCGGACTTAAAGCTGAAATTTCTTTATCCCTGGACCTTGATAATTCGGCTTAGAATTTGTGTACTCCTAATATGTTTCATATTTGCTGTCTACGTACTGATAATGTTCATTGTAAACTGTATTTTTCATGGTTCCCTAAGCTTTTAAAATGCCAAGAACGACCTGAGTAACTAAATCATATTGATACATATTACACAACAAGCATTTGAACTGGTTTCACTTTCGTTGGTTTGATAGTGTGAACTCATAAGTAGTTAGAATAACCGAAGGCATATTGTGCATTATTGAGCCTCTCATGTTTTTTGGTCACTGTACATCAAAGTTATTATGCTCGTATGCTTCAAGTATCATATCGAATTATGAACCACTTCACGAGTTTCACTAAACGAGTAAATCTCTCGATAAAGATTGTGAGGTTCCTTATCAAAGGTCTAGTATTTTTTCTTTAATGGCTTTCTATGTGAGCAAGATTAGTATTTAGGGCCAACTGTTGGTAAAATTACGTGCATTCTTCTTGGTAAATACAATAGAACATTTTGCAGGCAAACCCATCAGATCCCAGTTCTTTTCCATTCATATTGATCGGCAACAAGATTGATATAGATGGCGGAAACAGCCGAGCGGTAGGACTTTACATTGACAATGTTCTTTCTTTTTTTTTTACTTAAAGTTCCATAATTTACTCAAATGAATTTGAAATCAGGTTTCTGAGAAGCAGGCGATGGAATGGTGTAGTTCAAAAGGGAATATACCGTACTATGAGACATCTGCAAAGGAAGACCACAATGTGGATGATGCATTTCTGTGCATTGCCAAAAGTGCAATGGCAAACGAGCATGAGCAAGATCTGTAAGTGCCCATCATCGATATCAACTTTTAAAATTGCTATTCTTTTTTGTTTCTAAATTGTCAGCATGAATAGTAGATTTATTCTAGGTTGACCAATGAAAAAGAAGTGTAATCGAGTTGATCAATAAGAATATATTTGCTTTTATGGAAGTCGTCAATTTTCTGGAACTTTCTCAAGGAAAACAGTGAACCATTGACAACTGAAAGCTTCAATATGTCAAAATGGTTAGTAATCTTTTAGTAGGGGTCAAGTTGGCTGACAGGTGTTGGTGCATAAATGTGTGTCAGTCAGTTGGTCAACGTTTCTTCTGTTAAAGTTAATTAGTCTGAGTGTGTGAAGTATCAAGTTTGTATTTTCGAGTTTGTAAATGAAATGTAATTATAGAAAATACACAATATTCTGGTCTTGCGACACAGAGCATGTGTCGCTATAGCGACACAAAGGTTGTGTCGCAATGGGCTGGGCCTGCGACATAGGGCTTGTGTCGCAGGGTCCAGTAGAGTGTCTATATATATCGAGTTAGAATTTCGTTTTTGGGTTGATCAAACCCTAGAGAGAGAGAGATACGGCAGAGAGAGTGTGAAGAGAAAGTTAGTGAGTTTGTAATCTTTATTCTTCAATTGTTAATATATACGAAAAGATTATAAATCGTTGTGTTAGTATTTACGTTTCAATTGCTTGATTGATTGTTTCCGCCTTTCATTTGAGTCAAACGACAAGTCTAGATCCGTGATTAAGGGAACCAACAACAGGGAACACTAATTGTTTCGTATTACTCTAAAGCTTTGTACAAAAGGATTCATGAGGTTTTATGCATTAAAAGTTACCCTTTGGGTGATTTTAAACCTGCTTGACACATTTGGCCCGTTTTTTTTATAAAGGTAATTTCTTAGTAACCTTGTTTTGCCCGTTAGAGATAAAATATTAGCTGCATTAGCCTAATAAATGGGTAAAAAAACGCCAACCATTCAGTCAGTAGGTAATATATGTTAATTGCTTCCTCAATCATTCTCTTCAGGTACTTTCAGGGAGCCACCGATACTGTTACAGAACAAGAGCAACGTGGTAACTGCTCATGCTAAATGTTACATTGTGTTTGTTTCATCTCCTACTGATCATTCTCCTATACTGTCATTTTTGCTGTTGATACTTGGCATCATTTCCGTTTTTGTACCTAAACTATGTGAGGCTCCCACGACAGCTGCTTATATGCAATACAGTTTGCTGTTGGTGTTAATATCGAGTGGTCTTTCTTAATTTGCTAAGACACTAAATGTGTAGGGTTTTTGCAGCTGTTGAGCTGCCAAATTTCATATACTCTCACTTTCTTTTGTTTTTCTTTTATTTATTTATTTATTTTTTAATTTTTTGTTTTTTTTATGTTTTGGATATGTAGATTTTTTGCAATGTCTTCATCAATTCTAAAGAAGGCACTGTTTTTAATGAATTCTTAAAATTGGCAATGGTTTCATGATTTCTATAGATGACAATGTTTATATTAAGGTTGCTTACATGTTTTGTTGCCATAGATTTTGCTGGCTTTTATCCAGAAATGCTATATGCTGGTGTTTTGGATAAATCCCTATTTAGCATGGTTTATTGTGGGTGTTAAGTGTAGAGGTGTAAAATGGACCAACCCGCTTTAGAGTTAAGGCCTGTGATCTGATCACTCATAGTTGCTGGTTGTATTGGTAGTAAATTTGCTGCAGAGTTGGGAACTAGTTTATGAAATAAATGACATGGGTTTTTGGCACTGACCCTGTTGACCATTTGGTCACTGCGAGTCATTGTGTGGCTTTAGCGTTTTTTTACTCTTATTTGCTTTACAATCGGGATAGTGTCTTGCGCTAATTAGGCCGATGGTATTTATGGTATAATAAGTGCAATGATCAAGTCGTGGTGTTCGGTGTGATCATGTCTGTCGTGAGCTGTGGCTGGGGGTTACCACATTGGGTGGTGGTAGAGGCGTTGGTGAATCTACCATTTATGCGGTTCTTTCACTTGTGGTTATGTTTACTGTGGATTTCGTGCTTTCTTATTGTTTCTTCCAGGGATCGAGAGATTTGCTCAAGAACTTGTAACATACTGAAACATAATATAATATTATTCTTAATTTGATATATTGTCTTAATGGTCATTGTTCAAACTATGTGGGTGTGTTTTGAAGAACTTCTATGTTCCATCTTCTTAGGATTTTTATTATCAGATGTAAAAATAGTGACTCCTCTATGGGCCAATGAACTTACATCTATGCTCGTCAAGCTTGAGAGTACAAAACACTGATCTTGTGTCTATGCTCGTCAAGCTTGAGAGTACAAAACACTGATCTTGTACATAGAGTTAACATTTGTCACGATTTCATTTCCACTACACATCCTGTTATTCTCAACCATCACCTCATACTTATCATGTGTTTCTTCAACATTGGCCGTCTCCAACAGATACATGATATGCACATATTGGCTTTCAAGAACATTATCATTTCTGTCGTCATCATTCGGTTGTTGAACATCCCAGTGTTGTGAAGAATTTGAGTGTTAAGTTTGTCGGTAACATTTTAAATAGGAACACCAAGTTGTGTTTCCTATATTGCTAACAGGGTTGGCGGTAGTTATTACTTTGGACTCTAACTTATTAGACTCTCCAGGTTTGATACTGATCTAATGATAAGTATTGTGAGGTTAGGTAGCAGCAAAAACTTTGTACCGTTAAGTGCTCCCATTATCGAAACATACAATGTAACAAAATCATCCGATCTTTTAGCAAAATCCAAGAAATCTTTAACATCATCATCGTCTTTTTCTTCCCTAAGATCATTGTAGGCTTTGAACATTAATCTAAACTGGAGTTTTGTGCCACATAGTTATCAATTCAGAATGTGTTAAACTCATTGCCAATATTAAGGCACCTTGCATTATATTGAATGACCGATACGTAAACTTTCTTAACTGAATGGATCCATTGAGTACCAAGCATAACTCAAAAGATTTGGTAACACATTTAAGGACAAATCTCAAAAGAATAAATCCAGAAAAAATCATAAAAATAGGACTAAAGTTAAGATATATATATTAAAGGGAAATTGATCGATTTGGCCCTGAAAAAAACTAATATATCGATTTTCCCCCGTAAAAAAAACTTGACGATTTGCCCTACCGGGTCACAAGTCGCAAACCTGCGACTTGCGACCGGACACCGTGACTAGCAAATCAGGCCACAACACCGCGTATTCAAACACGTTCCCGGACACGTAGCCGGGTCGCAAGTCACAAGAAGCCGGTCACAAGTCGCAAATTTGTGACTTGCTTCCGGACCTGGACAGAATCACGTTCTCGGTCATGGTTAGTTCCGACTCGTTCACGGTTTGCACATTGACGGGGTCGCAAGTTGCAAGAAGCCGGTCACAAGTCGCAAATTGCGACTTGCTTCCAGACCCCGACACGATCACGTTCTTGGTCATGGCTAGTTCCGACTCGTTCACGGTATTCGGTCGTAAGTCACAAACTACGGTTGCAAGTTGCAAATTTGCGACTTGATTCCGGACCCGGACACAATCACGTTCTCGGTCATGGCTTAGTTCCGACTCGTCCACGGTGTCTGGTCGCAAGTCACAAACCACGGGTCGCAAGTCGCAAGAAGCCGGTCACAAGTCACAAATTTGCGACTTGCTTCCGGACCCGGACACAATCACCTTCTCGGTCATGACTAGTTCCGAATCATTCACGGTATCCAGTCGCAAGTCACAAACCACGGGTCGTAAGTCGCAGTTTTGCGACTTGTGAACGGGTAGGGCAAATCGTCAAGTTTTTTTCTGGGAGCAAATAGATATATTAGTTTTTTTTGGTGGGGGGGGGGGGGGGTGGGAATACCAAATGGAAATTGTACCTGATGATGGAGAATTGTTGATGATGATAGTAATCATGAATATGATTATTCAAATTAAGTAGTTATGAGTGATTATTTATTTATGATAGATAAAGATCATAATAGAGTTGGTGTGTTTATAATAATGTTTGTTGTATTGTAATAAAAGTAAAGAGATCTGCTATTCAGAATTCGATGAATTCAACAGAGACAAAAGAGTAGATATACTCAAAATATCAAACAAATCTTATTCAATTCTTGAGGCAATGCCTCCATTTATAGTGGACTACATAATTAAAAATAATACACTAGGCCTAATGGCCGACACACTTATCTTACACTACTAGCTTTACATTATTGCTAGTGTATTTTTTATCACACACCTAATACACTAGGCCTAATGGCCGACACACTTACACCACTAGCTTTACATTATTGCTAGTGTATTATTTATCACACACCACACCACACAAAAAAAAGAAATACATGTGCCTAAACAATTGGCACTACAATAATTACATTGAAAGAAGAAAAGATAAATGCCTAAACAGTGGCACTTTAATTATTACATGTTTTTTATTCTGCCATTGATGATTCTGTTTCTGTTCTTGTACAGTAGCTGCAATCATGTCTTGGTGAATGTTTCAGGCTTGTGCATAATAATTTCTTCATGTTTTCTGGTAGGAAAGTGAGATTTCCTGATAGTTCTTTAAACTGTTCTTCAAAACTTACTAATGCCTTTTATCCTGCTTCATTGATTTTTTCTGAATAGTGAGAATAAATTAGTAGATTTTTACTACAGTAATTTATTCTAACTTTTTCTTGTTGTCCCGGTTCACTTCCAAACCTTGTTGAACTCATATAAACTCTTGCTAAAGAGTTTACGAAATGGTCTATTGTTGGAGTAGTCTTTTGAATTTCATCTCGTGTTTAACTTGTACTTCTTTTTTCGCTGTTTCTTGCAAACATTCCTTTTGTATCCAAGCTCTTACAGTAGTAATTCTATTCTAACCAAAATTCTCATTATCTATTCTAACCAAAAGGGATGCACAAGGGGATTGTGCACACCGCTTTACCAATTAGTGCACAAGGGGATTGTGCACACCGCTCTATCAATTAGTGCACAAGGGGATTGTGCACACCGCTCTGTCAAGTAGTGCACAAGGGGATTGTGCACACCGCTCTGTTAAGTAGGGCACAAGGGGATTGTGCACACCGCTTTATCAACTAGCACACAAGGGGATTGTGCACACCGCTTTATCAACTAGTGGACAAGGGGATTGTACACACCACTTTATCAACTATCAACCTCACAAATAACTAAAGCTAGCACAAGGCTAGAAAACTCCACTTTATAAGTAACTTGAAATTTAATGAATAATTACATGTAATTAAAATCACCATTTGGTTATGTGAAACCTCTTACACGGATGTAATCCGGAATCACATAATCATTTAACTCATTTAACCCCCATAACACTCACCTTTGCCTCGACTACTCGAAAGCATGAGATATATAAGCACCACTTCCTTTTTGCACCTAAACAATCATAACATATCATATAAATATTCACATATATAAAAGTACTCATGTTCTCGATTAATTTAAATTGATCGCACATTTAACTCCAAATTTATACATTTTACTGCAGTCCCAACTAGCTATTTTGGACATCACTTTTGGACCCTCTAAACCTTTCCGAACAAACATATATTATACCATTACGAAGGTGTTCCAAGATACTCTAATGTACAACTTTCACCTTTTTATAAACCGTAATACATGCCAAGTTATAGTCTTTCAAAAACATCATAAAGTCATTTCTGCTGCTGGAATTTCAGCAAACAGCACCAGGGGGTTGATTTGCAAACCACTTTTGAACTACCTAGACATATCCGTTTTCAGCAAACTTTATATCGATTTAAAGACCTTCGACCATACTTTCATTCTATATTTTTCAGATTTTACTAAAACAATATACACTCAAAGTTATATCCCCTCAAAGATCGCCAAAAACAGTTTATTTCAACTTTTCGCCCAATTTATCTAACGATCCAAATTTGCAATATTGTCATCATACATATTGCGACCAACATACTAATGATCAAATAACATCATATACAACTAATAATAGAGTAGGTTATCCTTAATTTGCAAGAATCAACCACAACCCCATTTGGTCATGAGTGAATAATTGACCAATTTCATCTCTAATTCAACTTTTGATAGATCACTATAATTCCTATACTCCATTAACATCATTTGAGCATAACCCACCCATAAATTTGTTCAATTCATACCCAAACCCCCAAATCACCATATTGTCTTAAATTTAGGTTAAAATAATCAAGTTCACTTACTCACTTTAGGTTAGGGATGAGAATTACTATTCGGATTCGACTTCCTCAAGCTTAATTTGATGTTTTTCAGCTGATTTCCTTCTCCTCTTTTTCTCTCCCGCACTCTTTCCCTCTCTCTAGAAGTCTCTGACTTTTAATTTCTGATATGAACGTACATGTATGTGTATAGTTATATTATTTAATGTTTTAATTGTGTATTTGCACCTTTAGTCCCTCTAGTACCAGCCACTTTAAAATACACTATTTAAGTATTTGCCCTCGACTTATTATTTAGGCAAATTTAAATACTTCTTGACTACTAGTAATAGATGAAATTTTATACAACTTATAAAATAAAGCATATGCGTTTATTATAATATTACCTCAAATTTTAGGGTGTTACACATAAATGCATAAAAATTAAAAAAAAAACGATTGATGCACAATAATAGAGATAATTGTGCATCAATCGTTTTTCGATTTCTGTGAATTTTTAATAATGTGCATTTAATTTTCTTTGCATATTTGAGATGTACACATGTGTATCTAATGATTTTATCAAGAGTAATTGTGAATTTGAGGCGTTTTTAGTCGTTCTTATTTTTAAAGTGTTCTTATTTGATCCAGATCATATATATATATATATATATATATATATATATATATATATATATATATATATATATATATATGGACCGGATCAAGAAAGAAGCCCTATTTTCTAGAGAAGAGGGAAGCTATACATTCATCATATGATATTATACGTTATAAAAAATAATTTATTGATGAATATTAGTAGTTATAGTATCAGGTTTGATTAATATTTATTGGTAAAAATATGGTTTTATACACTTTGATTATCATTCATCGTTTAACGAATAATTTTTCAAACAAAATGATAATATGCACTTCAGTTAACATTCCTAAATGATGAATATTAGAAAATTCTCTTTATATTCATCATATGATATTATAAGTTATATAAAGTAGTTTATATATTAATATTAGTAGTTATAACATCGGTTTTGATTAATATTTCTTGGTAAAAAATATGTTTTTCTATGTTTGATTATCATTCATCGCGAATTAATGGTTAGAAAAACGTGTTTGTTGAATCAAATAAATAAACTTATGAATCAACGGGTTTTTTTTTTTATTGAAACGTATAATCGAAAGTGAATTTTAGGAGGATTCACTTTTTAGAATAAAATGGCAAATTCATTAATTCTCCCTAGATACATCTATTCAATTAACTTATGAACTTATGTCGATTCCGAATATATGAATTCTCCTAAAGATTCAAAACCTATTTTCGGCCTTTTTATTTATTTTTATATAAATAATAAATAAAATAAAATACGAAAAAATAATATTAATCCAATGGATTTAAAACTTATTTTTCGGTAAATCAATTACGATAATTTTTTCTAGAATCCCTGAAATTTGTTTAACATCTTCTATGCGAAAATGCTCCATTTTCATAAGATCTTCTTGGCTGTTATTCAAAAGGTCCAATATGTAATAAGTTGCGATGGATTTCCCATATTTTTAATGTGTTATTACTGAATCAGTATCATTTAATGTTTAAAGATATTGAATTAATTTATGAATAACTATAATATAATAAATCAATGTTATGTTATGATCACGCAAAATCGATTTGTTACTAAAACTTGCACATCATGATATAATTTATGCTAAAATCAAAAGATGTTCACTAAGATAATTTTGTGAATCATATCTTCGTTTTACGAATCAATGTTTTATCAATATATAACTTTATTATTAATATATTGTTATTATTATTATTATATTGTTATAGTTATGTATAAGGGGTTGATAACTTGGCTATATAATTACTGAAATAGCGAATCATAATAATTGATATAAAACTTGGCAAAATTTTAAATATAAAACCATTATGAAATGCGGTTGAAATCAATTACATATATATCATTTTTACATCGTCATCTTCTTTTTTAAAATAAAACTGGTTGGCAAGAAAAAAACAAATGTAATGTTACCTGCTTGTAATGGTGGATCAATGTGTACGTATTTGTATTTTATTTCTATTACATGTAGTGGTGGATGATTCTAATGGAGTATAAATGATGCTTTAATTATTTATCAAAATATATGTAAACAGTTTTGAATTACATACAATAACTGACCGTCAATTAATTTAGGATTTTGGTGGAAGGGTTGGTCAATAGAATGGAATGGAATTGTTAATTAATTAAAATTAAACTTAATTTACCAAGTTACCCTTTTACTAAATTTTAAAATGATTGGTCCATATTGCTTCTCACTCTTCTCTCCTTAAATTTTCTTCTTTTTTAGGGGAAGAGGAAACGTTAATATTCACAACGTCCAATATTCTTAGCTATTATTAATAAGGGTAATTTAATATATCTTCTAAAAATTGATTGGGCTAGTAACAGAATACTTCTTGTTTTTTGTGCATATGGAATGTTCTCCCAGAATTCTATTACGTCTTCCTGGTTGTTTTTTTTTATTTGCAATTGTTGATCTAAAATTTCAAATTCTGACTTTTTACCCAACCAATCTCTAATATTAAAAAAAAGTTTCATTAGGTCGGATATAGGAAAAGGAAAATCTTCCATTTTTTCCAAAAAAAGCGGGGAATGGGGATTTTCGTCGAGCCGTGATCAAAGGATCTATGCACGTTCAACATCTTACTTTTATCAATCAAAATGTCAAAAAAATAAATATATTTTTAATAGTAAATACTAATCAAAATCGATGTTATAAAGAATATTTTCACGGATGAATTTCATTTTTAAGTCATAACATTAGTTGATAGATATTTATTTAATAAATTGTTAACATTCGTCGCAATGAATGTTAACTAATATTCATCACGATGAATTTTAAAACATAACATTTTGACAAATATTTTTAATTTTAATATTCATCATAATAAATGTTAACTAGCATCCACCGCGATAAATATTAACGATTTTGGATATAATAGTCATCAATTGATGTTATAGCCGGCAAAAAGAATTTATCATGGAAACTTAACATTCATAGCATTGATTCTGATCAACATTTATTAAACCCCCCTTTCCCAAAAAAAAGTGTTTCCCCTGAATCATCCCATTATATATATACATATATATATATATATATATATATATATATATATATATATGAATGAGATCCTATGAAAACAATGGAATAAAATAAAAACGGTAAAATCAGATCCTAACCTTTGTATAATAGTATGGCTGAAAATGTCGTGAGAATCTTCCCTTTATTTGCATAAAATCATTATTTCTCACAATCAGAAATATGTCTTATGCGTCAGTTTACATATATGTTTATAAGAATTGAACGTACTTTTCGCAGTTTTAATTACTTTATACGAATTTCCCTCCGACCGTATAACAATATGAATATGCGAAATAAGGAGCTATATGTGTGTAATTTCTATTTCAAGTATCAAAACTTTAAATTAGGTAAAAGAATGTGCTACTTACATAAATTTTCTCTAATCATTTGTTCTTAAAAATACAAACCATTTTCTCTATTTACCTTAGGTAGAGTTTTATTTAAAAGTTAATTTAGATTAGATCAGAGGGGCAGTAGAGTTTTATTTAAAAGTTAATTTAGATTAGATCAGAGGGGCAGACACCTTAAAGAGGAAGGAAATACAGACAATCTCATCTTTTAATTTTTTTAATCTACAACTTAAATTTAATGCATAAAAAATATAATGTATTATACATTATGCATATTGTATTTTATCAATTTTCTTTAAAATTGGAATTGATATAAATTTTGATAACACCACGTCCCTTTTTACCTTTAAACATTTTTCTCGCACACTATAAGCTTGGAGATCGAATACGACGTCGTTAGGATAGAAAACACACTTTACATTTCAACCCTTTTGCACTCGCATTTCATCTCCCACCCACAAAGCGTTAGATCGAGTCTTTGAGCCCTAGCAGTAACAAAAGCGAAGCAGCTGCCTTAACTAATCCATCCAATCCTTCCTCAATCAATTCTCATGGCTCGATTTTTATCGAGATCCGCTCGCCAGGCATTCCTTTTGTTATCTTTATTTCATTGCCACATCATCGATTTACTTGTGTTGTCTAACGAATATTTAAATTTATCATATGATCTGCGATGTTGATGTATCATTGGAAATTACCTAGATATTGATTTATACGAGTTGAATGGATTTGCTTGATTTTATATATATAGATTCATAAAAAAAAATATAATATTTATGTTAGAATTAGGTTATCGATGTTTGATTTATGTTAGGTTTTTGTGTCTGCGGTTTTGATTGTATTGATAAGATTGTATTTTCGTAAGTTAATTAGCATACTGATATCTGGGAATTTTATTTATTTATTTTATTGTGTCGATCAATGTGTGACCTAAAATGTGTATGAATAGTACCAAGTAAACTACGAGTTGTAACGTAGAAACTTAACTTCCTTGCTTGAAAAAAATGCATTGCTACTTGCTAAACGGAATGACTTATGGATATGATGATTTTATGCAAGATTTGTGGTTCTTTAAAATGGATATGCCAGTTGACTTGATTTAGTTGCTCCATTCGTGTTGTGAAACCAGTAGGATTTATGGCCGATTGACTGTACATTAATTACTTCATATGGCTTTTGATGAACTCACGAACCAGTATGATAAATGGCCAAAACCAGTAATTGTGAAATAAAATAATTTTGTTGTTGTTATGCAGTTATACGTTAGTGAAGCTGTTCTGCAACCACAGCAGCATGCAGTCCCAATTCGCTTCTATGCTAAAGAAGCTGTTGCTTCTAAAGCTCTTAAGGGTGATGGTGAGTTTTTTGTTGTATTTTTCTTTCAGCGATTTATACGCATGCTAGTTTGAAATTTTCAGATGCTATAATGACGATGTTAATGCGTTGGCATACTTTCATATATTAAAGTCTAGTAGCATTAGTACAGGTAGTTTTACTTTGTTTGATTTTTCTTTTCTTCTGATTTTGAAGAGTTTCTATTTTTAATTCATCAGTCATTAGCCGATTCAAGAAAAACTATTCTAATTGCTTCTAGCTTTAGAACCTTATGTGTATAGTTTTAATATCATATATATATATATATATATATATATATATATGTGCAGTGCTGCAGTGCCTCTGAACACATGCTAATATGTGGTGATATCTACATATCGAGTGACAAAAACATACTTTCTTTATGTAGAGTTAATACTCCAAATAATAGAGTTGTAGAGTAATTTATTTGTATACGTCTGTAGAAATGTTGAAGGGCATATTTCTTGATGTGAAGAAGAAATTTGAGACAGCTGTTGGGGTTCTTCGAAAAGAGAAAATTACCATAGATCCTGAAGATCCTGCAGCAGTTGACCAGTACGCCAAAGTCATGAAGACTGTAAGGGAAAAGTAAGTTCTCAGGAGCTAATGATGTTTGGGCTTTCATATTATTTTCACTTGATGACCGAGATGACAAAAAATAAGTTTTTTGGCAACATTCACTTCTATTTGGTTGTCAAAGTTATGTAAAGTTAGCTGGATATCTTGATGCCCATTTTGATAATTATTTTTGCAATACTTCATTGGTGCATTATGCATTTTCTTGGTAATTAATTACAATATTATTGAGTTTGCTTGTTTTGTTAATTGTGTTATAACTGTCTTCCATGCCTACAGGGCTGATCTTTTCTCAGAGGCTCAGAGGATCCAGTTCACCATCAAGCAACGAACCGATGGAATCCAGGATGCCCGGTCTTATCTGTTGGCCTTGAAGGATATACGTCTCAAGTACGTCCTTGTTTTTTCTTATAAATTACCAACCACCCTTTATGCACTCACGTTTCTGTTAAAGTATGCAAGTTTTTGTTTTCAGAAGGCAATATATTCACCGAAAATCGTGAAAAGCTTTGATTGGTTTCTCTCGTTAAATCATTTTCAATTATGAGTGCCATATGTTTGTTAATTGTTTGGAATATAAATCTTATATGCAGGAGAGGGCTAACTGATGAACTAGGCGCAGAGGCTATGATGATGGACGCACTTGAGAAAGTTGAGAAGGAAATTAAGAAGCCACTCATGAGGAACGACAAGAAGGGGATGGCTCTCCTAACTGACGAATTCAACAAAATAAACCAAAAGTAAGGCTTTACTAGTAGAGAAATATGATATGTTTTCATCCGTAATTGTATTTTGGTGACCCTTGAGTTTAGTTGTGGAAGATCATGCGTCACATTTTGGACGGTTGGACCTTCTTAAGCTGTAAGTTGGAAAAGTTAGCACCAAGAACCAAATTGAAAGTGTTGGTGTTAGTTTTGTTACAGTTTCTTAGTATGCCAGGGCTTTTTTAGAGCTGACAATTTCGACCCATTTACCAATGAATGGGGTTGACTATTTTCTAAAATGGGACAACTTATCAATAATAGCTTAGAGGGCGAAGGGTCAAATCAGTCGGACATGTTATCCGTTGAAAGTCACCCTAAAGTTATATTTTGAGGCATCTAACTTTTAAAAATATCTATTCAAAGATTCAGATATTATTGCAATAGTGTTACTAAAAATCAATGTATAAGCTGTTTACACACGCTTTTAAAAATGGACAAGAAAGTGCTTGTGTGGGTCAACCCAACCAACCTGGCCTGTTGCGGCTCGTACTAAAAATGAGCGTAAAAAGGTATTGAAACCTGTAAAAAAGGTAAGCAAATAATAATCGGCTCGTATTATGCATGTGATAGATTTAACTAGTTCTTCGTATCAAGAGTTGACTACCTGAAATATCTGACAGTCCTGTGTTGAACAGTGCACTGTAAAAGTTTTGAACCAGCATATATCTGAGCGTAGCTTAATTTACGGTGATTGTTGTCTCTACTGTACAGGCTTGGCATACGCAAAGAAGACTTGCCTAAATACGAAGAACAACTGGAGAAAAAGATTGCGAAAGCACAACTAGAAGAGCTGAAGAAGGATGCCCTTGAAGCAATGGAGACACAAAAGAAAAGGTATATTATCTATCTCCACGAGAATACTAGATTTGATAAAATTGTTAGGCTGGATGACAGGCCAAGACAGGCACTTTTTGGCCCGTTCGATCTATCTGACCACTTTCTTATTAATTGATCTTTGTAGTTTTACTTGTTTGATTTGTTAGGGATTAAACATTCTGAACTGGCCTATTCACAAGTGAACGGGTCGAAAATGCCAGATTTAGGGAGAAATTATTACAAAATAAAGGAATATTGTAGACCAATTTAACATTATCGACCTTTGGGAATAATGAAAATGGTTAAATAGGTAAAGTGGTCTTCGAGTTGAGTAGTTGACTCAAATATTGAACATGTTAGACCTGAATCGTGGTTCCTGACAAGATTGGCAGCCTGCAGTTCGATGTTGGTTCCTGACCTCAGGAGTTTGATCCTGAGCATTGGTTTGGTCCATAAAAGCTTATATACTGTATAGGCGAGACTCGAGGGGCCGGATCGTCGACTCTAAGTCCCTTAGGGAGACTAAAACAAGAGAGGGCTTCGAGCACTCTCGATCTGGTCGAGCTCTATAAAAGCTTCACATAAATTATCTCATATAAGTAGGGATGAGCATTAGTACCGAAATTCCAATGCTGTACCCATACCATACCATTCCCGTACCCGTACCGGTACCATCCCACTTCAAATGGTACGGTATTTGGTACTTGTATAAACGTTTTTTTTTATGCGGTACTTTCGGTATGGTATCGGTATTTTCCCGGTTTAGTACCCGGTCCCAATTTATAGAAGATATTATTATTTATTAAGAAACTAGATTTCAATCCCGTGTATACACATGAGCTGTTGAATTTGTATTTAATCGTTATAACTATTAATATAATGTGTACG
This sequence comes from Gnaphalium uliginosum, assembly GCA_963930675.1. Taxonomy (NCBI): domain Eukaryota; kingdom Viridiplantae; phylum Streptophyta; class Magnoliopsida; order Asterales; family Asteraceae; genus Gnaphalium; species Gnaphalium uliginosum. The sequence goes on along the minus strand of OZ005681.1, from coordinate 29,516,501 downwards.
ATAAAATTCTAGGGTTTTACCTTATTTAAAAATATATGCAGTAACGTTTGCAATAAAATTATATAAGGTAGTATCTATATTAAGCGTATAGTTGGGGTCATATTAATTTTACTTTTTGTATACAACTTTGAGTGTGTAAAGGGTAAATTTTTCAACCGAAGGCAAGATAAATTAAACAACCTCTCACTATCAATGTATCTAATTATATTTAACAATCATAAATGCTAAAGTTGTAAGACGAAGGAGCAATTATATTATTTGTAAGACATTTTTTTGTAACAGGGCATATAGAAATTTCAATTAAGGCTGACATATTATTTATATACCCAACTACCCAAGTGATATACACGGAGAATCACTTAGATGTATGAGAAATTGATTTTTAAATAGTCGTTATTTTTAACTTTCGTGTGTACATCGAAAACATAAACATGTTGATTCTTTATCATATTTTTGTTTAAGTTGTCATATTTGGTTCAGTTTGGTATTGAGGTGGTGTTATGTTTTTGTATTGTACCACATTTTACGGCTGATCATTGTTCACTTTAGTATTGTTATACTTTCGGTACCAAGCGGGTATAGTACCACATTTTACCGTACCAGTACCCGTACCCGTACCGTACCGGTACCATACCACTTTAATTGGTACGGTATTCGGTACTCGCATTAGAGCAAAAAAGAAAAGCGGTACCAACTGGTTTGGTACGGTACGGTACCGGTTTCATACCACGCTCATCCCTACATATAAGTAAATAAATCCAATCAACTTCAGAAAAAGTTCACTTAATGTATATTACACAGTATCTTGTATTCTTGTGTCAGAGTGTTTAATTTTTTGCAAGGTTTGTAATGGTTCTGCTTGTGTCAACCCCCAAGCGAAACTATGCTGTTACAACACCTGTTATACATACAACACAACCCAAGTCGGCCCGCTCTTACGTGACTTGAAATAGTCACCACTAGTCAACTAAGTTAAAAGTTGCCAAAATAAGAGTGGTACTTATCATTGGGTATCAAACTATCAATGTTTGTAATTTTCATGGCACAACACGGAGTAATTCTTTCTCTTTTTTTATTCTTCCTTTTTTCTTTTTACCGATTTAAATGATTTTTGCAGGGAGGAGTTCAATGATGAGGAAATGCCAGACGTGAAGTCTCTGGATATCCGAAACATGCTCTGAAGTCCGAATCATAAGAGTATGCTTCAATAATATGCTCATTTTGTGGCTTTCGGCTTAATCGACTTCTTGTGAAGTTGTAAGGCGATGCTGATGATATGCTACTGTTTCTGTGTCAAATTAAGAGTTATTGGATCTATGAATAAATGTTTGATTTTTGAAAGCTCAAGATTATCACTTGCAGGTGCAACCCAACTTTGTTACATTTATCTTTTCATTTGAATGGTTTTTGTAACAAAACTTGCTTTAGAGATTTGGGTTTTGCAAGTTTAAAGAGATGAAATTAGTCAGACCCTTGTGTTACTGTGAATGAGAACATGTGGTTTTATCAATTCTGTGCTCACTTGAGAGTGATTGACTACAACAATCATATTAGTGTCAAGGCATTGGGGTGAAATCTTTGAATTCATATTACTCGTTGCGAGGTGAAAAGAGGTGTACCAGTGTACCGCAGTAGAGATGTCTAAACCATTTACAATCTCAAACTTAAAAGATAACCTTTGATACTACTAAAACAAGAATTAAAGTATCTAGCAAAAATGCTATGTAAATGCTCTTTGGTTGTGGTAGCTGCTCAAGCTGTCGTTTTACCTCACGTTGTAGGCCATGTTCCTTAGTTGATCATCAAGAATATGAACCAAAGTGTTGTGTTCGAGTAGAGAAGTAAGGCATGGAGCTGCACCTCTATACGTTGTCAGGGGTCCATCTCAGAAAGAATGAATCTTTGTTCCCATAAGACCACGAGGAGTGGTGATAGTTAGTCGTAGAACGATGACTAATTATAGTTAGTCGTAGAACGATGACTAATTGCGACTAATTGTCACGACCAACTGTTGGACTCACTGTTTATTTGTTTTTCATTTTTTTTAATTTAAAAATAATTACTTTTAATTAATTAAAATAAAAGTAATACAATAAATTTAAAAAATATTTAATAAATTTTAAAAAATACAATAAAGAAACTTTACAAGTATATATATATATATATATATATATATATATATATATATATATATATATATATATATAGTGTGCGGATCAAGAGGGAAATAATTTTTTGAGAAATATGGAAGTTAACCATTCATTCACGATTATTGATAATCAAACGTAAAAAAACATATTTTTACCAATATCAACTTTTGCGGTGAACTGATCATACAATAGTAAACGAGTTAATTGCACAGAAGGTCCCTGTGGTTTACACACAGTACTACCGTTGGTCCCTGTACTTTACATTTTACATTGGCGGTCCTTATGGTTGTAAACTTGTTGCGCGCTTCATCCCTCACCCTAACTCCCGTCTATTTTACCGTTATATATATATATATATATATATATATATATATATATATATATATAGTGTGCGGATCAAGAGGGAAATAATTTTTTGAGAAATATGGAAGTTAACCATTCATTCACGATTATTGATAATCAAACGTAAAAAAACATATTTTTACCAATATCAACTTTTGCGGTGAACTGATCATACAATAGTAAACGAGTTAATTGCACAGAAGGTCCCTGTGGTTTACACACAGTACTACCGTTGGTCCCTGTACTTTACATTTTACATTGGCGGTCCTTATGGTTGTAAACTTGTTGCGCGCTTCATCCCTCACCCTAACTCCCGTCTATTTTACCGTTAGGGTGAGGGATGAAGCGCACAACAAGTTTAACGGTAAAATAGACGGGAGTTAGGGTGAGGGATGAAGCGCGCAACAAGTTTACAACCATAAGGACCGCCAATGTAAAATGTAAAGTACATAAACTAACGGTAGTACTCTGTGTAAACCACATGGACCTTCTGTGCAATTAACTCACTTAAATTTAATGGCTTGAGATCCCTATTAATGATTTGTCTTGTCATGTGCATATAAGCCTCGAAATGTCAAACTAGCACGTGTGTTTATGTGGTGGCATAAGGTGTTATTGGTAATATATTCACACACACACAAGGGAACATGAGTCTCTAAGCTACAACCAAGGAGTTTTACGATGCGAGCATGATTGTCTTGTGACAGAGTGACCACCTCATTGACAAACTTTTAGATTTCCTGATGGCTACATAGGTCTGGTTCCTAGTAGTTATTTGTAAGCAGAACCATAACCTCCTTGGCCGATGACGTTGGCCTCATTGAATTTGTTTGCTGCCTTCTTCTGTTACGATTTTTGTTTTCATGACTGAATCTTTACATGCAAATAAGGCTTTTTTTTTAATATGATACCCCCGATTTGCTTGAAGAAGTTTTTTCTACAGTTGAATTATCCACCACCAATTGTAACAGAATCATGAACATTGCCTTTTGAAATGATTCGGTACAACCATATATACAAAATCGAATTAAGATAACTAATTAATCACCACTAACTAACTTAACAACTAATCTTTCAATAATTACAAACAAGTTCCTGTACTATTGATACCACGTAAAAAGTCATATTTTTTACGTACGTTATCACCCGCATTTCAGGCACAAAGTTAACAAAACCACACTAATAACATCTTTATTTATTATATTTTGTTAACTAATTCAAAAAGAGATGGTGTTTATAAATTCACTAAAAACGATGCGAAAAACGTATAAAACAACGCCTAAATGACCAACGGTATTCGTATACGTTCCTTTTAATGACCTACGACTTAAACTTCAAGATACGACCTTTAATTGGTGTCATTTCGTTCGTTAGAAAATTACGAGAACGTGGACGCAAGAATCGCTCAAAACGGATAAACGACGCAAAAGATACGATCGAACGAAGAAACGAAGAACCGAAATTACGGTTGAGCTAGACCGTATACGGCCTAGCACAGATCGTATACGGCCTGTCTAGACCATATACGGCCCATGCCCAGCCGTATACGGCCAAGCTCAACCGTATACGGTTGGGTCCCTCCCGTATACGTTGGTTCCCTCCCGTATACGGCCAAACTCTCCCGTATTTTGGTGCTTGCCCGTATTTTTGGTGATTTTTATTCCCTTGAGAAATACGGTTGGGAATTTGAAGGCGAAAATACGGTTGGGAAACTAATATAAATATACCATCCATCCACCATTTCTCAACATCAACTTCTTCACCAACACCTCCACATCTCTACACACACTCATTTTTTTCGTCTTTGTTTATTTTTCTTTCTTTGTTTCTCTCTCTAGAGTTTCTCTCTCTAGAAGAGATTAGTTAGTCGGTTAGTAGTAGAGTAGAGGAGCTAGCTTTGTAATCACGGTTCAAGGTGTAAGAATACTTGGTGCAACGCTAAGATTTTCTCTATATTATTCTGCTTAATTTCCGGGTGATATCTATTTTCTCTCATACTTTTATTATGTCTAAATTTATTATGCATGATTATATTGTATGCGATTTATTTATGGCCATGATGATTAAGTAGTGTAATATTGTGGTTGTTGAAATGTAGATAATTAAAAGTAGGGATGATGTTAAATTAATCTTTTATTAAAAATATATAATTTAAAATTATTAAACTTTGGTATGTCTAAATTTATCATGAATTTAGACCTAGTTATGGACCACCCTTTTCAGTTCTTCGCGTGGCTACTACTTTAGGTTTAGAAACTGATCACCTCTAAATACAGTAGTCTAGTTATCTGTGTGCTGTATGAAGCCATGGAATTACCGTAAAACGACTTATTACTTAGTATAGCTGTGGAAACACCACTGGTGTAGTACATCGTGGAAGCTAAGGAAAAGCCGTAGTTAAGTACATTGTGGATTACCTAGTTATCTAGAACATGGTCTAGGAATAATAAAATCATGGAAATACTATAGTATTATACATCGCATATACCTCTGGTTATACAGTTATGGAAATACTTAAAAGTAGTGTACATCACCAGTATACCCATGGTTATATAGCCGTGGAAATGCTCGAAAGTACTGTACACTGTTCAACATTCTTAGGGACGAATAACTGATGACAAAGGAGAGTCTAGATCATGACAGAAGTAATTGTGCTTTAAAAACAGAATAGAATGAGTCTAGAGGATGCCTAAAACCCTAGACTCTACAAAACTGATAGTTTAGAATAACAAGTTAATAATTAGTATACGATTAGGAGTTAACATTTAGATTCAGGTGTTAAGAACGGTCAGAATATCCTTAATGGCGGTCTGTTACCTTATTCCTGCACCCTTAATGGGTCACTAGTCCTAACCAGACAGTGAGGGGGGGTTGAGCAGCCCGATCTGATCAGAATCACGATAACCTAGGTACTTATTGACAGATTTGTCTAGATTCCAAACTAAACAAATAGGGTCCTAGTGTTTACACCTGGAATTCATCTGTAAATCTCTTAACTGTATCTTCAATTATCTTTATAATGAACATCATCCCATATCCTCTAGTTATTGAAGTTTCAACAGCCACACTCTAAATCTACCTGACTAACTACCCATTTTTATTATGTTATTTACTTTATCGCAATTAGTTTAATTTAGAAAAACCTCACAAAAACCTACCTACTTTACATAAACCCTATCCTAAAAGTAAAATTTATCTTCGGCGATAACTTCGTTTCAATTCGCTTCGATTGAAGAACGACCTCGAGTTATACTTGCTGCTTACTCACCCAGTGTAGTAGGTAGTACTTATAGTTTGAGCCCCAGCTATTACAAATTTTAAAACTTTCAACCCGATCGGCGCATCTAGTAGTCTGTCCGTCCCGCCGACGACAGGGACAGGGTCTGCTTCCCTGAAAAGAAGTAGGTCCGACAAAAACCGATCGTTAGGTACGCCATCAAGTTTTTGGCGCCGCTTCCGGGGATCGTAAAGCGTTACGCTATTGATGCCGCCTTAGATAATTAGCCTTTAGGAGATCCTTCCGATTAAGTTTTCCCAAACTTACCCGAAAGTTACCTGTTTACCTAGAATGGAATAGTTTAGATAATTAAAAAATATAAAAATACTAAAAAATAAAAATAAACAAATATACCTTTCCTCAATTCACCACCTTCTAGCCTTGTTAGCCATGCACGACGTTGAATTCTTCGATTGCCTAGAACGTGAATTAGAATCCGACCTCTACGCTTCATCATCTGAACCCGAAGAAACCTTCGTTATCCAAGACGACAAATCTAGAACCTTAGAAAAATTCATGGAACTTAACTTAGGAACTCATGAATCTCATCAGAAGATATTAACTTCTGATTCTCGCATTCCAAGCTATAAGGTCATACCTGAACTTGAGATCTCATATTCCTTAGAAAATTTCCCGAATTTTCCTAGACCACTAAAATATTCACCCGATTATATAACCCTAGTCCCAGAACCACTAACCATAGGATTCCCTCAAGATGAATCCGAATACACCATCTATCGTGTTGTTGATAGGAGTCCAACTACTGATACTGAAGAAGAAGAGATCCGTTATATTGGCAACTCATTCGATCCAGATAGGAGATTGGATGTCTGAAGGGCATTTGCTAGACACCTTAACTCATCCGAATTTCCTTTTTCAAGAGAACAAAGAGAAGTCATTAGAAGGATAGATAAACAAGTAGGTAAACTCCATCGTCTTCCGACCTAAAAGGAAGATGGTATCTTCACACACTACCGAGAGCAAGAACTTAAGCTTATATCATACATAGATTTACTGATAAATCTATTTACCTGCACTGATTATCAGTCGGTCTCCCCAACCCTGATCAATCGTTATGTTGCAGCAATGATTTATGAGTTTGAGTTCTGGATTGAAAGAGACCCCATAATTCCTCTCGTCATTCATGAAAAAATTCCATTCTTCATAGATCCTGCAACCTATATAATCAATAAGTTGATAGAAGTATTCCCTGGAGCCACTGAAGATGAGATCGAAACTGCCTTCTTTGCTAATAGAAAGGAAATTCAAATCAAACTCACTCAGTTATTCGCTCAATCTAAGTTCTCTTTCACCACACCACAAAAAGCACTCATCAAGGAAGTCACGGAGGCAGTTCTCACTACCAACGGAGACCCTGATTCTAAAGAAGAAATGGAATTTCAGAAAATATTAGGAAAACTTCTTCATGATTTGAATAATATAGATAACGGACCTTGAGATGGAATTTTCAAACCCAAAGAAAGTTAGGAAAGAATTCAATAGACTTGTTGACAATCTCTTGAGCCTAGGAAGAGAAGAACGTAGATTTCTCAGCGAATTCGAACGTTTCTCAATAAATTCTGCTGACCTAGTTGACACTGTTATCAAAGTCCTTGTCTTTTCTTTCATTCCTCGCTACACTTTCCCTCAACCAAGAGCACCAAATGCTTCTGAGCATTTACACTCGGACAATTTAAACTAAAATTGTCCGAAAAAGGTCAAGCTCTTGACTTTAACCGAGCGTTTTTGGGATGCACCCCAAGTTTAAATAGGTTTAAGTAGTTAAATTTAGTTTAGTAGTTTTTAAAATATTTTAAATTAGTTGTAAGTAAAAGTCTCTTCATTAAAAAAGCCCAAAAATCTCTAAAAACTGTCTCCGCAAAATCTGTATAGTTTTTAAAAAACTAAAAACTTTTTTAGTCTAAAAGTTTTAAAAATTTGCTAGATTGAAAGATTCAAAATATTAGACCAAAAATAAAATTTACTTTAATTTAAATGCTTTCATTTTCGTTTTAAATAAAGTTTCAAACTTTTGTGTGCACGCAGTACTGCGCAACTTTTTGAAATTTTTTTAACTTTAAGCTAGTAACATTTTTTGCTTAAGTTTTTTTTAAATTTGCCAAAATAATATAAACATAAGTTTTAATAATAACAAAATAAGAAAAGAAGGATGAATATATTTGTATTTTGGGTTTAAGAGTTAAAACAAAAATCAAAATTCAAAAATTTCTCCCCCTTCTTCTTCCTCCCTAGCGACCGGCCACCATCACCCCCTCCCCAAAATCCAATATTTCACCATTTTTAACCAAATCAAGCTCTAAATCCTTCTTCCAAATCATGTATATGTAACTCCTAACACAATTGCATTAAGATTAAGGTAATTTCTAAGCCCTAAATCGCTAAAATTCACTAACTTTGAAAAGTTAGGGTTACAAATTTTTGATGAAATTTGTTGCTTCAAATTCGTGTATTTAGTTTTTATCTCATACTTAGCTTGATTATTAGTTGATTTGTGAACTTACATTGCATGATTAGTGGAAGATTTGTGAGTGTTGACTTTTAAAGTTGACTCTTTTGACCTAAATGTTCTTGTTTGACTTGTTGGATGATTAAAATGCTTACGTTTAGTTAGTTTGTATTGAAATATGCTTAGAATGATGTAACTAGCTTATGCATTTGCTTTGTTCTTAATCAAACATGGATTTTGCTTTTAATTGATGTTCTTAACTTACTTTGATTCTTAAAAATGATATGAAAATAATATATGGATAATCCAAGACTCGAAAGTGGAGCAAATAAAGATTAGTGAGACTTTTCGGGCTATGGCTTATTCCAACAATTGAGTAACCATTTTAATCCATAAGAACTCAATTTGTGATAATGGTTTGAACCTTTAAAAGTGTTATGGCAAATTTTGATCAAATGTCGCTACTTTAAAATTACTATCTTTAACCAAAAGTGACGATTATGCTTAAAACTAACTACGCCATGACTACTTTAAAGGAACACTCTTGAATCGCAAAGTGGCAAAAAGTTAACTTGAAACTTTGAATACATTACTTGCACGACATGATTACTATTTCATATCTTTAAAATCATATGCCAAGTTGGTTTGTGATTGTTTATGAAAGTAAGTCATCACAATTTTCGCCACTTTAAAAAAAACCATGGTAAAAATTCTAATGCTTAAAGCTTATGTGGTGGAGAACTAGTCTTGAAATTCTCATTTTTGTTAAAAGCTTAATTGAGAATTTGATACAAATAGTTTGAGATAACTTACTTGCATAAACCAAAGTTTCTTTTAATGGTTGAAAATTGAGATTTTGATTATTATTGATCATTACAGGTTTATGGATTATTCATATTTTAAAGCCCTCATTTCGAAATTTTTCTAAAAATCCGGGAATATGATATAATTCATACTCTTATAATGATCTAATTTAATTCACTACTTATTTGTTTTCTCATGTGTAGATGGCCCAAACCTCACTTCCTTCGTACATCAAAGAATCAATTAAAGATCACGAGAAAAGGAAGTTATATAGAGAATGGTTGACACATCAATTAGGGGTTAACAGATACGTAGTGTGGTAAGATTTGGCGAAAATAGCCTTAGACGAGGGATTTAAGGAATTGATAGAGTTTAAAGTGGGAAAACGCAATCTTCGGGCATGGACCAAGTTATTTGATTTAAAGGAGAAGGTTCATCAAGAGCTTGTTGCAGAGTTTATGGTCACATTTCAGTTTGATAAATCTGTTTCTCGATTGGATGATGACTCGATGATACGTTTTAATTTTCAAGGAAAAAGTTACAATATCTCTTTAGCCACATTTGCTAAACACTTGGAGCTATATAATGAGTATCAAGTGACCACCAAGTTCTTCCTAAAAGCCGATTGTGAGATACGACAGCGAGACCACACTGCTATATGGTCTCAGTATGCATCAGATAGGTTTCACTCGAACGTAAAAGCAAGGGTCTTTCACGACAAGCATCACCGAGTCCTGCACAACTTCCTTGCGTGCTGTATCAGAGGAAAGAAGAAAACAAAGGGGGCTGTAGGAAAGAAAGACTTGCTGATCATCAAGAGTATTATCGAGAAAGAACATGTGAATGTTGCCTACCTAGTTGCTGATCGGATTCTCACCGAGTCTACATATGTTGCAGAGGAGAGTGCTTACATGGGAGCCATCAGCACAAAGCTGGTTAGAAAGATGGGGCTTCTAACTGGTGATGTTATCAGCAGACTGATAGAGGTGAAGGAGATGGTGTCACAGCCTTATGATATTAATTATATGGTCAAGATTTGGTTGTTGGATAGAGATCTTGTTGGGAAAAACAATGATCAAACCTACATTATAAATCTGAGGAGTCAAAATCTAACTTAGTTGTATTCAGGAAACTTAGTGAAATTCTTGAGTCTGTGTTTCTGAGTCTGTGCTACACAAACTGAAGAATTGTTTCTGAGTCTGTGCTGCACAGACTGAAGAAATCTCACAGACTGAAAGCCATGCTCTACTTGAAGACTTATGGATTCATCATCTGAAGAATGAAGATTGAAGACAGAAGACTTCACAGACTGAAGATCACAGACTGATGATCACAGATTGAAGATCACAGACTGAGAGCACAGACTGAAGAGCACAGATTGAAGAATGAAAGTACAATCGTACAAAAGAAGTTCTTCTTTCCCAAGGCTATGGTACAACTGAAGAGATGTTTGAGTAAAGTCAAACATTGGATAAAGGTTTACTTTTTCAGCAAAGAAACCTTTTACTTTTTGCTTTTTCTATTTCCAAGAAAAGTAAAATGGGTAGAGTGCAAAGTTGCCCAAGATGAATGTGTTATCCCTTGGACAACTGACTGAGCTGGTTAATAGAAGTTGATACTCAACTCTATAAATAGCAGCTCAAAAGCACTATCCAAGTATCCAAGTAAACCAAGCTCTCAAAGCAAAATAGTATACAAGACCTTTAAGCTTAGGCTCAAAGCATTACCACACTAACTGTTAAAGTTTGTAGTGATAATTGTATCTTAACATACTAATACTTGGATCGTATTCAAACCATCTGTGTGGGTTTGAATACTTTGTCATCTGTGTGAGACAAATACTTTATTGTGAATAATACTTTGATTCATAATAAACTCTGTGTCAAAATTAATCTTGTTTTCCGCCTAGATTAATTTAAAACTTGTTTGATATAAAACTTGGATATAAACTAACACGTTAAGATAACTGTTATTTAATCTGTATCTAAGTTTTGGGAACCTTGTGACCCAACAACTGGTATCAGAGCAAATAAAGATTTAATCTTTAACGATCAAAGGAACCCAGTTTATCAAACAATCATCTAAATCCATTTTCTCTACATTTTCTTCCTTGAAAAATGACTTCTTCTATTGCTATGGCTGGCAAGGGAATTCCAATCTTCAATGGTGTAAATTTTACCCACTGGAAATTGAAAGCTGAATGGTTTCTTGCTAGCATTCATGATGAAATGCTTAGAGTCATTCAGGAAGGACCCATTATTCCTGGCAGAATAGTTCCTGCAACTTTAGATGCAAATGGTATTATTTTGACACCTGAAAAATTTGTTGAGGCAGCCAAAAGTACCTGGACTGATCTAGACAGGCAACTATATGCATTAGATTTTAAGGCCAAATCCATTCTGGGCAATGCAGTTACTGAGCCTATCTTTGCTAAGATATCTGGCTGCAAAACTGCTAAAGCCATATGGGATATGCTAACTGACCAATATGATGGTGTAAGTTTAGTACAATCTCAAAAGAATAAGAATCTCATAAGAAATTATGAGAACTTCTCTGCTGGCCAAAATGAGTCATTAACTGATATTCATACCAGATTTCAGATCTTAATCAATGATCTTGAAAGGTATAATATCATCAAGGGACAGTTTGAAATCTGTGCAAAATTTGTTGATGTCATTCCAAACACTTTTTCTGAAGTTATCACTTCATTAATTGTAAGTGAAAAATTGGAGACATATGATCTCTCTGGCTTGTTTGGACTTCTACTAAATTTTGAAGAAACCAAAGCCAGAAAGGATCTAAATGCCAAAAGGATTGCAAAAGATCCATCTGCTGCCCTTGTTGCAACAACAAGGAAAAATAGAGAACTTTTCTCTAGAGCAGATTACCATCTTACTCTTACAGACTCAGAATCAGATGATGAAACTGAGTCTCTAGAAGCTGAAATGGCATTGCTAGTCCAAAGGTTAGAAAAAGCAAGATTCAAAGGTTCAAAAGGAAGGCCAACTTTTGATCCTAAGAAAGCTACTTGCTATAAATGTGGGCAAGTTGGTTATATTTCTTCCGACTGCAGAGTGAAGATTGCAGAATCTTCAAGTTCTCATAAGTGGGAAGAAAAGGCCAAGAAGTACAAGAAAAAGTACTTCAACTCCAAGAAAATTGGAGAGAAACAACAACCAAAGAAACTAGAGAAAGCTTTGGTTGTTGAACAATGGATAGATGAAGAATCTTCATCATCTGAGGATGATGAAGAGATATGTGCTTAATGGCTATCACAGAGAGCCAGTTTGACAAAGATGTCAAATTTGCAGAAAAGGCATGTGTTCATCCAGACTGGGACAGAGGATCTGCTTACAATGTAAATCATTTTAAACTTTACTATAGTGATGCAGAAAAACAGAAAATGTTTGAACACATCTATGTAGATTTTTTGAAAAGACTGGAGGAAATACAAGATTTAAAAAACAAACTCAGTCAAGTTCAAAAAGATCTACAATCAAAAGGGAATGAAATAAACCAAAATAAACAGTACAAACTTGAGCTTGATGCTCAATATGACCTTCTCAAAAAGATCAAGCTGGAAAAAGAAGCTTATAAAAACAAAGCTGATCATTATGAAAGGATCTGTAAATCTTGGTGTATTTCATCACTTAAAAATGTGGACTGTTTATCCAAACAGATTCCAGCTCAGATACATGCGGTCATAGGTGATGAGTTTGATCTTAAAAGTCACATAAATTCAGAAATAAACTCAAAACCTGCTATATTTGTACCTGAGATTTTACCTCATACCTTTAGTCATACTGTGGGAAACAAAGTTATATTGACAAATGCTTTTGTTAGACCAAAAATAGTTGCTAAAGAACTAGTATATGAGACAGAGCCAGACTCTGAAGACACCTACTCAGAAATCTCAGTCTGTGAAACTTCTCAATCTGAAAAGCCTGAACTTATAATCACTAATGAATCTTTAGAAACTATAGAACTTGAAAAGAAAAGATTTATAAAAGGCAAAGTTAATATTCCCACAGTACCATCTTTAAAAAGACAAAAAGAGGTAAAAGGAATCAAGAATAAACAGAAAGGTTACAATGTGTTTGAACCTTCCACATCTCAGTCTGTATCTGGTCCAGACAAAAATATGCCAAATGACAAATCTAAAGGCATAAAACCAGTAACAAAGGAGTTAAAAAGATCTCAGTCTGTGAGATCTATCTGTCAGTCTGGAAAAATCAATTTTCAGTCTGGCAAACTTAACTCCAAATCTGTTTGTGTTAACACTCAGTCTGAGTCTCAAAAGTCAAATCTTAACAACCAGACTGAGACCATTAAGCTGCTTAGTGAAAACTTAATGAAGTTAACCACATATTTTAAAACATTTGTTGAGTCAAAACAAGAGTTTAACAGAGGATCTAGTGCAAATAATAACCCAAAATCCAAAAGGACCATTATGTTGAACAGAAAATGTTACAACTATGGAAATCTGGGACATGAAGGTATCAAATGCACAAAGTCCATTCTTAAACAGCCAAAGGCTGCTTTGATCAAACAAATGTCTTCTACAAACAACAAAATCAAAAATAGAGAGGTTAAAAGTCAACTTCACAGACTTAGCACCAAAACTGCTAAAGAATTGACTCCAACCAACTCTAAAGAACCCATCAAAAGATGGGTTCCCAAAAGTAACTAATTGATTTTGTTTGTCCTGTGCAGGGTAACAGCAAATGGTACCTAGACAGTGGATGCTCAAAACACATGACAGGTTCCTTGAAGAATCTGTCAGAGTTTGTAGAAGAAGAAGGACCTTCTGTCAAATATGGTGACAACTCTGTTGCCAAGATAAAAGGTTATGTTGTGGTGAAGGCTGGCAACATCAGAATAACAAAGGTGGCCTATGTTGAGGGATTAAAGCATAACCTGCTTAGTGCTAGCCAGATTTGTGATGATGATGGTGAAATCAGAATCAGAAAGAAGGCTGCTGTTATCTATAATTCCAAAGGCAAACCTATATTAGTTGCCAAAAGAGAAAGAGATATCTATCTCTTGGATCTTTCTTCTGCAGACAACAATGTAGAGACTTGTCTCTATACTCAGTCTGTGCCAGAACTAAGCTGGCTATGGCATAGAAGGTTATCCCACCTGAACTTCAAAAATATTAACCTCCTATCAAAGAAGAATTTGGTTAGAGGTCTGCCTGATGTTACATTTGCAAAAGACAAACTTTGTCCTGCATGTACACTAGGGAAACAGACCAAGAACTATTTTCCATCAAAATTGTTAGCTAAAATTGATCAACCACTGCATATGCTTCATATGGATCTGTTTGGACCCATGAGCATTAGCAGTTTGGGTGGAAAGAAGTATACACTTGTGGTTGTGGATGAATACACAAGGTATACTTGGGTCATCTTTCTCAAAGCTAAAAGTGATGCTCCTGAAGAGATTATTAATCTAATCAAGAGGGAAGAATTGCAGAAAGATGCACCTGTCAAGCAACTCAGGAGTGACCATGGTACAGAATTTAAGAATTCTACTCTCATTGAATTCTGTACTGACAAAGGCATTATTCAAAACTTTGCCTTTGTCAGAATTCCTCAACAAAATGGTGTTGCTGAGAGAAGAAATCGTACACTCATAGAAGCTGCAAGAACCATGTTATGCCATGGTCAAATGAAGATTTATTTTTGGGCAGAAGCAGTTAACACTGCCTGTTATACCCAAAATAGATCTATTTTGGTCAAAAGGCATGGCAAAAGTGCATATGAGCTGTATCACAAGAAGGTTCCAACCATCCATTACTTCCGGACCTTTGGAAGTAAATGCTACATTCTCAATCAAAGAGATCAATTAGCAAAGATGGAACCTAAGTCTGATGAAGGAATGTTTGTTGGCTATTCATCTATCTCAAAGGCCTACAGAGTCTACAACAACAGAAGGAATAAAATTGAAGAAACCATCAATGTCACCTTTGATGCTTCCTCTGCTAATGATGAACATGTTTCTCAGTCTGATGTTCATTTGTTGGAAGATTTATCTGTTGTGGGATCTGAATCTCAAATCCCAGTTGTTGTTAACCAACAACAGGACTCTGAAAATGATAATGAAGATGCTCAACCTGCTCATTCAATGACAGTACCTTCATCAACAGAAGATGAATCTGTGTCCAGAGATTCAAATTCTTCTGATACATGTGTTCAGTCTGGTAGTTTTTTGTCTGAGAACTCTACAGACTCAGACTTGTCCTATGTAGAAGATGATGCAGAACTCAGTCCTGCTATTCTTCCACCAAATGAGAATGATTTACCATTCAACGATGAATCATTTCTAGAAGTCAAAGAACACAAGTATCATCCAATTACAGAAATAATTGGAGATTATGTTTCTGGTGTACAAACAAGAGCTCAAGTATCAAGCTCACCTACTGCAAATTTCTGTTACTTCACAAACTTCCTGTCAATCATTGAACCAAAGAAAGCTGAAGAAGCCTTGAAAGATGATGATTGGGTTGAAGCAATGCAGGAAGAGTTAACAGAATTTGACAGAAACAATGTTTGGACCCTAGTTCCTGCTCCAAAAGGGAAAACCATTATTGGAACTAAATGGGTTTACAGAAACAAGATGGACAAGGATGGAGTGATAATAAGGAACAAAGCAAGGCTAGTTGCTCAAGGCTACAAGCAGGAAGAAGGCATTGATTATGATGAAACCTTTGCCCCTGTAGCCAGAATTGAAGCAATACGGTTATTCTTGGCATATGCTGCATTCAAGGACTTCAAAGTCTATCAAATGGATGTCAAGAGTGCATTTCTGAATGGCAACTTACAGGAGGAAGTCTATGTGAAACAACCTCCAGGTTTTGTAAGTTCCACTTTTCCAAATCATGTCTATAAATTGCAGAAAGCACTATATGGGCTAAAACAAGCTCCAAGAGCTTGGTATGACACCTTATCATCCTATCTTCTTAGTAATGACTTTACTAGAGGATCAATTGATAAAACTTTGTTCTTCAAAAGGAACAAGGTTGTTGGACCCTTTGTTACTGGATCTAAATCGAATCAATTCAACAATTGAAAGCGCGAAATACAATCAATCGTACAATGCACGTTAACAATCACACGAAAGTAGTCGATTAGCTTTTATATATATCTCGAATAACAAATCAACCAATTACACAAGATTCCTCACAGATCGCTTGAAAACACTCTAGGTTCGTCCACCCTAAAACTGAACCCGTAATGATCTATTTATAGCCAAAACCTAACTGACCTGCGACACAAGCCCTGTGTCGCCAGGCCGACATATGCGACACAAGCCTTGTGTCGCTATTGCGACACAAGCTCTGTGTCGCCTAAACAGTGACATTAATTTTGATTTCCAAAACAAATAACATTTATATCACAATCAAAATATTACAATCGACTTTGACCTAGACCAACTGACAGACATACAAAACATGTATCAACAAACTCCCCCGTGTCTTCAGCTTGGTCTTCAAGATTTCTTCGTTCGGCTTTGGTCGTCTAACACTTCCAGCTGGCAGGGAAGTTTCCTCCAGCATGTACTCCTTGAGCTATACAGACATTGACAACCTTTTGAAAACGCATCACCTCAGTCTTGAACTCTTGAAAATAATCAATCTTCTTAGCATGAAGAGCTTCAAGGTCTTTCTTGGTAAGGTTAATCAAGCTCAAAGGATCGTACACTCTAATCTTCGATATTTTGGCTTTCCATAGATCTTCAGGCTCTGAATCTTCAATATAGATAATTTCAGCTTCGCCTGTATATCCATCATATGTCCACAGTTGTAACCTTCTCAAGAAATCAACTGGGAGCTTCTCCAGAGGAATACACTTTAAGGTCTTTGGAGATTTATATACAATCTTAACCCAGGGCTTGTTGGTAAACGGATTTATCTTGTTACGATAAACATACCTCATCCCCAGATTTGGTCTCAAAATATAGAACACTTTGGTGTTGACCTCTTTCCTTAAGATTCTCTGTAGTTGATTCGCTAACTCGCTATTGGTGGGATTTATGATATTCAATTGCGCCAAGTGCAGTATCTCACAATATGGTAAGGTACTTAATACTTTGAAGTTCATAGTGAAATACTGCATCCCATCTTTTCGCTTGATAACAATCACTTTATTTGCTTCATCATACTTCCAGGAGATGATTTGACCTTTGTAGCGCTTGCTGCTGATTTTATAGAATTTACAGGTCTTTGACGTATTGGGCTCAGCAGTAGTAGAAGTAGATGGTTCGGTTTTAGCTGGAGCAGGAGTGGGATTTGCAGGTTGTTCCTCCTCAATGATCTCCTCAGTATCAGAAATTTCCATCTCCTCTCCCAAATTTACTTCGTCAGCATTTACGAAGTCTTCGTGAACGTTTTCTTTTTCAATATCAACCCCTTCATCATTATCAAACACAAATTCTTCATTATCATTTTCTGTACTTTGCCCTTCCTCATTTATCAGACTCTGTAGATACTCTAGGTTTGCTTCGGAGTAATCTACATTTAAGGGAATTGGTTGTCCTGGAATTGGTGCAGAGTACGCAAAATAATCCAAATTAAATTTTGATTTATAGCTTCTTCGGTTACATCATTTGTATTTACAATTTGAGTTGAACCAGGGGCCATTGATGTTGTTTCATCTAAGCCTAACTCCCCCGGAACAACAGCTAAAGCCTCTAGTTCTAACAGGCGACTCTCCAGCTGAGGAACCCTAGCCGCCGTTGCTTCTAACTCCGTGATTCTAGAAGCTTGCTCAGCCAACTGCTTGTTCATTCTGTCTAGAAGAGCCATTATCTGATTTAGCGTTTGTGGTTGTGGCTGAGACTCAGCAGAAGTAGAGACCGGATGAGGTTGAGTTCGAGGACGAGGACGGGGTGCGAAAGTATCATCATCTGAGTCCTGTGCGTCCCGGGGCCGTTTCCCCCGGTTAGACGGCACATGCACCCGTCCTGCCCTAATTCGGCGTTGAACCCGCTCATATCGATGAGTATTATGGATTCGGAGGCTTTCAATGGTTTTCGGTGAAGGAACATCACCATCCGAATCCGTTGGGGTGTCGTTTGGATCCACAGAGACAGTATCATCCGAGGCCGCATCAGCAGCATTCTCGTCAACTGCTTGAAAGGTATCAATGTCGTGCAAAATGTCATTAATATTTTCCTCCTCGGTTTGAATCGGAATATTGACAAAGGCATCCTCAGAGGGAAGAGGAGCAGCAGCATCATCCAAAAATCCTTCGTTAGCCGGAGGGACATAGCCCTCATGTACAATATGGCCGAAAAGCGGCACATCTGGCGGTGCAGCAACTCCTTTACCATAAGAGTTGCAGATGGCAAAAATCCGCAAGTTCATTGGCGTTTGGCGGAAGGTTGCATCAGGATTGACCGGAAGATCCGGTAACAGATGATTAATCAGCAACTGGATAAACCTTGGGTACATGACCCATTTGTCATTTTCAGCTTTTGCATTGTCCACCATTTCACGGAACAGATATCCGGAAAAATTATACGGCTTATTGTAGACCAGGGCCAACATGGCAGAGATGGTACGGTGACTTGCACCATCGAAACCTGCCTTCCTGGCAGATAAACACACGATTATCACGTGCATCAAAAATCTCCAGACTCGGGTGAGGTGCCCCTTGCGATACTGATGAGAGGGTACACCTGGGTAACCCATACGTGCCATCCCACCAGCAATGAAAGCATTTGAGAATTGGGTGGGCATGACTGGAGAATCATGAAACTGAAGCACTTCACGTAGCAGCTGCTCGGTTATGATAATTTCCCGATCAAAAACTGTAGATATAATCCTGGTCTCCTCCAGTTCGGTGTTTACAACCGCATTTCTCCAAAAAGGACCAACATGGTCTCTATAGATAGTGGGAGCAGCAGTAATAGCATAAAGAATCCTGGAACGCCTAAGGAACTGGATCATGGGGCGAAAAGGAATAGCAGAATCCCTGTCATCTTCCAGAAAAGCCACCGTGTTGTGACGAGGTTCAAGCAACCTCAGAAACGCATCTTGTCCTGCCATTTCTTAAAGACACGAAAAAGGGAACACTACAGAATCGTTAGTAATGATTACGTTAATTTAAACAATCTGCAGTGGCGACACAAGGGTTGTGTCGCACAGATGTGGCGACACAGACCTTTGTGTCGCAAAAGTTGAAGTTAATTAATTCAAATCATGTAAGCGACACAAGCACTTGTGTCGCAACAGAAAGATGCGACAGAAGAGGATTGTGTCGCATTTGGCAATTGTTTTGTAATTAATTAAATCAAGCGACAGAAGGACTTGTGTCGCAAAGAGGTAGCGACACAGATGTTAGTGTCGCAACCCAACACTGGCACGAAAATTAATTTTGATAGAACAGCGACATAAGAGCTTGCGTCGCCTAGCATAGCGACACAAACCTTAGTGTCGCACCCAAAGTTTGGTATTAAATTAATTTGAAACATCCTGCGACACAAAGGCTTGTGTCGCAGATTGTGTCGCAAAGATGAACACCAACCCGTGCCCAGATCCCGATGGTTCAAAATTTTGGGTGTTTTCAAAGCGAACGCAACCCGAAGGTGCGTATGAACATCAGGAACTCTAAAATATCCTAGATATCAAGTTAAGCACACCCAAACACCTCAATTTACTCCCAAACCGAAAACCCTTAAAACCCGTGACTTTAATTCACAATTTAACACAGTATACACGGTAAAAGAGGGAAAAATTTATACCACTAGATCGAGTAAGGTAAGGAGAAAGAGATTGTATGGATTAATTGCAACAGAACGCTAAGAAAATGTAGATGAAGTCGAAAAATCACTCGGTTTGCTTGTGTCGCTATATCAGATGCTTGTGTCGCAGTAATTAAATGTGATGTCGCAGGTAATTAAGAACAGTGAACGGTTTAAGGTCGCCTGAGGTTGGCTTTTATACCCAAACACTAAGCAGCGACATAGCCTGCGACATAAGAAGCGACAGAGGTAGCGACACAGGCGGCGACACAAAGCTTGTGTCGCATAGAGGCACTTGGTGAATTTTCGAATCGCTTTCGATTTTCAAAGTTCGATACCCGATTCGATAATAACTTATGAACTTGGAGAAACTAATTAAGCTACAGATAATTAATAGATAATACAAAAATAAAATTGTTGATTCAATTTTACAATCAACGGAGACTTCATAACATATTTTTGGTGACGGAAATGTTTAAGTCTGGGTAGGGATCATATCAGGATAACATGCAATTATTAGGAATAGTAAGTGTTATTTCGATTATCAGTATGTTTGTCCACTTGTAAATTTACTTAGCATATTTAAATCATCTGTTATAAAGATTAGTTCAAGACGATTATTGATATTTTATCCATCTAAACATTTGTTCTTAAGTATAGGATTTCAACTCATAATGAGATGAACCACTTATGTTATTATTAGCATGCATATTAGATTATATAACTCACATTAAAATATACATTTGAAATCAAAACATGTTAGTATTTTCTTTATAGAAGGTGAGAATATGGGTGTATCTTTAGAACTAAGTTAGCGGTGACAGGTCTGTACTTTCGTACAACAGAGTCACATAATCAATAGTTCTGGTTGAACAAACACCAGTCTGAACAATTAAACTAGAGGGTACAGGTCTGTACTTTCGTACAACAGAGTACCATAAGTTAACACAAACCAGTACGTGGCAAGATTTTTATAACGTTTCTGTACTTTTGTACATGTTATTTTGAGAATTATTGGAATGCCACGGGTACGTAACAGTTGTCTAACATTTAACATAGACTACGCACCTAAGTTCTTTTCAAGAATATATTAGATGAAACCAGGTCTGTATTTTCATACAACAGAGGAGACACCTAATATATTCCCCCAGATAACACCATACAAAGACCCTATATTTTTAGATCATAACATGTTCATCATCCAAATATTAAGACGAAGCGTCAAAATATTTCGGACATTTTTGCCCTTATTTTAACTTAAAGTCATACATATTAATGTCTTTATATAAAATAATATGCATATTTGAAAGTTAAGCTTCTTAGAACCTTAGAACAAATGCCTATCAATACATCATTTGATGAATCTAATTTTTATAAGAGATATTTCAAGTATGCTAGATAAATCTACTGACACATCAAACATAAACCTTAAAATTCCATTTTATGCATGTCTCCTGATGTACTATCATTTCCCTATTGTTTACAGACACAATTCAACGTCTTTTTTTTTTTTGACATATTTTTACAATTTTTTTTTTTTTTTTTAACAATGTTGCAACTATTGCATTTCTTTAATACTAACAAGTATAAAGAGTGGCAGTTGCCTTTTTAAATAAACACGCTCCAAGTTATAAATTAATTTTTAACAAAGAACCTCATCCCTATCATAGAGACAAGTTCATCAAATCGAGATCGTGAAAAAACTTTTGTAAAAAGATCAGCATTTTGCTTAGATGTATCGATTTGGATAAGGTGTATCAGGTGTTTCTCATAACAATCCCGTATGAAATGAAACCTAAGTTCAATATGTTTAGTTTTTGAATGTTGTACGGGATTGCGTATGATAGAGATAGCAGCAGTATTATCAATATGGATAGGAGTTAAAGTTAAGAGTAACCCGTAATCGCGCATTTGATGTTGAATACACAGAACCTGCGAACAGCAACTTGCAGCAGCAATGTATTCAGCCTCAGCAGATGAAGTAGAGACTGTGGTTTGCTTTTTACACTGCCACGAGACTAAGCGACTACCAAAGAACTGACATCCTCCAGTCGTAGACTTTTTATCCACATTGCAACCACCAAAATCTGAATCGGAGTAGGCAGTTAAAGCGAAGTTGTCCTCATTAGAATACCAGAGACCCAGATATGGTCTAAATTTGAGGTAACTAAAGATTCGCTTAACCGCCTTCATATGAGAAACCTTTGGATTTTCTTGAAATCTTGAGCAAATAGCTACAGCAAACATTATGTCGGGTCTTGATGCTGTGAGATACATCAGTGATCCTATCATTGACCGATAGTCTCGCTGATTTACATCTTCTTCGTCTTCAGCCAAGCCAAGTTTGTGATTTATATCAATGGGAGTCCCAAAGGTTTTACAGTCGAGCAACTGATATTTTGTTAAGATGTCATTGACATACTTAGATTGATGAATATAAATACCTTTATCAGATTGCTCAACCTGTACACCTAAGAAGAATGTAAGTTCTCCCATGGCACTCATCTCAAACTTGTCTTTCATGATCCAAAGATAATGTCGTCCACATATACCTGCACAAGTAACAAATCGTTTCCAACCTTTCTAATAAAGAGTGTGCTGTCAATCTGTCCTCGTGTGAATCCGTTGGTCAGCAGATGCTTTGACAATGTCTCGTACCATGCCCTTGGAGCTTGATGAAGTCCATACAGTGCTTTGTCTAACTTGTAGACATATTCAGGATGCACTGAATCTTCAAATCCAGGAGGTTGCTTGACATACACTTCTTCACTGACCTTCCCATATAGAAACGCGCTTTTTACATCTAGCTGGTACACTCTGAATTTCTTGTATGAGGCGCAGGCAAGAAATATTCTAATCGATTCTAGCCTAGCAACCGGAGCAAACACCTCATCATAATCAAGTCCTTCAATCTGAGAAAAACCTTGTACCACTAGTCTAGCTTTGTTTCGTATTACAATTCCACGATCATCTTTCTTTACACGAAACACCCAACGCGTCCCAATAGGGTGTTGTCCCTTCGGAAGTGGAACCAAATTCCAGACTTGTAGCTTTTGAAATTGATGAAGTTCATCCTGCATAGCCTCTACCCAATGAGAGTCGATTAATGCTTCCTTCACATTTTTCGGTTCAATCTGAGATAGAAAACATGATTCCATCTCAGCTACAAGGCAAGAAGATGAGTCGGATGTAGCTTTAACTTGATGTCTTGTTTGTACACCTTTAGTCAACTCACCAATAATATTTTCAGTCGGGTGAGATGTGTGTACGCGTTGCTGTGGAATTTGAGGTGGCACAATCTCAGAATCCAAGTTGTTTAAGTCTCCCTCAACTTCAAAAATATCATTCGGTTGAACAGCTTCATCAGATTTATCCTCAGATTCATCATTGGAAAAACCCGGCATCTCAGGATTAGGTTGTGGAATAAATACACTAGGAGCTGTTCCAGAAGTAGAAGGGATATCATTGTTTGAGGGTGGTGTGGCTTTAGGAGGAGAAGATACATCATGGAACATATCCATTCCATGCAGTAGGGTCACCACCTTATCAACATTATCATCCATAGGAAGATGAAATGAGTCAAACAATTCATCGTATTTGAATAGTGAGTCGGGTCTCGTGCTTTGAGGAGATTCAGTATATCGTAAACATTTAACTTCATAGTGCTCCTCAATCTTCTTGGTTGATTTATTATAGACTCTCTTGTTAGGAGAATTAACAGAATACCCCAAGAAGAAACCATCACTTGACTTTTCACCAAACTTAGCAACTCGTTCGCGTGTGTTCATGATGATGCAGGGACACCCAAAAGGTTCAAGAAACTGCAAATTGGGTTTACGGTTATTAAAAAGCTCATAACAAGTTTTATTGCGTTTCTTCACCGTCAAAACCCTGTTAAGAACATAACAAGCTGTATTGACCGCCTCTGCCCAAAAAGTGATAGGCAATTTTGAGTCTGAAAGCATGGTGCGTGCCGCCTCTATGAGAGTCCTATTTTTTCTTTCAGCGACTCCATTTTGTTGTGGAGTTCTTGCGGCACTGAATTGATGATTTATTCCTTTCTTCAAACAGTAAATCTCTAAAGTTTTATTTTTGAATTCAGTTCTGTTGTCACTCCGCAGTTTCTTTATCTTCAGATTGCATATGTTTTCCAGTTTGTCAAACAAATAAATCAGAATATCAGGCACCTCATCTTTAGAAGAAATGAAGTACACCCAAGAGAATCGCGAATAGTCGTCAGTCACTACCAGACAGTAATAACTTCCTCCTATACTCCGTTTGCTCACCGGTCCGAAAAGATCCATATGCAATAACTCAAGAGGAGTTTCAATAGAATTCACTAACTTAGACTTATGGAATTTCTTGTGTTGTTTCCCTTTGAGACAGGAAACACAGGTATCATTTAATCCAAAAGATTGTTTAGGAACGCCCAACACAAGATCATGTTTTACAATGTAGATCCCTTATTTCAGATCTTTTAATCAAATCGTCACTTAACCCACGCGCGGAATTCGTAGGTCATTAAACACACGAAATATAAAGATTAAACAATCACGAACAAAACAAAATCACTTTATATTTCCTCAAACAAATTCTCTGATCAGATTTACACAGCAAAACGCAGAGAGTAAAAATTAAATCTAAAAGTCTAACCCTAATTACAAAGTAATTAGGGTATTTAAACAAATCTGACCGACTTATGCGACACAATCCTTGTGTCGCAGACTTCACTAATGCGACACAATCACTGTGTCGCATAACACAGAAAATGTAATATTTACTAAGTCTATTACATTCACTAACACTTTACAGACTCGACCAACTGACAAACACACTAAGATGTATCAACAAACTCCCCCGTGTCTTCAGCTTGGTCTTCAAAATTCTTCAATTAACCCAGCCTGCTGGAAATACAACGCCAGCGTGTATTCCATGTGTTACACATACGTTGACAATCCTTTGAAATTGCAATGCTATCTTCTTATTTGCAGCATTTTTCTGATTAAAGCGTATTGGATTGTCGAACAGCTTTCTTAAGTCATTTGATGATAGGTTTATCAAGCTCATTGGATCAAACACTCTGAACTGAGCTTTCTTTAAACCATATAATGACTTCTTCTCTGGTTGCTCCGTCTCAGGCACAAAAATCAGCATTGCCTCACCAGTATGAACATCCAGTTCCCAGTAATGGAATCTTCTCAAAAAGTCCAGGGGAACTGTTTCCAGAGGAATCTTCTTCAAGAAATCAGCCGGAGGATAACGCATTCTGATCAATGGTTGATTGGTGACCGGATCTAACCGTTTTCTGTAGATAATTCTCGTTCCCAGCGTCGGTTTGATAAAGCTGTATCTTTTAGTACGGATTTCTCTTTGCAGAGTTGTCTGAATAAAGTTTGCCCAGTCATCTCTTGAAGGATTTATCAAATTTAGCTGAGCGAGACGATTAACTTCTCCTTTCGGCAATGTGCTCAGCTTGGTGAATGATCTCTTGAAATATTGAACGCCATCTAATCTCTTGATCATGAAAACACCATTTAATATCTTCCAACTTTTGATTAGTCCAGTATAAGCTCCACTGACTTTATATGATTTGCAGGTAACCGGCACTTGTTTTCCATCTTTTCCGTGCGGCCACCATTTAGCAATCTTTTCAGCTTTTGTTTCAATGATTTCGTCTTCTTGAATTGGAGCTTCAGAAGGTCCTTTATCCTGATCCTCAGATGCATTTTCAGCTTCATCTTCAGATGAATCAGTTTCAATTATTGGAGCATCATCATAGAATTCATCTTCACTCAAGACTTCTTCTTCATAATCCACATCCTCATTTTCTCCATAATCTTCATTCTCAGATTCAGAATTTTCTTCGTTTAGCATTCGCTGAATAAATGAAAGATCAGCACACGAGTAGTCAACAGCCAAAGGTCTCGGCTGGCCTGGAGTGTGGTGCACAGGAAAATACTCTAAACGGGCTGTTTCATTATCAGTATCAAAAGTTACATTATCAGTTTGTACAGACTCAGACTCCGGTCCACTTGGTTCTATTGATGGACCAGAGGGAACAGACTCCCCCGGGCCAAGTGACCGGGTCTCAAACTCCCTAAACTTATCCTCGAGACCTGTAATCCGGGAGGTTTGAGCTTCAATCAGCGCAGCTTGAGACTGAATGATTTGAGCTTGAGCTTCCACAGTTTTCTGCATTGCCTCCATCCGTTCTAAAAGTTGCTTGATAACCTCCGGATGAGGTTGCACGGGTGTCTGAATCTCTGACGGTCCAGCGGCTGAAGAAGTACGCGGCCGACTGGACGTCTGAACATCATCAAAGACAATGTAAGTGACGTCCTCACGGGGCCTTTTACCCGTAGATCGAGGAGGAGAAGCTACATAATCGTCAATCTCACGGAAGAGATCATCTGACGAGAGGTCGGTAGGCGGAGGCGGGTGAGTAGCTGGAGATGGAGCAGGTGCCTGAACAGGTGCTGGAGGGGAAAGTGGCCTCGGAACGGGAGCCGGGTCACAAAACCCATCACCCTCCGGAGGCACATAGGCCTCATCAATAATATGCCCAAAAAGCGGCACATCAGGCGGAACCGGTGCGCCCTTCGCATATTGGCCCGAGACCACAAAAATCCGAGTATTCATCGGCGTTTGACGAAATTGATGATGAGGAGCGACTGGTAACCCTGGAAGCAGATGATTGATCAGGAGTTGGATAAAACGTGGATATAAGGCCCACTGTCCTTCGCCAGCCTGGGCGTGATCAACCATGACCCGAAAAATATAGCCCGAAAAGTTGAAATCTTTGTTATAAACTAGGGCGAGCATTGCGGAGGCGGTGGAGTGGCTCATTCCATCGAAGCCAGCCTTGCGTCCAGAAAGACAGACGATCATAATGTGCATAAGATACCGCCAGACCTTGGTGAGAAAGGCCTTGCGGTATTGATCGCGGGGAACACCAGGATATCCCATACGAATCATTCCACCGGCAAGAAAATCGTTGGCAAAAGCAACTGGCATATCAGAGTGATCAGGGAACTGGAAGAAATCCCGAATAACTTGCTCTGAAAGAATGATTTCTCGATCGTGAACCCGGGAAATAAGCCGGGTAAACTCAAGATCTGAGTTGACCACCGCATTGACCCAGAACTCCGTGATATGATCACGATAGATAGTTGTGGCGGCAGTGATTGCATTATGAATTCTGGATCTGCGCAAAAACTCGATCATCGGACGGTACGGCGCCGCCGATTCCTTTTCATCGTCCAGAAAAGCAGTCACATTGTGACGGGGTTCCCAGAACAGAGCATTCACATTTACATCTGCCATAGCTAAAATAATACAATAAACTTGAAAGCCGTTAGATTTAAACAAGTTTAAATGTTGACATTTTTGTGAAGTTAAAATGTCATGCGACATAAGCGTTGTGTCGCAACATGAAGGCGACAGAAGTCTGCGACATAAGACAGCTGTGTCGCAGAACAGTAGCGACATAAATAGTTGTGTCGCATAAGAGTAGCGACATAAAACTGAAATCGTCTGGCGACATAGTGGCTATGTCGCAATGAAGAAAGATTGTGTCGTAAAGACGAACACGATGAAACCCAGATTTTTTAGGGTTAAAAATTTTGGGGCTTTCGTGTTTAAACTGTTTCTAAGGGTGCACAAGCATGTCAAAAGCATTATTCAACATAATATATCCACAATTTAACACTCTAAGACATGCAATTTTGAAAAATATTGAAAACCTAAAAACCGCAACTTTAAATTCAAATGTACAATCGATTAGTTGATGAAAGCGAGTAATAGTAGTACCTTTAGATGCGTATAGGTAAGGAGAGCAAGAAACAAGCAATGAATCGAACGAACAAGCCACAGAAGATCGCGAAAAATTCGAAAATTGAGCCGGGTTCGTTGTGTCGCAGGGGTCCAGTTGTGTCGCAGGGATTTGAGTGTTGTGTCGCAGGTAATTAAAACTAATTACAGCGACACGAGGGTATTTATACCCGCAACACACTAAGCGACACAAGGGTGCGACACAGGAGTTGTGTCGCTTGAAGGTCAACACAAATATGCGACACAAGCCTTGTGTTGCAGAAGTCAATCAAGGGTTAAATTTTAATTATTTATTTTTGACACTTATAAAATAAAATCAAATAAATTAGACATATAATAATAACAGAAAAGAACTTTTGAGATGTGTCGTTTTAGGGATCATATCAGGATACATGCACTTATCAGGAATAGTAAGTGTTATTTCGATTATCAGTATGTTTGTCCTCTTTAAATTTACTTAGCATAGTTAAATCACCTGTTATAAAGATTAGTTCAAGACGACTATTGATATTTTAACCATATAAACATTTGTACTTAAGTATATGATTTCAGCTCATAATGAGATGAACCACTTGTGTTATTATTAGCATGCATATTATATTATATAGCTCACATTAAAATATACATTTGAAATCAAAACATGTTAGTAATTTCTTTATAGAAGGTGAGGTATGAACGTATCTTTAGACCTAAGATAGCGGTGACAGGTCTGTACTTTCGTACAACAGAGTCACATAAACAATAGTTCGGGTTGAACAAACACCAGTCTGAACACTTTAAACTAGAGGGTACAGGTCTGTACTTTCGTACAACAGAGTACCATAGTTTAACACAAACCAGTACGAGGCAATCTTTTTTATAACTTTTCTAGTACATTTGTACATTATATTTTAGAATTTAGATATGCCACGGGTACGCAATAGTTGTCTACAACTTCACATAGACTACGTACCTAAGTTCTTTTCAAGAATATATTAGATGAAACCAGGTCTGTATTTTCATACAACAGAGGAGACAACTAATATGTTCCCCCAGATAACACCATACAAAGACCCTATATCTTAGATCATAACATGTTTATCATCCAAATATTAAGACGAAGCGTTAAAATATTTCGGACATTTTTTGCCCTTATTTTAACTTAATGTCATACATATTAATATGTCTTTATATAAAATAATATGCATATTTGAAAGTTAAGCTTCTTAGTAACTTTAGAACAAATGCCTACCAATACATCATTTGATGAAGCTAATATTTATAAAAGGTATTTCAAGTATGCTAGATAAATCTACTGACACATCAAACATAAACCTTAAAATTCCATTTTATGCATGTTTCCTGATGTACTATCATTTCCCAATTGTTTACAGACACAATTCAACGTCTCGTTTAACAATGTTGCAGCTATTGCATTTCTTTAATACTAACAAGTATAAAGAGTGGCAGTTGCGGTATTTTTTTTTTTTTTTTTTTTGAATTATAAGGTCACAAATTTTACTGGTTGAGTTGAAAGAAACGTAACCCTATCATGTTGACAAGCTCATCGAAACGAGCACGGGAAAATGCTTTGGTAAACAGGTCGGCATTCTGCTTAATGGTATCTATTTGAACCAGATCAATTAGGTGTTTTTCATAACAGTCACGAATGAAGTGAAACCTAATTTCTATGTGTTTGGTCTTAGAATGTTGGACAGGATTACGGGTAATACAGATAGCAGCAGTATTATCTATATGAATAGGAGTCATAGTTAAGAGTAAACCGTAATCGCGCAACTGGTGTTGTATCCAAAGAACCTGTGAGCAGCAACTAGCAGCAGCAATATACTCGGCCTCTGCGGTTGAGGTAGAAACCGTCGTTTGCTTTTTGCACTGCCAAGAAACCAACCGAGATCCAAGAAACTGACATCCACCAGAAGTAGACTTCTTATCCATGTTGCATCCACCATAATCCGAATCCGAGAAAGCAGTAAGCTCAAAGTTTTTCTCATTAGAGTACCATAGACCAAGAGTTGGTCTATATTTGAGATAACCAAAAATCCGCTTAACTGCTTTCATATGAGACACTTTTGGTTTGGCCTGATACCTGGAACAGAGAGAGACGGCAAAGACAATGTCCGGACGTGATGCAGTGAGATACATCAGAGAACCAATCATAGATCGGTAATCTTTCTCCGGACAGTCCTCTTCATCCTCTGCTGGACCAAGATGATGGTTCAGCTCCAAAGGCGTCCCATAGGGTTTACAATCAGTCAAGTGATAGCGAGTCAACATATCGTTAACATACTTGGACTGATGTATGTATATGCCCTTAGCAGATTGTTCGACTTGAACTCCCAAAAAGAATTTCAACTCCCCCATTGCGCTCATTTCAAATTCAGACTTCATTATCCTCTCGAAGTCGCGACACAGATCATCCTTGGTAGACCCAAAGATGATGTCGTCCACATACACCTGTACCAAAAGAAGATCCTCGCCAACATGCTTGATGAAGAGTGTACTGTCAATTGTCCCCCGTACGAAACCATGCTTCAGTAGATGAGTTGCAAGTCTCTCATACCAAGCTCTAGGAGCTTGATGAAGACCGTACAACGCCTTATCCAACTTGCAAACATAATTTGGATATACGGAATCCTCAAAACCCGGTGGTTGTTTGACGTAGACTTCTTCAACCACTTGACCGTACAAGAAAGCACTTTTCACATCAAGCTGGTATACCCGAAAACCCTTGAAGGAGGCATATGCTAGAAAAATGCGAATGGATTCCAAACGAGCAACCGGGGCAAACACTTCGTCATAGTCCAAGCCTTCAATTTGAGTGAAACCCTGGACTACTAATCGTGCTTTGTTGCGAATAACAACACCCCGATCATCCTTCTTCACGCGATAGACCCAACGAGTACCAATGGGATGAACCCCCTTGGGTAGAGGCACTAGAGTCCAAACTTGCAACTTTTTGAATTGTTGAAGCTCTTCTTGCGTAGCCTCAACCCAATAGGGATCCTTCAACGCATCAGTGGTCTTTTTAGGTTCGACTTGTGAGAGAAAGCATTCTTCCATCAGTGACGCAAGACAAACTTGAGCAACATCTTCATTAGAGGAAAACGGTGAAGCAGATACTTCAACGGCTGCAAGTTGGCGTCTTGTTAATACTCCTTTTGCTAAGTCACCAAGTATAGCATCAACAGGATGTGACACATTGATCCGAGAGCTCGGAATTGTAGCTGGAACAATGACAGAGTCAAGGTTTGTGAAATCAGCTTCAACCTCGAGCTCAGGTTCAAGGAATTCAGCTTGATCAGATGCTGATAACGGTTCAGGATTAGAAAGGTCAGGTTCTTCATCATTGACTATTTCGGGAACATCTTCAGTAAATGGTGGAGATGAAGGAACAACAGATACAGCAGGAGCAGTATCAGGTGTGGCTGTAGGTGGTGAAGGAACACAGATGGGTGAAGAATTGGATGCAAGATCCAACCCATGAAGCAACGTTACCATTTCCTCTTCTTCAAGTTCCGCAGGGAGATTGAAGGAATCAAACAATGTTTGATAATCAAACAAGTGTTCGGGTCCTTTTCCCTGAGGATTGTTAGTGTAGTGGAAGAAAGTAACCTCAAAATGTTCTTCCACACGCTTAGTCACGAGGTTATACACACGCTTGTTAGGTGAGTTGGTAGAGAATCCCAAAAAAACTCCCTCACATGATTTCTCACCGAACTTTGCAATTCGTTCCTTGGTGTGTAGAATCGTACATAAGCAGCCAAACGGTTCAAGAAACTGTAGATTAGGCCTTCGATTGTTGAACAACTCATAAGATGTCTTGTTCCGTTTCTTAACCGTTAAAACCCGATTAAGGACATAGCAGGCCATGTTCACAACTTCGGCCCAAAAGGTGATTGGAAGCTTGGAATCAGATAACATTGTACGAGCAGCTTCAATCAATGTCCTATTCTTTCGCTCAGCAACTCCATTTTGTTGTGGAGTCCGAGCGGCACTGAATTGATGTTCAATGCCATTACTTAGACAGTACAGTTCCATAATAGAATTTTTAAACTCTGTACCATTATCACTTCTTATTCGTTTGATTTTCATCTCACACAAGTTTTGCAACTTGTCGAACAAATAGATGAGAATCTCAGGCACTTCATCCTTAGTCTTCAAGAAATAAAACCAAGAAAACCGTGAATAGTCATCTGTGATCACAAGACAGTATGAAGCTCCTCCCAAACTCTTCTTACTAACCGGTCCAAAAAGATCCATATGGAAAAGCTCCAATGGTTTTTCAGTTGAATTAACCAGCTTTGGTTTGTGAGGCTTCTTATGTTGCTTTCCCTTTTGACAAGGAATACAATGATCATTTAACCCAAAAGATTGCTTAGGGACACCTCGCACTAGATCATTCTTGATCAGGTAGTTTATTTTGCGAAAGTGCAAGTGTCCCATACGCCTGTGCCATAGAAGTGATTCCTTCTCGGGAGCTTTCGATAAGAGACATGTGAGCTGTTTGGTTTCAACAGTACTCATGTCAAGGATATAAGTATCTCTCTCCCGAGGTGCCCTCAGTAGCACCCATTCTTCAGGGATAACAAATCCCGGCTTCAGAATACAACACTCAGTGTCTGTGAAAACAGTAGTGTACTTCTTATCGCACACTTGAGAGACACTGAGTAGGTTGTGTTGCAGTTGTTCCACGAAATTTACCTTCTCAAAGCTTACACTTCCATTGGTAAGCGTACCCTGACCCGAGATGACACCTCCCTTATCACCCGCAAAAGCCACATAACCACCACTGTAGTCATGTACTTCAGATAATAGAGAGATATCACCGGTCATGTGCCTCGAGCAACCGCTGTCGATGTACCATTTACTATTCTTTACAGCTACAGATTGTTGTGGCACCACAAACAAAGGTAAATCAATTAGTAATGGAGACCCAAGCCTTGATAGTCTTGGGTACTCTAGTGACATCATCAACAACAACCACATCAGTCAAAATTTTATTTTCAAACATTTTAAAATGTTTGACTGATGGAGTATTGTCTGATGTAGAATCGTTTTGAGATTCTTTAATCTTCCAAACCTGCTTTGGTTTGGGTGCTTGCGAGTCAATAACTTTGAGTTTTAAATTGTGCAATTTATTTAGCTCAATTTTATTTATTTTAACAGTTGGGACAGGAGTCTTCAAGCCATTTATTGATTTCTTTGAAAGAGTTTTATATGCTGAGACTCGAGAAACTTTCTTCCCCAACTGTTTCTTAGCAAGCACAGGACACACATTTATTAAATGACCTTGCTTCTTGCAGTAGAAGCAAGATCGTTGCTCAACACTGGATTGAGATTGGGGAACAAACCGAGGAGCATGACCAAAAGAAGCACTTGTTGAACATTTACATTTATGTGAATTTTCAACAGAAGATGCTTTAGGAAAATGTTTAGAAGATTTCATTTGAATAGTTGGTTTAGAACTAATCTTCTTTTGAGGTTCAGCCATAGCTTTACCTTTTCCCTTAGACTTAGCCTGTTCTATGTTTTCTATAGTATTTATGTGTTTTTCAGACTTAGTCGTTTTCTTCATTTGGTTGTACTCTTGTTCAGTTATGTCCTCAATTTCAATTTCCTCTTCAGTGATACGAGGAAGCACAGAAAGAGACTTGACTAACTTAGGCTGAATGACAATATTAGACTGAATTAGCTCAGTCTGATGAGTTACAGCCTTGGTAGCATTAACTTTCTCAACCTTTTGAGTCTTACTTGTTTCAGACTCACTAGTAATAGCCCTAACTGGCTCGGGCTTACTAGTTTCAGGTAGTTTGGATGCAATGATGACATTTTCAGCCTTAAACAGCTCAGGCTTACTTATTTTGATTCTAACGGCAGGTTTAACAGGTTTGACATCTATCTTAGAATAGATAGGTGTCAATTCATTCACGTTTTCCCTGACAGGCATAGGAAGATAGTCTTTAGGAGGTGGAACTTGATGAAAACCAAGTCCCGCCTTGCTTTTTGTATCAGTTCTCTGTGCCTGTAGGATTTCATCAAAAACTAGAGAGGATGTGGAAAAGTTTGAAAGCTTTTTCTTAAGATTTAGAACCTCAGTTTGAGATTCAACAAGTTCCTTTTTTTCAAAAGATAGCATATCGACATAGCTGCCAATTTCATCTTGTTGTTCAAAAATCTTAGCTTTTAGTTCCTTTTTCTCTTCCAAAACAGCTTTTAACTTTTGACCACTCGCCTTATCACTATTTCTTAACATTTCATTAGTTTCATTTAAGTTTTCGATGATAGTGTTAAGGCGTTTGGTATCCTCTCTATACCTGTTTAACTGATTTGTTAGTTTTATGCATGACACACATTGTAAGGGTTCATAATCTACCTCATGCACGTCAGCCATCAAAGCTCTTTCTGTAGCTTCTTCATCTGGATCAGACCAATCCCAAGCATTGTTAGAAAGCAGCAGCGCAGCGGAAACCATAGCTTTCTCATCACTCTTAGCCTTATCAGATGAATGATACTGTGAAGGTTTAGACAATCCAGAGGGAGGGTTCTTCTTACGATCACATTCACGAGCAAAGTGTCCATAATTTTGACACTGGTAGCATTTCATTTTGCTTTTATTGAAACACTGGTAGAAGATGTCATTGTAACTTACTCGAGAGACTTTTCAAATAAAATCTGAAAATTGAAGTAAGCGACACTAATGTTGTGTCGCAGAAGCACCGATAGCGACACTAAAGTTGTGTCGCAGAAGAGCAGATAGCGACACTAAATTTTGTGTCGCAACAACCTTTATGTCGCAAAATTATGTCGCAACCTTTGTGTCGCAATATTATGTCGCAACACAATGTCGCAAGAATAAGGTCGCAAAACTTTATGTCGCAAGATTAAGGTCGCAGAAACCCTAAAGCGACACAGAAGTTATGTCGCAGCTTGTGTCGCAAAACGGCGCTGTCAGATGCCAAAAACCCCAAAAACGAAAATTTTCGAAAACTAAACGTGTTTTATCAAAAAATTTCGTAAAAACTTAGGTTTTTTAGGTTTACAAACTCCAATCTTCAGCTCCAAAACACCTTTAATGAAGATCAAACACCAAAAAGATGTAAAATAATCAAAATATGTATTTAAAACACGTATCCTAACGATTTGATACCACCAAAATCAATGATTATGGCTCTGATACCAATTGTAGATCCCTTATTTCAGATCTTTTAATCAAATCGTCACTTAACCCACGCGCGGAATTCGTAGGTCATTAAACACACGAAATATAAAGATTAAACAATCACGAACAAAACAAAATCACTTTATATTTCCTCAAACAAATTCTCTGATCAGATTTACACAGCAAAACGCAGAGAGTAAAAATTAAATCAAAAAGTCTAACCCTAATTACTTTTGTAATTAGGTTTGTAATTAGGGTATTTAAACAAATCTGACCGACTTATGCGACACAATCCTTGTGTCGCAGACTTCACTAATGCGACACAATCACTGTATCGCATAACACAGAAAATGTAATATTTACTAAGTCTATTACATTCACTAACACTTTACAGACTCGACCAACTGACAGACACACTAAGATGTATCAACATACAAGATAATTCATCTTGCGGAAATGAAGATGTCCCATTCGTCTGTGCCACATTAGTGATTCCTTTTCATCAGCTTTAGACAATAGACAAGTATGCTCAGTGGATGTAACGGTTCGCATATCTAGTACATACGTGTCCTTTGTCCTTGGTGCTCTCATTAGTACCCATTCCTCGGGAATCACAAAACCCGGCTTCAGAATCAAGCATTCTATATCAGTAAATGTTGTTATGTATTTCTTGTCACACATTTGAGAAACACTGAGCAAGTTGTGATTCAACTGTTCAACAAAGTTCACTTTTTCAAAGCTCACTTGCCCATTTGTGAGTGTTCCTTGTCCAGTAATTTCTCCACCCTTATCACCAGCAAATGCAACATAACCCCCATTATATGGCTTCAAATCAGAAAGTAGGGATAGGTTGCCTGTCATGTGTCGTGAGCAGCCGCTATCGATGTACCATTTACTATTTTTTACTTCCTCGGACTGCTGCAGACACAAAATGCAAGAGTGAATTAGTTAGAATTGGAGACCCAAGCCTTCACAGACTTGGGTCTTCCAAGGTCATCTACAATAACAACATCAGTTAAAATTTTATCTTTTAACAAATCAGTGGTGTTTCCTGATGTGTTATTGTAGGATGACAGGTCATTGGTTGACCTTTTAATCTGCAAAACCTGTTTAGGTTTGGATGGTGGCTTGTCTATAGGATTGTGCTTTTTGACACTAGGTTTAATTGGCACAATCTTATTGACTTTCTTGACAGGTAAGGGAGATGATGAGTTACGCCTCGATTGAGATGAATTTCTATATAAAGAATTTCGTGGCGTGTATCTCCCAAATCGTTGTTTAGAAAGCAACGGACAAACACTAATGAGATGACCTTGTTTCCTACAATAGAAACAAGATCGTCTTTCAACGAATGGTTGAGGTTGAGGATGAATCACTGGAGGTTGTTTAACTGAAGCATTAACAAAACATGTACATTTGTGTGTACACGATGAGTTAGATGCTTGTGAAGATGTTGATGGTTTATCCGAGATATCAACAGGTTTAGA
Organism: Gnaphalium uliginosum; assembly: GCA_963930675.1. Taxonomy (NCBI): domain Eukaryota; kingdom Viridiplantae; phylum Streptophyta; class Magnoliopsida; order Asterales; family Asteraceae; genus Gnaphalium; species Gnaphalium uliginosum. The sequence goes on along the minus strand of OZ005681.1, from coordinate 29,480,239 downwards.
AGATTTTTCAGATGATTTGTTCTTTTTATCTAACTTTAAAATCTTCTTTTGAGGCTCAGCCGTAGCTTTGCCTTTTCTTTGAAAAGCCATGTTACTCAATTCAGTAGTTATTATATGATTTTCAGGCTTAATATTTTCTTTCTTAATCTTCATATTAACTTCCTCAGTCAAATCCTCAACTTCAACTATTTCCTGTGCACTAACTGGAGTTGAAATCTTGATTGTAGCAAATTCAGTTTTCTTAACAGATACAGGCTTAGTTTCAACAGTTTTTTCAGATTCATTAGCAGTAGATAGATTAGACTCAGATTTAACATTTTGCTTAGAATCTTTAACTGGCTCATTAACAGATTTCATGACTTCCTTTAAAAAAGAAGGCACAAAGTCTTTGGCTTCATCCTGTGAAGGCATAGGTAGATAATTCATAGGAGGTGGTACTTGGTGATAACCAAGCCCAACCTTACTTTTAGTATCATACCTTTGCCCTTGAAGAATTTCATCAAAGACAAGTGAGGACGTTGAGAAATTAGAAAGTTTTCTTTTAAGGTTAATAATTTCTGACTGTGAGTCAGCAAGTTCTTTTCTAAGATCAGCTAATAATTTAAGGTAACTATCAATTGCATCTTGTTGACTAAAAATTTTAGCTTTTAGCTCCTTTCGGTCAGAAAATGCAGCATCTAGTTTCTTATCAAAAGCTTGTTCATTATCTTTTAAGATCTTATTAGCCTTAGCAAGTTTTTCTAATTCATTATTTAGGCGTTGGTTATCCTCAGAATATCTGTTAATTTTACCAGTTAATTTAATGCATGATATACAAGAAAGTGGTTCTTCGATGGGTACCTCATGCACACTGGAGATTTCAGCCATAAGAGCACTATTTTGATCGTCATTTGCCTCTTCACTCCAATCATACGCTTCTTCATTTTGAATAAGAAGAGCATTTGAGGCAGGCGTTTTCTCTGGAGTCCTCTGAGGTGGTCTTGTGTAGGTGGATGGTTTGGAGAAGCCAGAAGCAGGATGCTTTGCCTTCTCACATTCCCTAGCGAAGTGCCCAAGATTTTGGCAGTTGTAGCACTTCACCTTACTCTTATCAAAACCAAGACCAGAATCGCTTTCATCATCCAGATTCTTTCTCCCAGTTTTCTTTAAGTATTTCTTTGCTCTCCTGGTTAGCATAGCAAAATTCCAACGTAGATCCATCCTTTCAAGATCATCAGGATCTATTTGTTCAAAATCTCTCTCAGTAAGATCAATGGTGCTAGTTTTCTTTGAAAGAAAACTATCATAAGCACTGAGAAAGGCTTGAAATACAGCAGCATTCTCTTAAGTATCAGGTGAGACTGGAGTGTTTGAAGAATAAGGTACTCTTCCAACTGAAGGAATAGTTGGTTTAGTAGAGGAAGCAGAAGATCCACTAGAGCTGCCAGATAATAAAGCTACGCCAGTAGTAGGAGACGAACTACCATACAAGCTGGGATCTTGAACTTGTGCACTAGACTTAGTTTCCTTTCTCTGCATATCTAGTGCATAAGCTTGTAGTCTTCCAACAAGATCATCTAATGAAAGATTCATCACACGTTCATCTTCCTCCATCATCATAACACGATGATTCCATTTCTTAGGTAAAGCGCCTAAGAGTTTCTTGTTGACATCCTCAGTACTTAAAGATACCCCTCCCTCATTCAGCTCACTAACCAGATGTGAGTAGCGAATAAACAGTGCATTTATGGATTCATTTGGTAAGATATCAAACAGTTCATATTGCTTCTTAATAAGTGCAAGTTTACTCTTTTTGTATCTCTCATTACCCCCACACCTTTGTTCAATAGCCTTCCATAAATCATAAGCAATGGTGTAATGTTTAAACATTTTCAAAACATCAGGAGACATGCTCATTGTGATGGCTGAATGTACTTTTCTTTCCAAATCCCAAGCCTTTTTCTCATCAGGAGTCAAAGATCTAATAGGTTTTGGTGGAGCATTGATAGAATTAAATTGTCCATCAGATGGTGGATGTTCATAATGTTCAAGTAAAGGAATCAACATGTCTGGGTCATTGTATGAAATGAAGGCTTCAAAACGTTGCCTCCATTCCACATAATCAGTATTTGCGGTAAATAATGGAGGTTTGTTTGTGCTTCCAACTTCATTACTGTGTTTTAATAGCTGGGTAAAGCTTTGAAGAGACATTATATTTCCTGCACACTTATAAAACAAAATTGTTATTCAAAAATTAAAACAACGATAGAAAGGTAATGTCGCAAGCAGACACAAATGGCGACACAAGGGTTGTGTCGCAAGAAAGCAACAGGCGACACAAAGATTGTGTCGCTAATAGTGAATAAATGAGTCCAAATGTGACACAAAGGTTATGTCGCAATCCACTGTCGCAGTCCAATGTCTCAGGTTAATGTCGCACCCAATGCCGCAATGGTAATGTCGCAAATAACTCTAATACGACACAGAGTGTTTATGTCGCAGAAAAAGCTTATGTCGCTAAAACCCTAATGGCGACACAGAGGTTGTGTCGCTATGCTGCGAAGTCAGCCGCACTTAAACCCCAAAATTCGAAAATTTTCGTAAACCCCACTAAAATTAACGACCTGCAATCGGACGAGCCTTCAATGATCTTTCAGAAAAACCAGATTTCAAGCTTTTACCACCTCTAATCAATAGTATTTGCTAAAAAGTATGTGATTTAACACAAAAAACGCACAAAATTGATTCAATACCACAAAATCAAACGATTTTGGCTCTGATACCACTTGTTGGACCCTTTGTTACGGGATCTAAATCGAATCAATTCAACAATTGAAAGCGCGGAATACAATCAATCGTACAATGCACGTTAACAATCACACGAAAGTAGTCGATTAGCTTTTATATATATCTCGAATAACAAATCAACCAATTACACAAGATTCCTCACAGATCGCTTGAAAACACTCTAGGTTCGTCCACCCTAAAACTGAACCCGTAATGATCTATTTATAGCCAAAACCTAACTGACCTGCGACACAAGCCCTGTGTCGCCAGGCCGACATATGCGACACAAGCCTTGTGTCGCTATTGCGACACAAGCTCTGTGTCGCCTAAACAGTGACATTAATTTTGATTTCCAAAACAAATAACATTTATATCACAATCAAAATATTACAATCGACTTTGACCTAGACCAACTGACAGACATACAAAACATGTATCAACAAAGGCAGATGTCATACTAGTCCAAATCTATGTTGATGATATTATATTTGGGTCTACTGATGAAAAATTGTGTAAATGGTTTTCGAACTTAATGTCAAAACAGTATCAAATGAGTATGATGGGTGAATTAACATACTTTCTTGGTCTACAAGTACATCAGAAACCTGATGGTATCTTCATCAACCAAGGTAAATATGTCAATGACCTACTTACTAAATATTCTTTAAAGGACTGTTTAATTATGAAAACACCAATGAGCACTGCAGATAAGTTGGATAAGGATTAGTCTGGCAAGTCAGTCTGTCAAACCACTTATAGAGGTATGATAGGATCTCTACTATACCTCACTGCAAGTAGACCAGATATCATGTTCTCAACATGTTTGTGTGCTAGATATCAATCTGAACCTAAAGAATCGCATCTAAAAGCTGTAAAAAGTATTTTTAGGTACCTAAAAGGTACTCTTAACCTGGGTCTTTGGTATCCTAAAGACTCTGGTTTTGATCTAATTGGATATACAGATGCAGATTATGCAGGTTGTAAATTAGACAGGAAAAGCACTTCTGGTGGATGTCAACTGCTAGGTGGCAAACTAGTCAGTTGGTCAAGCAAGAAACAGAATTTTGTTGCTACATCCACTGCAGAAGCAGAATATGTGGCTGCTGGTAGTTGCTGTGCTCAATTGCTATGGATGCAACATCAACTAGCAGACTATGATTTGGTGTTTACAAAAACTTCAATCATGTGTGATAACTAAAGTGCCAATGCCATCACTGAGAATCCTGTATTTCACTCCAGGACAAAGCATATTGAGATCAGACATCACTTTATCAGAGATTGTGCTGAAAAAGGTAAAGTGATTCTCAAATATGTGCCCACAAATGACCAATTAGCAGATATCTTTACTAAACCTTTAAATGAAGATAGATTTTTGTATCTGCTTGGTCAACTAGGAATGCTCAACCCCTAGTAAAACCTTGAATCTGTATGATTCAATTCTCAGTCTGTGTATGCTTTTCAATCTGTATAACTGTATTCTCAGCTACATATAATCAAAAAGCATAGACTAAGAGATGTTTTTGTACATACTTTCTAAGAAAATACCAAAACGATTTTATTTTCTCTCAGTCTGACTGATTATATGTTTCAGTCTGTGTGACTTCTTCCAGATTAGCTACACAGACTAACCATATTCATTCAGACTAGACCCTCTATTTTTGTGCTTTATTAATTCATAAGGTTAGTATTTTAGTACTGTTAGTATTAATACTGCCAGTTACTTTTAGTACTGCTGGTTAATACTGATAAGACTTTTTAATACTGCCCTCATGAATTCGTATTTTAGCACTGTTAGTATTAATACTGCTAGTTACCTTTAGTACTGCTAGGTTAATACTGATATTTTTTTTAATGCTGCTGGTAAAGATTGGTACAATTAACACTCTTAATGTAGCAAGTTACTACTGTTAGTTAACTTTAGTACTGCTCTCGCAGTTACCACTGTTAGTTGATTTTAGTACTGCTTTGGCAAGATACCACTGTTAGTTAACTTTAGTACTGCTTTCGCAAGTTACCACTGTTAGTTGATTTTAGTACTGCTTTGGCAAGTTACTACTGTTAGTTAATTTTAGTACTGCTTTCACAAGTTAGTACTGTTAGCTATATCAATCTGTTACCACTGCCGGCAACCTTCTTTTATTTTTTATTTTTATTTATTATTTTATTTTCATTTTTTTTAATAAAAATAAATAAACAACAATATCTCTGCATTTAATGCTAAAACCATTTTTATGGTAATAATCATTAAAAGTTTTGGCGCTTGTTGTCTATTTATCTGCTCAATACAAAAAGTGCACGTGCTTCAGCGTTACTGTTGCAGAGAAAGGGATAAACCGTCAAGTGGGTCCCATTTAACGGAAATTTAATTTCTTCAAATACCCACTTCTGTTTTCCCCTCTTCTTCTTCACCTGTACTTGCACATCCAAAATTACACAGAGTTTGTAAGCCCTAACCTAAATCGCTCAACCATTTTCGAAATCAATCTCACAAATTCTTCATTTAAAATGGCTGATCAATGGGCTTACACGGCACCTGCCAACATCGCTGCGGCTAAACCCTTCAAACAGGGTAAACAGGTAAAACTCTGTATAAATAATCAAGTAGCTACCATTTCCATTCCTGACTCTAAAAAGAATAAAGGGTTTGAGGAACTAACTGCTTTTATGTCTGCTCATCCTTTAAGGGGAGCATTCTTTAACTCAGTCCCTCAAATATACCCACATTTTTTAATGGAATGGTGGTATACTTGCTCCTCAAATAGTACTAATACTGCAATTACTGGTACTATTGATCATGGTAAACGGGCAGTTACCATTGATCAGGAGCTAATTAGGAATGTCTTAGACTTGCCTTTGGGAAATAATTTTGAACCCATTCCAACCAAAGAAGCAGCAAGGGCTTCTCTTACTTTGGTTGGATATACCAAAGAAAAAGGCACCATCTTGATGTCAGGATTTACCCCCAGATGGAAATTTTTAATCTCTGGCATCATTAGAAGTCTAGGAGGAAAATCTGGTAGCACAGGGGAGTTAAATGAGTTTGAAACTCAACTGTTGAGCTCATTCATCACAGGTTTAAACATCAACTTTGCAGAGTTGTATTTTAAAGAAATTTTAAAACTAGTGAATGAGTCACAGAGAATTTTTAATGTACCTTTTATAAGGTTACTCTCCCTGTGCATCCAATCCAGATTAACTGGGTCTGTGTATATGTCCTTTACTAACAAAACTGCAGATATACCCGTACATGTGCTCACATATAAAGTGTTCAACCATTCGGTTCCACTTTCTGGAGCACCTATCACTGCTGCTATGCAGCAATGGATTGATCACCCATATGTTGCTTCTGCATCTATGGAGGGTGATAGTTCAGATGATAGTGAGGGTACTGAGACCTAGGCTGTTGAAGATCGTGTGGCTGAAGCAGAGCACACAGACTCCAGGGATACAGACTCAACTCAGTCTGTGCACTTGGAGTCAGACTCAAACATTCCTGAGTCTGTTTCATCTTCAACAGAAGATGCAGGTAGTACTTCTTCTTCCTCTGAGGACATGGATATAGATCAACCTTCTTATCCTAGCCCATCCTCACCCACAAAAGAGAGTCACAAACAAACCAACCCAGATGAGTCACCACTCACTCTGGAGGAATCACCAGACTCAACCCCAAAAAGTATAGCACAAGTGGAATCATCATCCATGGAATTGGATGTCAATAGAACACCTTCCAGTGCTGTAGTCCATTCCACTACAGCTCTGCTAGAGTCTGTGGTGGCAATGGCTACCCAACTGACCCAACCTACACCTAGTTTAGTCAGCTTGGATACCCACATTACTGCTACTACACTGACCCCTGTAGTATGCATTGAAGAAGATGCTCCAATCCTGAGCACTACCACCCCCCTCTTTACCCCACTCACAATGGCTGAGCCCATAATGACCACTAGTCCTGTACTAGTTCACATTCCAGTGAGTCCTCTTTTACACCCCTCTACACAGATCGCCAATACCTCAGTCATGTCACAGACTGAGGTACAGATCTCATCTTCTTTGCCTGATGAACTACTATCTTATAACCAAATGGTTAGTGAAGGCATACCAACTTCCACATCAGTTGCCAGTGATACTGTTCCATTACACCAGGGACTGTTTGAGGCAACAGGTGCAACACAATCATTTCCCAGTGATATCTTATCCTATCACCGGATTAGATCTGAGGGAACAACTACACCACTCAATGCCTATGATCGCTTTTCCATGCACAGGACACAGAGTGAGGCAAAGAGTGCAACCCCAAAAGATTCCAGTGATCTTGCTCAGTCTCAACATGAGTCAAGTGAGGAACACATACCATCACTCAATTCTAACCCTTCCAACCAGACCCAGTCTGTGCCTTCTAGTACACTTAATGATGTGCTTTCTGCCATCAACAAGTTGTCTGAATGGGTACAGACTGAGTTCAATAATAATAAGAAAGAGCTAGAGAAGATGAAGCATCTAGTCTCTACTATGGTGGATAAAGTAGATATGCTGGAGGAAAAGGTATCCAATAGGTTAGATGAAATGCAGACCACCCTCTCAAACTTAGTAGATGATGTCAAAAAGGGGGAGAAGATGAAGTATGGGTCTGCAGAAGCTAAAACCTCAAAAGATAAAGATTTAAATAATAAATCCTTAGATTTAGGGGGAGATAGCAGTGAGGGAGATGATGGACCCGAAGGTGCTAGGGTGAAGTCTCAGACTGAAGCTCAGTCTGTGCCACAGACTGAAAATATGAGTGCACAGACTGAGGGGGAGCAAGAAGGATTGCAGGCAGGTGAACATACTGAGATGGTTGCACAGACTCAGGGGGAGTCATCCATTGTCTTACACATAGACCCAATTGCAACTATCTCAGCCCAAGGTCAGATGGAGTTGAAGAGACCAAGGGAAGAAGATGAAGATGTTCAACCACTGCAGATCAAAAAAGCCAGAAAGACAAAAAGAATGGCCAGGAGGATTCCTGAAAGGGATATCTTTGATTCCCAACCAAAGATGAAGGGGATCAAGACCTGGGATCAATTTATGAAGCTGGCAGAAGAACAGGACAATGATGGTGATGATGATGATGCCATCAATCCTGACTGCAGTTCTGAGTCTGAAGTTTTCAGTAGATCAGATGATGATGAAGATGATGCTACTTTTGGAGGTGTAGGTGAAGGAGCCTCAAAAGTCAAGACTGGAGAGTCTCAGTCTGTGCCTTCTGAACCTGCACAAACTGAGACACAGCATCAATCACAGACTCAGAGCTCAGAGCAACCAGCAGCAAGCACTGATGCTCTAATTATCAGTGCTGAAGCTATCCAAGCTGAAGCTAATCCTGCTAGATCAACCCCAACAACCAGAATACTGCCTCCAGGTAGAAGTGAACTTGAAGATAGAATGCAATGGAGAAGTGCTCACCTGATTAGCACTTATCCTGGATCAAGCTCTACCATGGAAGAAGTTATGGATAAGGGTAAGGGCAAGGAGATTGCCTTATCCAAACAGGAAAGGTTAAGCAAGATCAAGAAGATGGTGGATGATCATGCTGCTGGCACAAGAAATCCTAAACTGACAAATCTACAGGATGAACTCTTGCAACAAGAAGCTACTGCTCAAGGTATGTCTTTAACTGAGTACTTAAATGTACTAACTGAAGAAGAGCAGAAGCTGAAGGAAGCAAGATTTGTTGACATGCTCATTCAAGAACTACAAGAAGAAAGTCGTTCACTGACCCAAATCAGAAGGAGTCAAATTGAGCAATAAATCAAAGAAGATGAGGAGCTGTCAACAAGGTTACAGAAGATAGAGAGCCTGAAACCAAAGCTACAAGCCACTTTCCAAAAGTCAAAGCTCAAGCAGAAGATTAGAGAATGTCATCTGAACAAGATTGGACAGAAATTGAAGCTGGAGCTGATTTTAACCAAGAGCAAGAAGATGGTATGGGTGGATGAACTTTACACTCTAGGACTTAAGGAATGGCAATCCATTGCCAATCTTTTGAAGAGTGAAGCTGACAAGGATCTGAAGAAAGAAGTTCTGGATGAGCTATCTTACCTGATTGAGCTAGTTCTCAGTCTAGGGCTTATCTCAGAAGAAGAGTACAAGTTGTTTTGCATAGCAAACAATTTTGTAATCAAGAAGAAAGTCAGCTGGGTTATCCACAGAGAATGAGCAGAGAAGGGAGCATCCTCTACCCAAAGGTATTGTTTTCATAGATAGATCTTATGTACAGACTGACAACATTGAAGGTCTGTGCTATAGAGATATCAATGGGATAGAATGCTTCCAGGATCAAAACAGACTATATAGAGAGTCTCTGCTACACTGCATTGCCCTGCTGAAGGAATGCAAACATTCTCAAACCAGACCAATCAGAAGAAGACTAATTAGCTGGTTATTCAACAACCTTTCCCAAATCAGGATGATGATTGGACTTGAAGATATCTGCAAGAAAATCATCCTAGAGTATCAAGAATTTGAAGACAAAACTGATAAGGAAATGGAAACACTGTTGAAGAGGAAAGTGGAAAAGATGAAAGAGATCAAGGCTCAGAGAAAAGATTGAAGATTGTTAAAATTATACCTTTTACAATCTTATGTAATAATTATAATATTTTTGTGAACTAACTACGATTCTGACCTTATAAGTCTTGATCCATATGTTATGTTTCACTTTAGTATTTATTATTTCTCTATTATCTTTTGTAAATAGATTTTGACATCATCAGATAGGGGGAGATTGTTGGGAAAAACAATGATCAAACCTACATTATAAATCTGAGGAGTCAAAATCTAACTTAGTTGTATTCAGGAAACTTAGTGAAATTCCTGAGTCTGTGATTCTGAGTCTGTGCTACACAGACTGAAGAATTGTTTATGAGTCTGTGCTGCACAGACTGAAGAAATCTCACAGATCGAAAGCCATGCTCTACTTGAAGACTTATGGATTCATCATCTGAAGAATGAAGATTGAAGACAGAAGACTTCACAGCTTGAAGATCACAGACTGATGATCACAGATTGAAGATCACAGACTGAGAGCACAGACTGAAGAGCACAGATTGAAGAATGAAAGTACAATCGTACAAAAGAAGTTCTTCTTTCCCAAGGCTATGGTACAACTGAAGAGATGTTTGAGTAAAGTCAAACATTGGATAAAGGTTTACTTTTTCAGCAAAGAAACCTTTTACTTTTTGCTTTTTCTATTTCCAAGAAAAGCAAAAAGGGTAGAGTGCAAAGTTGCCCAAGATGAATGTGTTATCCCTTAGACAACTGACTGAGCTGGTTAATAGAAGTTGATACTCAACTCTATAAATAGCAGCTCAAAAGCACTATCCAAGTATCCAAGTAAACCAAGCTCTCAAAGCAAAATAGTATACAAGACCTTTAAGCTTAGGCTCAAAGCATTACCACACTAACTGTTAAAGTTTGTAGTGATAATTGTATCTTAACATACTAATACTTGGATCGTATTCAAACCATCTGTGTGGGTTTGAATACTTTGTCATCTGTGTGAGACAAATACATTATTGTGAATAATACTTTGATTCATAATAAACTCTGTGTCAAAATTAATCTTGTTTTCCGCCTAGATTAATTTAAAACTTGTTTGATATAAAACTTGGATATAAACTAACACGTTAAGATAACTGTTATTTAATCTGTATCTAAGTTTTGGGAACCTTGTGACCCAACAGATCTTTCAGGAGAGATTCGTTGGCACGATGGTCCTTTGATTCCGGGTGTTTTTATGAAACCCCCGAAGAGTAAGAGAGCTAGGATTGCGTTTGATGATAGTACAGTACATAGAGAACCTAGGAATGAGGTCCGCCATGACCGTGAAGAGGGAGAGACATCAGGTAGAGATGTTGCTCAGAGCACACTAGCTCCTCCGCCCAGAGTGTTTAACTGGGGTGATACTCCTTCCGAGCTCTTCTAAGGTATGTTACAGATGCTACATCAGGGATATATTCAGGATACATACCTAGCGCAGGAGTTTGGATTTCCTATGCCAGCTCCACCGACATGGGTATGCGGCCCATTTCCACCGACCTTCGCCACCATGCCACTCCATACCTTCACTACGACTCCATACACCACCACCATATCCACTACACTACCACATCCCACTACCATTACCACCACCACTACCGTACCAGGAACCAGCACTAGGGCTCCCCGATCTACTTCATTACATTCTTTTGAGCTAGTGTTTTCGGTTCACACCACCACCATACATGAGCCGCATGACCCCCAGAGTATCCCACAGCCGTCATCACGTGCTATGACACGTCCCCGACCAGTTGGTTCAGCTACATCAGACACATCAGATACATCATCAGAGATGGAATCACCACAGTCGGAGCATGGTCAGGATACTCGGATGGAGCAGGAGCAGGAACAGGAAGAGATGCAGCCAGGATATGTCCCAGTTATGGCTACTGGACCCACATTTTCTGGATTGACAGGGTTGCTTAACACCAACCCAGTCTCATCCTCGGATCTTCCCCCAGTTGACATGACACGTCAGATACTGCATGACACTCCTCTCGAATCATGTGATATTGGTGATATGACCCTTGATTCGAACTTCCATTTTTATCCACTGCATCCACATCATCAGCTTCATCTAGAGCCACAGAATGCCGTTTCATCAGGATAGTATCCCACAGAGCATCGAGTGGTCAGCACTCCGTTACGCAGCAGGCAACATGCAGCTCTTTTCCTACCTCTTATCAGGAGCCATCTCCAGACCAGGATCCTCCTCTTCCTTGATCCTACTTATTTATCATTTCTTATTATCACATTATTATTACTTATGTTGGATTACTGTACGGATTACTTTACATTTTGGTTTATTGTGTTAGTACTCTAACGCTGTAGATATATTTTGGACTAGCCAGTGATCTGGTTTGGTTTATCTGCTTTTATCTATCATGTTTTATTATCGTTTACTTATATTATGTTTTGCTTTAGTTTAATTTTTAGTTGCTTGCGAATAAGAGAGATAAGTGAGTTGTGATTGGAGCCTCGAAGAAAACCTGAGACGATTAGCAAATCACGCAAAGATTCTCCAGTTACCAAACATCCCACCAGATTCATCAAATATTCGTCTCACTACTTTCTATAGGGGAGTTTGTCGTTCTTTTCCTAGTGAATTTTAAATATCATAATATATCGATACCGTTGTCCCTTGTGTTTAATCTCTAAGTGTGGGATTAACAATCCCATAAATTTTAATCAACTTAGAAACAAAGTTCTAAAATTTGATCAAATTTTAAGTGTGGGATTCTTCTTTACAGAAGAATCTTCAGCTTTAGTTTGAGAATATTAGGGACAATAATCCTCTTAGTGTGGGATATACGGTATGATATACCGTAGACTTTGACTTTGATTGCTTGTCCAAAGTAAACCTCAATTGACTTAAATTTTTTTTCAAGAAAACCTCATTTTTGCTAAAATTTTCAAAATTTTCACTTAAAATACTTTTGTGAAAGATCATTTTTCAGAAATTGAATAAATTACTTTGGAAAGTAAGATAAGTTAGGATACGAAATTTCTTAGAAATGAAATGTTAATCCATGAGCATTGCACGAGTAGGCACATACAACCCTATTGTAGTGAGGTATTTGAGCCTAATATAAGCATTCATCTTTAATGCTTCACTTTTCGATTGATGTGTGTGCCGATGCATGCGCTTTGAATTAGAACTTGCTCTTGGTATACGTTTCGAGACCACACCGATGAGCACCGTACGCGGTGAAGGTGCAATAAGAAGACCTTGACATTTCTTAGGAATAAAACCCCCTTTTCACTAACGTTTTCAAGCCTAACTCGACCAACTCTCAATTTTTGACTGTTGAAGAACCATTAGTAAAACATGTTGAGCCTTAACCGCTAAATTCTTTCTTAAAACTCGCAAATATAAACCAATCCACTTTCCCTTATCCCTCCAAAAATTTTAGCTTAGAACTTTTAAGGTTATGAAAAGTGTCATTTAGATTTCCTTGTTACTTGCGTCTGAAACTCTCAGTTACTCTGCGTTCCTTCAAGAAAAATCTTGTGTGCGTTAGAAAGCTAAATCTCTAGAAGCAAATTTTAGGTGCGAAAAATTGACACCCTTGAAAAACTCAGTAAAAAGGCAAAAGTACCCAGGATCTCTCAAAATATATATATATATATATATATATATATATATATATATATATATATATATATAATTAGAGAGAGATAGCCTTAAAAGTTTCACAAAAAGAAATAAAGCTTAGTGTCTCAAATTCTCGTACGAATGCCAGATTCAGAAAGTCATAGAATTTTCATGTGTATTCTCGGGATAGATGTCACAAAAGCTATCCTTTTAGAAAAATTCTCCTACTCCGTTTTTTGTTTCGTTCAAGTATGTCTAAATAAATCTTTTCATAACCGTATGATTTCTAAGTTAAACCAAACCCTTTAAACCTAAAATCACCATTCTCCATACCTCTTAGCCCTCACCGAACATTACAACCCTTTAAAATGTCTTGGGATGATTAGCATCGTCCTCACCGAAGTGGTGGAGATCCGATTCTCGACCAAGCTTATGATGATAAGTGATGCATGACTGGCCTTATGAGCGATTTCTTTGAATTAGAATGTTAGGTAACCCGATACACCTTGAGTGAATTGAGTGACCACTTGGTGAGATCGCCTAGTCATGTACAATATCCATCTCGAGAATTGTTAAAGTATGCCAGGGTTATCATTTCAAATCTAAGGGACGACTATCCTAATGATGCTTATTTTCTAAAAAGGTTTATTCGAAATTTGAGAACTGATTTATATCAGAATATTTTAAGTCAACCTAAAAATCGATTTTCAAAAACCTTTATAGAAAATGAGAATTTTAAAGTTTACTTGAGGACAAGCAAAAGTCTAAGTGTGGGATACTTAATAATACGTAAAAAGTCATATTTTTTACATACGTTATCACCCGCATTTCAGGAACAAAGTTAACAAAATCACACTAATAACATCTTTATTTATTATATTTTGTTAACTAAGTCAAAAAGAGATGGTGTTTATAAATTCACTAAAAACGATGCGAAAAACGTATAAAACAATGCCTAAATGACCAACGGTATTCGTATACGTTCCTTTTAATGACCTACGACTTAAACTTCAAGATACAACCTCTAATTGGTGTCATTTCGTTCGTTAGGAAATTACGAGAACGTGGACAGAAGAATCGCTCAAAACGGATAAACGACGCAAAAGATACGATCGAACGAAGAAACGATGAACCGAAGAACCGAAATTACGGTTGAGCTAGACCGTATACGGCCTAGCACAGATCGTATACGACCTATCTAGACAATATACGGCCCATGCCCAGCTGTATACGGCCAAGCTCAACTATATACGGTTGGGTCCCTCCCATATACGGTTGGTTCCCTCCCGTATACGGCCAAACTCTCCCGTATTTTGGTGCTTGCCCGTATTTTTGGTGCTTTAAAAACATTGTGGGTTATCTAGAACATGGTCTAGGAATAATAAAATCATAGAAATACTATAGTATTATACACCGCATATACCTCTGGTTATACAGTTATGAAAATAATTAAAAGTAGTGTACATCACCAGTATACCCATGGTTATATAGCTGTGGAAATGCTCGAAAGTACTGTACACTGTTCAGCATTCTTAGGGACGAATAACTGATGACAAAGGAGAGTCTAGATCATAACAGAAGTAATTGTGCTTTAAAAACAGAATAGAATGAGTCTAGAAAAGAAGGCTAAGCCCGGCAGTGGTTCAAGATGCCTAAAACCCTAGACTCTACAAAATTGATAGTTTAGAATAACAAGTTAATAATTAGTATACGATTAGGAGTTAACATTTAGATTCAGGTGTTAAGAACGGTCAGAACATCCTTAATGGCGGTCTGTTACCTTATTCCTGCACCCTTAATGGGCCACTAGTCCTAACCTGACAGTGAGGGGGGTTGAGCAGCCTGATCTGATTAGAATCACGATAACCTAGGTACTTAGTGACAGACTTGTCTAGGTTCCAAAGTAAACAAGTAGGGTCCTAGTGTTTACAACTGTAATTTATCTGTAAATCTCTTAACTGTATCTTCAATTATCTTTATAATGAACATCATCCCATATTCTCTAGTTATTGAAGTTTCAACAGCCACACTCTAAATCTACCTGTCTAACTACCCATTTTTATTCTGTTATTTACTTTATCGCAATTAGTTTAATTTAGAAAAACCTCACAAAAACCTACCTACTTTACACAAACCCTATCCTGAAAGTAAAATTTATCTTCGGTGATAACTTCGTTTCAATTCGCTTCGATTGAAGAATGACCTCGAGTTATACTTGCTGCTTACTCACCCAGTGTAGTAGGTAGTACTTATAGTTTGAGCCCCAGCTATTACAAATTATAAAACTTTCAACCCGATCGGCGCATCTAGTAGTCTATCCATCCCGCCGACAACAGGGACAGGGTCTGCTTCCGTGAAAAGAAGTAGGTCCGACAAAAACCGACCGTTAGGTGCGCCATCAACTATACAAGTTTGAGATAATGACAAGATTGGTCCTTGGACATATATTCTTCAACACCCCCACCCCCACCCTCAAATGGAAATTGTACCTGATGATGGAGAGCTGTTGATGATGATAGTAATCATGAATATGATTATTCAAATGAAGTAGTTATGAGTGATTATTTGTTTATGATAGATAATGATCATAATAGAGTTGGTGTGTTTATAATAATGTTTGTTGTATTGTAATAAAGATAGAGAGATCTGCTATTCAGAATTCGATGAATTCAACAGAGACAAAAGAGCAGATATACTCAAAATATCAAACAAATCTTATTTCATTCTTGAGGCAATGCCTCCATTTATAGTGGACTACATAATTAAAAATAAAGACTAGGCCTAATGGCCGACACACTTATCATACACCACTAGCTTTACATTATTGCTAGTGCATTATTTATCGCACACCACACCACACAAAAGAGAAAAACATGTGCCTAAACAGTTGGCACTTTAACTATTACATGTTTTTTATTCTGCCATTGATGATTCTGCTTCTGTTCTTGTACAGTAGCCGCAATCATGTCTTGGTGAATGTTTCAGGCTTGTGCATAATAATTTCTTCATGTCTTCTGGTAGGAAAGTGAGATTTCCTGATAGTTCTTCAAACGGTTCTTCAAAACTTACTAATGCTTTTTGTCCTGCTTATTTGATTTTTTCTGAATAGTGAGAATAAATTAGTAGATTTTTACCACAGTTGAACCTTGTTGAACTCATATAAACTCCTGCTAAAGAGTTTACGAAATGGTCTAATGTTGGAGTAGTCCTTTGAATATCATCTCGTGTTGGATATTCACCGTTACTTACTCCTAATTGTGCTATGGTTATTGTTGGTACTAGTAACTGTAATTCTTCATCATCAAAAACTGGGTAGCTTGATATCATGCGTAAAAATAGGTCTCTTCCTTTTGCAAAGCTATCTCTATAGTTTCTGATTACACTTTGTATTTTTAAAGGAAATTCTTGAATTTTCTTGAGACTTTCTCCATCGATGTATATAGTATCAATTAATCCATGAATATAGTAATCGTGAATAAGTAGTGGTGATGCTTCAGGTAGAAATACTGCTTTTGGTAAAACCACTGTGTTATGACTAAGTTTTTTCTTTTTTGGATAGAAAAACATTGTCGTGTGGATGTCACTATAGTTGATTAAACTATCCCAACATCTTTGAATTTTTTCTGTCGTTGGTTTTTTCATTTCTTCTTTTTCTCGTGTAGTTAAGATATTTTTCATTTTATTTATCGAGTTTAATTTTGCTGCCTGACTCTGCAAGTGTTGGTTGGTCTTTTTTTTGCATGTGTTGATTCAGAGAAACAAATCTGCTTGATTTTTCTATGTTTTCTGTAAAAATAGTTTTGTATGATTCTTCCAAAGCCTCCAGTCTTTCTTCTTTAGAGTTGTAACTTTTATGTAATATGTTGCTTTTACCTGCAATGTGATGATTTGCTATTGCCCATTCTTTATATATTCCTCTGTATGGTCCGTTAAAAATAACATACCATTTTTGTTTGCCATGACCTGGTTGTTGAAGTACTTCTTCTATTTCTTCTTCGATTTCTATGACTTCATTTTTAATGGGTGTAGATGATGCTGCTGCTTGTGTTTTGTATGTTGGTGTTACAGGTGGTGTGAAATCTCTTGTGGGTGACTTGGATTGTAATCTTTGAGTGGGGAAAGATTATGTTGAGGTAGTGGTTTCTATTTTTTCGGTTTTCAAGCTATTTTCCGTGGATAAAAATTTTGAAGACCACAAATTCTTGTTCTTCTTTCGTGGCAGCTGCTAGCTGTTTTTGTAGGGATGCTATTTGTTCTCGTTATTGTTGTAATTGATGCTGAACTTGTTTCCTTATTGCTTCCATTCTCTTGTAAGAGTATCAGCTATTGTATTATTGTCGCTTTTTATATATTTGATATATGGGTGATACTGATGTAGTTGTAATTGCCAATGAATGAGTCGTCCTCTGCAGTAGTCTTCGTGAAGTTTGTATCTCCAAAAACCTGTTACATATTTAGAATCTGTTCGTAGTTCGAATCTCGTTTGCAGAAGATCGATTTTCCATTTTTTAATTGTTCGTAAACATGCTAATGTTTCTTTTTCATGTGTACTGTATTTTTGTTCTGTTTGTGTAAAAGTACCTGAAATATATTTACACAACTTATGTTTGTATTTTTCTGTTTTCAAAACAGATGTTTGTTCTTTGCTCGAAAGAGCTAGTTCTAAAGTTTGTTGTCCGGAATTAAACTGAGGAGTTATATTTCCATCAGTATCTAATCCTAATAATTCTTTTCTATTTTGAATGGCTTTTACACATCCTGCCCAAGTATCATATGAGGTATCAGTTTCGACTATTAAAAAGTCTTTTGTTTCTGGATTATATAATTCTGGTAAATATTGTACAGTGGATTTAATATTTTGTAGTAGTTGAGTATCGGACATTATCCATTCCCAACGGACCTTTTCAGAAATCTTTTTTTTTTAAATTTTCCTTTCCTTTGCCAAATTTTTCAAAAAATCTTGTTCAACAATATAATTTAAACATCCTAAAAATCTCTGAATTTGTTTCCGATTTTCTAGTTTATCAGGAAAGAGTTTTAATTTTTCTTGAGTATTATTAGTTAAGGAAATAGTTCCATCTTTTGTTACTTTTAATCCCAAATATTCTACCTCAGTTTGAAGTAATTTAGACTTCTTTTGTGATAAAACCAATCCCTTTTCTTTTATTCGTCGTAAAACTGTTGATACTGCATTTATATGTTCTTGTTCGTTTCCTTATGTAAAAATAATGATATCATCAATATAAGCTAAACATATATTTTCTAGTCCTTGTAGGTTATTGTCCATAAATCTTTGATATATCGAAGGGGCTTATTTTAAACCAAAAGGTAAAACATTCCATTCATAGTGTTTTTGTGGAGGGCATGAAAATGTTGTTAGAGGTTTTGTTAAATCATCAAATCTTAATTGCCAATACCCTGATTTTGCATCAAAATGTGCTAAAATGTGTATTTCATTTTAATTTTTCTAAAATGTAGTCTTTTTTAGGTAGTTTATATGAGTCTCCTATAGTTGCTTCATTCATCATACTATATGGGATTTTATTTGTTATATTTACCTCTGCTAAAGGGTCTTTTAGTTTTATTGAAACGAGTTGATTATTTGTGTTTATGATATCTAAAGGGTTATCGCTACATACTTCTTTTAAAGCTTCTTCTATTTGTACTTGTTTCATAATAAGTATTATTTCTACTTGGAACTTAATATTCCATGTTAACATCTGTATGTACTCAGTTTGTTTTACTATTGGTGCTGTTATTAATTTATTAGTTTTTATGTGTTTTAATATGATATTATTATCTATTTGGGTAAATGGTTGATATAATTTTAAGAAATTATTTCCTATAACTAAATCTAAGCCAGAATCATGCATATATATGGTTGGTGCAATGAATTCTGTTTTCTCAATATGTATTGGTACCATTCTACTTACAAACCATAGTTCATGTATTGATTTATCTGCTACGATTATTCTTAATGGTTTTATCAATTTTTCTCAATTTTTTAATATTTTCCGTTTACCAAAACACATCGTTGCTCATGTATCTATATATGCCAGTGTTTCTTTATTATCAATAGTTATTGAAATGAATGTTGCATTTGAATTATCTTTTGATCTTCTTTTCTTATTCATTTTCAGATGAAGATTCACTAGAATATTCACTAGAGTTAGTATATGCATATATTTCGATGTCGGAGTCGATTTCTGAATCTTCTAATGGCTCATATCCTAAGGTAAATGCCATTCTAAGAACTTCTGTTTCTTTCTTTGGTCCTTTTTTGGGACATTCATTGGCATAATGCCCTATTTCATGGCATAACTAACATTTACTATTTTTCTTTTTTGAAGGACAGTATTGTTCCTTAAAACTATTTTCTTTATTGTACTTTTGTCGATGTTGTTTTCTATGTCTAAAGTAATTTTGTCTAGAATTCTTTTTGTAGAAATTCTTATATCTTGGCTTAAATGTTTTCTTTTTCCATAGTTTTATACGCTTTTTATATGTTTTGCTAGAACATCCATAATTTCGTACTTTATTAGATTGTTTTGCACAACAAAGTTTAACTTGTGTTTCTTTTTTCGCTGTTTCTTGCAAGCATTCCTTTTGTATCCAAGCTCTTACAGTAGTAATTCTTGCTCCTAAAGTATCTTCTAATTTATCTCTATCTTGTAATAATATTGTGTACATATCTTTTATCTTTGTTGCTACTGATTCTGGTAATTTATTAAAAAACATTTCTAAAGCCGATTTTTGTCTTACTATATCTAGCTTGTAGTATTGATCTTAAATTTCACATATAAATGATTCTAAATAACACATATTATATATTTTAAGATTAATTAGTCTCCAATATGCTTGCTCTCTAAATGTTTCGGTTGAAGTCTCTATTCTTGGCATTCTAACAGTGAATTCTTGGACTATACTTGCTATGACATTTTTGAAAGTTGTCATTGCATCAGTTGTTGCTATTCTTGATAGCTCTAATTCACTAAAAGATTCTATGTATCTATATATGTTTCCTGATGTTTTGTGTGTTATATAGTTAAGCAAATCTCGTATCTTCGGTTAGTTGAATTTGTGCACTTAATCTATTGCTCAAATCTGGTATTTTTTCGTCTATATTTGTTTCACAATCAATATTTAGAATTTCATTATCAAACCGTGTTATTGGTATTTTTGGTATGTATTGAGGTGGGACTTGTTCCCGTCTATTCTTATTTGTTCTAACCATTCCTTGTTGGTATAAATATCTTCCTGTTAGTGATGGAGGTTTATAATCAAATTGTTTTTGAAAATCATCATTTATATATGATTTTTTTTCTTTTTTGTGCAAAAGTATAATTGTTATATGGATTCTCATAAGGGTTTTCATTAGAACAATAATCGAAAACAACATCTATATCTTCGTCTTGTATTTTTGATTGTATATCTAGAGATGCCATTAATTTAGTAAGTGTTTCAATTTGATCTTCAAGATTTTCCATTATGTTAATCTTAGTGGTGGTATTATTTTAAGAGATGGTTTATTTAATAATAATTCTTTTATCTTTGATATCGTAATTGATTTGTCTAGTTCTTGGGTTTCCATTATTGTTGATAATTGATCTATTATTGTGGTTGTTACTTGTTGACTAGTTTCCATATTTGGTATATTGCTAGTGTCATCAAGAGTATTCGATAGTACTTCTATTTTTTTATTTAATACTATTTGTATATTGTCTATTTTTTCTTGTGTTGATGTTGACAATTCTGGAATTTGTCTTAAAATTAAAAAACTTAACATTTCAATTATATTATTAAGTGTTGCGTTTAATATTGCCACTTTATCGCCTAGAGTTTCTTCTTTATTTATCTCTTTTATCCCTATGCCATAAGATGTTCCAGAGGGTAAATTTTGTGGTATTTTAAATAGATTTTATTTAAATGGTATAAATGGTTCATTAACTATAAATTCTTTGTGATCTTCTATTTCTTGTAAGTCTGAGATTGTTTCAAGAATAAAATTCATTTCTTATGATCTTAAATTTATGTTTTCTCTTATATCTATTTTAATAATTTGGCTCCATATTTTCTTCTGAAATTTCTTCCTTTGTATGTTATTATATTCAAGTATCTTTTTCGGTATATGTATAAGTCTTTTTTCTTCTATTTCATATAATTTATTAGTTATAGCTGTGTATAAGCGTTCTAATTTCTCTCCATTATAATTTTCTGATTTTACATAATTTAGTTGGTAAGTTTGATTGTCAATATTAATGGAATTAAACTCTCTTTTTAGTGTTTCAGAATATATTATTATATTTGTCATAGATTTATATAATTGTATTATTTTTGAAAGTGTGCTCATATTCTCATACTTAAAGATCGTATCATTTCTTTAATATTTTCTAATTCTTGGTTATTAATTGGAGTATTAGAGGGTTCTCTAGTTGTTACAGAAATTGGTTTTTCGACTTGTGGAATCCATATCGATGGAATATCCGATGTTGATTTTCTTGTTCTTTCGATATATCTAGTACTTGACATAAGATGAGGTGTTTCTAGACTTAATAATGGATCAAAAAGTTTATCTATGTATATTCTATCATCTGTTCTAAAAGTAATACTATGATGTGAATTTGTAAGTGCATAATTTATCTGATAAGTTACTATAAATGGGTGATTTTCCTTATTCATAAATCTTCTTCTTAGTAGTTCATATCTAATGGTAATACTTTTATTTAAATCTTTATCTTTTAAACTTAATCCAATTTGTATATTAACATTAAATTTTATTTTTCCTTCTGCTAAATTTCCTTTACCTCATGCTATTATACTTTCTTCTCTGTTAATAATTCTATCATCTCTCAATTCTAGTTCGATTGGTGTATCACATCCCATAAATGTACTTTTTAATATTACTTGTATAGTTGATATGTGTATGTAAGCTATCTTACATCTATCTTTTTCATTCATTAATCTAATTCTATCGCTAATTTGTTTTTTTATTAATTATTGGGATTATGATGTCTCCTTTTGTAGATTCAATAGGAACTGGTTCTTCTCCCATAATTTTTCCGAAATATACTATATTTTTTTTAGAAAATATGTCTCTAATTTTTCGTGTGTAGTCAAAATTATGTTTTTCAAATAATGTGAAATTAGATCTTCTAATTGTTGTTCTATATATTATTGTATCTGACATAAATCATGATTCATCTTCATTTTCATATACTACTGTGATATCTTTTTGTGTTGGTGATTGTGACATTGTAATAAGTGAGAGATAAGAGTTCTTTAGATATAACTTTATAGAGTATTTGTCTCTGAATCGTGCGTCAAATGATGATTCTGTGATGTATAGCTCTAATACCAAATGGAAATTGTACCGTATGATGGAGAGTTGTTGATGATGATAGTAATCATGAATATGATTATTCAAATGAAGTAGTTATGAGTGATTATTTGTTTATGATAGATAATGATCATAATAGAGTTGGTGTCTTTATAATAGTGTTTGTTATATTATAATAAAGATAGAGAGATCTGCTATTCAGAATTCGATGAATTCAACAGAGACAAAAGAGCAGATATACTCAAAATATCAAACAAATCTTATTCCATTCTTAAGGCAATGCCTCCATTTATAGTGGACTACATAATTAAAAATAAAGACTAGGCCTAATGGCCGACATACTTATCTTACAACACTAGCTTTACATTATTGCTAGTGCATTATTTATCACACACCAACCCCCACCCCCACCCCCACCCCCCGCAAGCTGGAGAATATGGATTACACATGCCCATCTTGGATAACAACAATTTAAATTGAGTTGTTGGTAAAATCTTGTTGAGAACATCTTCTTGTTGAGATTGTTTAGGATGATAACTCAATTGAATGAGACCTTCCATGACTTTCTCCGAGTGAAATGACAATCTATGTCAATATGTTTTGTACGTTCATGAAACACTGAATTTTTAGTAATGTGTAAAGCAGATTGGTTGTTGATGCATGTTAAGTTGTCGTTAAAAATAACAAGTTTTAATTGATTGGAAATACTAAAGTTAACTTAAACACAACCAGGCAAGAATACCTGTTCGTATTATAGTATAGCTTTGGTAAGACCGAGTCGAACACAGGGAATCGGTGTAAATTAAAATAATTAATTTAACCTAAAATTACAAATTACAAATAATTAAGGGGTGCATTTTAGTTCCGTACGAACGATTTTTAATAAGAAAACTAATAAAAAAAATTTAAAACAATTATAAGATAGAAAAGATAACTAAGGATAATCAGATAGATAAGTATGTATTTACTTAGATTACTGATTTCTCGATTCAGGTTTCAGATATGTTTATTGTTGATTGTTTATTATGGTGATTTCAACTTATATGGACAGCCTCCTGTTAAGGTTAACTAATCCCTAATAAACGTTATCTTAATACTAGATTCTCTTGAATACACTGAGGTGTGCTATCAACATAAGATTTATGCTATTAAAACTATCAACAGATCATTGAGATTCATTCAGTGACTTTGTGTTAACTTAAGTCTATAATTATTGATTTTCTAATTATCACACCAATTAGGTTATATTAATTGCTATTGGTCTTAACCTATTACCGGTTACAGTCTCAAGCCACAATTAACTAATAAATTACCCAATTGCAGATAATCAATCAACTCATACAAACGTTAGTTCTAGCATAAGTCTCTTAACCACGTTAAGTAACAATTAATAAACACACAATCAATATGGATGAGGTAACGTAATAAGTCACATTTTTACGCACATTGTTCCTCACTATTTGAGCCAATATTTAGTGAAAACATCTTAAAACAATGATTATTTACAAAAATTCACTAAAGTGGTTCAAATATAGATGTTGTAACAAAAATCATTAAAAACGATCAATTAACAGGCAAAACGAAGCGAATAAACTTCACCTGATTCCTCCACTAATATTTACCCTATGATATACACATCCTAACTTATCTTATATGATTCATAGGTAATTACAAGAGCGGGGAATCAAGAATCATGCAAAACGTATAAGGAACGGAGAAGATACGACATCTAAGATCAACCGAACGCATTCCGAGCACGTATGAGCTACACACATTCAAAATACATGATTTTGGTATCATTAGAAGCATAACGGAATTTCGAGATCATAGGCGAAAGAATCAAGCCAAACGGACAAGAAACGAAGAAGATACGCGCGAAACAAGCAACGAACGAAGTACTGAACAACGGGTAATGACCAAACGGCATCACTGATGCCGTATACGGCCCCTAGCATGCCGTATACGGCCTCTAGGGTGCCGTATACGGCCTCCTTGGCCCTCCGGTGATGCCGTTTTTCAGTTATTTTGATGTTCTGTGCTGTTCCGGGCTTCTATTTTGTGCTTCGGAGCTTGTACGGGTATTGCCTATAAATACCAACCTTCACCTCCTCATTTTCATCATCCCTTCACTCTAAACCTTCTCTCTACTCTCTCACACACACTATTTCTCTCTCTAGGTTCTCTCTCTAGTCTCTCTCTCTAGTTTCTCTCTCTAGTTTCTCTCTCTAGGATTTTAATCTTTGAAACTAGTGGGAAGATTAGGGGAGAATCCTACTCTTTTCTTTTTAGATTAGTTATGTAATTTAATTAGTAGAAGCTAGCATTTGTAATGCTTGGGATATTATTAGAAGAAATACAAACGTTATTCTGCTCGCAATTTGTACGGGTATTATCTATCCTTTCTATTATTAACTTGTCATAATGTTCTTGTTTGATGTTTGTGATTTATTAATGTTAGAAATGTTTATTGCCATGCTTTGTGAGTAGTTGCTTGTATGTTTGCCATGATATTGATAGTTGTAATGAAGAATGATGTTATGCTTTGTTATCTGTCTAAACTTATCCTGAATCTAGACTTAATCTGTACCCTTTCCAGTCCTTCACGTGGCTATCACCTTAGTTGTAGGATTTGACGAAACCCTAGTCACGGTAGATGGTTATCTATGTTTATGTATAAAGCTATGAGATATCCGTAAAACGGCCCTGTACTTAGTATAGCGTTGGAAACACCTCAGGTGGAGTACAAATACGTGGAAGCTAAGGAAATGTCGAAGGTCTATCTCATCGTGAAATACCTAGAAGTCACCCTTCAAGAACATGGTCTAGGAACCCTAAAGTTGTGGAAATACTATAGTACTGTACACCGTGAGTATACCTAGGGTTATAAAGCTGTGGAAATACATTGTACACCGCGAATATACCTAGTGTTATACAGCTGTGGAAATACTTAAATGTCTTGTACACCGCGAGTACACCTAGGGATGAATGACTGATTGTAAAGGAGGGTCTAATTCATGACAGAAGTATTTGTGCTTACAATAATTGAATTTGGAGTTCTGAAAAGAAAGCAAAGACTCGGCTGTAGTCTAAGATGCTTAAACCCCTTTACTCCACTTAGCCGATAGTTTAGAATACAAAGTTAATACACAATTAGATAATGACATTTAGACTTAGGAGTTCAGAAAGGTCAGATATAATTGCGGTCTGTTGCCTCATTCCTACACCCCGGATACATATATCCGAAGAGGGTCACTTGGTCTCTTAAGAGACGGTGAGGGGGGTTTTTAAAACAGCCTGGTCTGATCAGAATCAAGATAACCTGGGACTCAGTGACATACTAATTTAGAACCGGACTAAAGAAGTAGGGTCCTAGTGTTTACACCTACAGTTTATCCGTCTGTTAGCTAAATGTGTCCCCAATAAACATCATCCCAACAATACACTATCTGATATCATGGTGAACCACGTCTTCGTTATCCTTAAGTGTTATATATATGCTAGCTTCCCTTTACTTTTATGCTTTATTAGTTTTAATAGTCTTAAATAGATAAAAACCAAAACAAATACCTATCCAACTATCTAAATCCAGCTTGATTATTAAGTTATCTAAACGAGCTCTATTTCAATTCAACCGTCGTTAGGAACGACCCTGGATCATCCTTACCACATACTGGTATCAGGTATTTGTATCTAGTACCAGTAGGTAGTATGGAGGTTTAGGCCCCCGACAAAATATAAATTTAAAACTTACCCCACACGGGTGCATGCCGGTTGGAAACACGATGACCGATCGGGGCGCATCAATGGATCTTTCAAACAAACTCAATAACCATTCATAACTCAGATCAACATAAACATATAATGAAACCTTTATCTAAAAATCATTCATCTAAGTAAATACAATAAAAGAATTAGCTCATGTTATAGAAAACAAAACCAAATCTAAAGACATGTTATTACACATAGTAAATAGAAAAGATTAAGAATCAAACCCAAGAAACCGAACTAATCTTCGTTAGGGTTGAAAACCTTCAATCCCTAGCTTCCTAGCCTCCAAATACCTCCTTAAGTCGACCTTTAAACCCTAGAACCGAATTAAGAGTTACTTAATTCATATGTAATTGTGTGGTATATAGGTTGGTAATGGCCCTATTTATAGATTTCTGGCTCGCGAATCCAACTACCGGTTGGATTCTTCAGCCGCCGGCTGGATCGGAATTTTACCCGTTAACCTGGATTTTGACCCGCGCGCTCGACCGCCTTCCTGATTTAGGTTCAACCGCCGGCTGAATGCGCGTTCCAGAATATTCTGCTTGCCGGGCTGGGCTCTCTTCTTGGGCCTCTATATTTATTCAAATCAGAGTTTTCTTCTTTTAATTGGCCCAATAACTTATATCTTTTGGGTTCTTCTTCTTTCAAAGCCCAATTTTTTTGGCCTTTTAATCTTTTCTTCATTTTCTTCAGTCTTGAGCCCATTTTCGTTTCTTTTCTTCATTTATTTATTTTAAATACCTTTCTGCAAATATAAACGAAATCAGTAGTATATATAAATAAATTGCAATAAAAAGGCTTAAAAATAAGGGAATATTGTTATATAAATATGACATTATTTGATGTTATCCGTTGTCACAATGAAGAGTAACAGGCGTCAAATCATGAACTCCTAATTCACCAAGTAGTCGAACAAGCCATTTCAATTCTGCAGCTGCATGTGCCATGGCTTTATATTCTGCCTCTGATGATGAACGAGCAACATTAAATTGCTTTTTAGATTTCCAGCTAATAGGAGAACAACAAAACAAAATAATACAATACCTTTGGGTGAATAATGCACTTTCAGACCCGAAAAATAATGTAATTTGCCTGGATCTTTAATTGTGAACTCTTTGTGCAGATAATATTTTAAATGAGAAATAGTTGTAGGGTCTGAACCAGTCACAATGATATCATCCATATAAACAGCAACAATGGTGATATGAAAACCAGATTTCTTAATGAATAAGCTATAATCATTCTTTGACCGGATAAAACCTTGTAACAACAATGCATAACTTAACTTCTGAAACCATTATCTACTAGCCTACTTCAAACCATATAAAGACCTTTTCAATCTGCATACCCTATTGTCAAGATTAGGAATACCGTTTGGCATTTCATATAGACTTCCTCTTCTAAATCTCCATGCAGAAAGGCATTATTGATGTTCATTTGATGAATAAGCCAATGTTCGGATTTATCACACGCAGACCACCTTAGCAGACCTTCTTGACTTGGAGGCGAGTACTCAAACCAGAGCACCTCTAATGGCTCACACCCACGAACCAACGAGAAAATTTCAACTCCTAAGGTCCCGAATCTAATCGAGTAAACTCTTACAAGGAGTAGGAATGAGAAAGAGAGAATTGTGTATCTTGAAGCCATGGCATGCCCTCTAATTATAGGGAGAGGGAAGCTTGGGTTTCTTCCATTAGCCGATGTGGGACAAGCTGATTCGTCCTCCAACCGTCGGTTGGACCATCCAGCCGGCGGTTGGGCTTGCTTCCTGCCCAAGTACCCGAGCCACGACCCGCGTGCTCCACCGCCTTACTCCAGCCGCCGGTTGAACCTTCCAACCGGCGGTTGGATTTGGCTTCCAGAATTTTTCATTCATTTCTTTTAGTTTCTAATTAATTCATCAACTATGATAATTAATAAACCAAATAATTAACCATAATGTTAATTCCAATTAATATTATATCTCATTTATTTCTCTTAACAATTCGTTGAGGGTGACCCAAAAAGGACTCTACTTTTAATGATAAACTTATCAATTAGTTATGAACTTGGACACTATATCCAACAGTCTCCCACTTGGACAAGTTATCAACTATTATTGGTCTAAGTCTATCCCATTAACTAAGAAGAGAGTGCTATCCAACGCAACTGCCGAACTCTAAATTATATCAAGAGACAGCCCTTAGATAAGTGATCAAATATTCCTTTGTTCTACTAATATCGTATGAAACTGAGACATGGATTTTAATCAATCTCAAGATTCAAGATTATGTTTTATGATTTTCGATTATTTTGACTATATAAGACTACTGAATTGTGCACATCAACTTAGTCTCGGCTAGGCCTAGCACTTTAGAGTCAATTCTTAATCATTAGAGGGCCCATGATATCGCTTTTCCATTTTGGCAAAAGGAACAAATAAATTTCGACTACATAGTTCTAGTCAACTCATCATGTTACACCTAACATACCCTTTATAACTGGCATTTACGCGCAGCGTTTGAATAAACTAAAGTATAACAGATTTGAAAAACTAGAAACTCAATGTATCTCCATTTTAAGAATAGAGGATATTATCATCTTAAAATCACTCGTGATTGTAACCCATGAAGTGATCTCTTTAAGTACGGGTATCTCCTATACTTAAATCTCCATCTAGTACTCATCAATGTTGCAGCATTCTCCATGCTATGTCTAATCTCCATAGACAATCTACTAACACTCCATGACAGTCTTAAATCAACACTAACTTCCTGTAGTATGAACGACTGAGGAGGTTCGAGTAAAACTAATTACTCGGGAAGTGAATTCCAAACATGCAAAACGAAACACAATGACAAACAATAGTAAATGGTAGAACTCTTTCAAATAAATAAATCTCCATTATTTAATCACCAAATCTATTACATTTCAATCATTGCTATAATGTTTCAGATTCAAACTAACAAGTAAAACTTTATATTATCTCTTAAACCTATGCTCCTAGCATGTTCATCGTGTTTGGACCTTGCCAGTGCCTTTGTGGATGGATCAGCCGGATTATCCTCTGATCGCACATGCTTCACAATCACGTGTCCTTCTTCTACCTTTCTTCGAACAAAATGGTATTTCCTTTCTATGTGCTTTGACTTCCCATGATCCTTGGGTTCTTTAGTCAAAGCGACTTCACTTTCATTGTCGTAGAATATATCGATGGGGTCTTGTACTGTTAGAACAACTCCAAGATCTCCAAGGAAATTCCTCATCCATATGGCTTCATTTGAAACTTCGCAAGCTGCAATATACTCAGACTTGCATGTGGAGTCTGCTACTGTATCTTGCTTTGAACTTTTCCATGTCACCACTCCCCCATTTAGTAAGAATACCCAATCAGACTGTGACCAACTATCATCTCTATCTGTTTGGAAACTTGCGTCACTATAACCCGTTACTCTGAGTTCTTCTTCTCCGTCATAAACTAAGAACCTGTCTTTAGTATTTCTTAAATACTTGAGAATGTTCTTTACAGCTGTCCAATGATCTTCACCAAGATTCTGCTGATGTCGACTCACCATGCTCAAAGCAAATGAGACATCATGCCTTGTACACTTCATGGCATACATGACCGATCCTATAGCCGAAG
The DNA here is from genome assembly GCA_963930675.1 of Gnaphalium uliginosum. Lineage (NCBI taxonomy): Eukaryota > Viridiplantae > Streptophyta > Magnoliopsida > Asterales > Asteraceae > Gnaphalium > Gnaphalium uliginosum. The sequence goes on along the minus strand of OZ005681.1, from coordinate 29,450,569 downwards.
TATATGGGACTCGACTCATTCTGTCCAGTTCTTCCTTAGATTTCAGACATAGATCTTTACTAATCTTTATGCCATGATGTAAGGGTAGATTCCCTTTCTTATAATTTTCCATTTTAAACCTTTTCAAAATTTAGTCTAAGTCGATAACTAACGAAACTATGATATGAGAGCCCTTTAGTGGATTAAAAGTTACTCATGCAATCTGTATAAGTGTTTTGTCAGTACTTGCGTTCATATAAAACAGAGCAATGTATTCTCACCCCAAGGTAAAAACAGTAAAAGTGGGGCTTTGAGACTCACCTGAGTCTGGTATGAAAGCATTTGCAAATAGCAAATATGTTTTCCAAAGTTAACCTTCTAGCGCCCTAAACGCATAAGGTTATATGTAAGTAGATGTCCAAAGACCATCTATGCTAGTTGTCCACTCAACTAGTTATGTCCAAATGTTTATCGTTTTTGAAAACGTGTACGACCCATTGGTGAGGGTTTTGTAATAATAATTCTTAAAATTATTACTATTATGTTCGTTTCGTTGTATACTTTGCAAAAGTATATGTTATGTGTTTCCAAGTTGCTTTCATATGTAGTTCATTTGTTGTCAATCGTGAAATCGATAATTTGTAATGATTTTAACTTGGACTAATTGGGTGTTGCGGTTTTTGTTGACTTAGTCAAACGTTCTTGTTTTGACCCGAAACTTTTACACAATAAATCTTAATGTTTTAGCATTTGTAAAAAGTAAGTTTTATAATTTTTGGCAAACCCGAAGATGCCCGTTTTTATCGTGTGGATCGTTAACAGAATCTGACCAGATTTCATTAAAAATATACATTTTTGTGAGCTCGTTTTGACTAGTTAAACCTTCGAAATAAATTACGAAATTTTTACACAATATTCCCACATATGTTAGCTTTCCAGAAATGTATTTTACATAATTTTTGACTAAGGTTAAGTGGTTGAAATAAATTGTTAAGTCCCCTGATGTCCAGTTGCGACAAATCTGGATACAAGTTCAAAGATTAAATTACTGTACAAGTTCTACATAATTTCACGAGATGTAATTATACAAGTTTTAAATCTAACAAAATTTGTGACTTTTAGGAAAAAGTCTCAAGTCGTTTTGATTTGTGTACATCAAGTTATGGTCTTATGAAGTTGGTCCAAGAATCTGTCCATCAGGTCAGATCTGCTATGTCCTTTTGAAAAATCGTTTTGAGGTACTAGATCTTGTCAAAAAATTATGAAACCAGTTGGAATTGAAAGATAACATCTTAAACTTAGTTTTTGAGTTTTGATTCGACATTTTTGGTTGAGTTTTGAGTACGAAACTGCTCGTTGAAGTCGGAATATTTTTCTGATCAGAATGCATGTTGTACTTTTGTGTTTGTTTTGTGATCTAAAACGTCTTCAATCTTGTTTTTGGACAAGACCTTTTGAGTGGACTTCACTAATATGTTTATAAACATAAACCTTGAAAGAAAAAGTGAAGAAAGAGTTTCCTTACAAGTAAATACGAAAATCTAGAGCAGAAATGAGAAGATGATGACTAGAAGGCTTCGATCTTGCTTGTTTCCTTGTGTTTTCTTGAAGAATGAGGTGGTGGCTCTATGGTGGTTTACGGTGGTTGTTTTGGGTGTTCTTGGGGCGGGGAAATCTGCAAAAAGAGAGAGAGAGAGAGAGAGAGAGAGAGAGAAAAGGGAGAAAAAAAGAAAGAGTGTGGGTGAAGAGTATTGAAAAATGAGAAAGGTGGTTTGTGGGTTGTAGTGTATAAATTAAATAGGGGTGTTGGGGGGCAGATTTTCAGGGGGGCCCAGAAGGTGTGGGTGTGTTTAAATTTGTTTCCCCAATTTGCGTTACGTGTTGTGGTCGTTTACCCATTAATTGCATTACTCGTTTAAACATATACGCGTTTAATTGTTACGTTTTGTTAACGATAAATATACGTTAATTTTGATCGAAGTATTAATTTCAAATACATTATTTTATGTTTTCAAAATGTTTGTTGGGTTTCGTTTGGTTGTCGAATTTGATTCTCGCGTTATCGTTGCGTTCGGTACGCTTTATATGAAACGTATAAATGTTTCGTATATTATTATTACATAATAATAATATAAAGGTAAATAACTACTATTTAATTACAAAATAGATTTACGTTATTTATAAAAATGTTCTCACCAACGTTCGCGTTTTGTCGGACTCCATCCGATTGTCATCGCGCAATTAAAACAATTACGTATGTGTATATATATATACAAGCGGTTACAAGTATTTAGCCTAATTCTAAACTAAATACTCGTAATAATGTTTCTAGTTTAAGGTAAATACTACCCTTAACTGCCGGTTGTCACATTCTCCCATTGTTAGAAGAATTTCGTCCCGAAATTAGCTTGTGGTCGCGGTCTGTGAGGGGTCCGAGAAGAGGTGTAGGTATTTCTGACGTATCTGGTCTTCTCGTTCCCAGGTGAATTCAGGACCTTGCCTAGAATTCCACCAGACCTTAATGAGGGGAATGCGACTCTGTTATAATCGTTTGACCTCTCCGTCAATGATTTCTACGGGGCCCTCGACGAAATGAAGTTTGTCATCAATTTGGATGTCATCGAGTGGGATGATAAGTGTCTCATCAGACAGACATTTCTTAAGGTTCGAAACGTGGAAGGTGTTGTGCACGCTACTGAGTTCTGGGGATAGCTATAGTCGATATGCCATTGGACCAATTCTTTCCAGAATTTCAAATGGTCCAATGTACCTAGGGTTTAGTTTTCCGCGTTTACCGAAACGAATGACATCTTTCCAAGGTGACACTTTCTACAATACTTTGGCCCCGACCTGAAACTCGAGGTGTTTGCGTCTCACGTCAGCATAACTCTTCTGACGATCACGTGCAGCTTTTAGTCGGTTTTGTATCCCTATGATTTTCTCGGTTGTTTCGTGAATGATTTCAGGACTAGTGAGTTGGTTATCTCCCACCTAAGTCCAACAAACGGATGATCGACACTTTCTCTCATAAAGTGCCTCGAACGGTGCAGCCTTAATGCTGGTGTGGTAACTGTTGTTGTACGAAAACTCGCACAGGGGTAAGTGATTTTCCCAACTGTTTCTGAAGTCGACTACGCAAGCTCGTAGCATGTCCTCCAAGGTTTGGATGGTTCTCTCGCTTTGACCATCGGTTTGTGGGTGGTAAGTCGTACTCATGTCTTAACGAGTACCCAAGGCTTTCTGTAGGGATTGCCAAAATCTAAAGGTGAAGCAGCTATCTCTATCCGAGATGATTGAAATAGGTACGCTGTGTCTTGCTACAACCTCTTTTATGTAGATGCGTGTTAAGCGTCCCATTCTGTCTGTTTCTTTGTTGGCTAGGAAATGAGCAGACTTTGTGAGACGGTCGACAATTACCCAAATTGTGTCGCAACCGCTAGGTGTTTTTGGTAACTTAGTGATAAAGTCCATGGATATCTGTTCTCATTTCCATTGCGGTATTTCAAGTTGTTGTAGCAATCCGGAGGGTTTCTGGTATTCAGCCTTAACCTTCGAGCATGTAAGGCACTTGTTAACATAAGTGGTTATGTCAGCTTTCATGTTTGGCCACCAATACAACTTTATAATGTCGTGATACATCTTGTCAGCTCCCGGATGTATAGAGTATTTAGATTTGTGAGCTTCATCCATCACCAAATCCCTTAGGTTTCCAAAACTTGGTAACCATATTCTGTTCGAGAAGTATCTGGCTCCATCGGGTTTGGTTTCGAATTGTTTATCTATACCTCGTAAGGCTTCGTTCTTTACGTTTTTCTCCTTAGAGTGCTTCAAGTTGAGCAGTAAGAATTTGAGTAGTGAGGTTGTTATATATAGTCATACCAAGGGCTCGGACTCGGAGTGGTTTCACTCGTTCTTTTTGGCTCAAGGCGTCGGCAACAATGTTAGCCTTGCCAGGGTGATAACGGATTTCGCAGTTGTAATCAGTAAGTAATTCGACTCATCGGTGTTGCCTCATGTTTTAATCTTTCTGATCGAAGATGTGTTGAAGGCTTTTATGGTCGGTGAAAATAGTACATTTTGTACCGTACAAGTAATGTCGCCAAATCTTGAGTGCGAATATTACAGCTCTTAACTCCAAGTTGTGAGTCGTATAATTCTTTTCGTGAACTTTTAATTGTCGAGAGGCGTAAGCAATGATTTTTTCCCTTTGCATCAATACACAACCAAGTCCTTGGTATGAGGCGTCGCAATAAACTACGAAATCCTCGTTGCCTTCGGGTAAGGACAAGATTGGTGCACTGCAAAGCTTCTGTTTCAATAGTTGAAAAGCTGACACTTGTTTGCCGATCTAGTCAAATTTCTTCTCCTTTTGAGTCAGTGTGGTTAGAGGTCGGGCTATTCTTGAAAAAATTTCAATGAATCGCCGATAATATCCCGCGAGACCTAAGAATTGTCGTACTTCGGTTGGTGTTCTAGGTGCTTCCCAGCGCTTGATTGCCTCGATCTTGGCTGGATGTACATGTATTCCCTGACTGTCGATGACGTGCCCTAGGAATTGTACTGTTCGAATCTAGAATTCGCACTTTGAGAATTTTGCGTACAATTCCTCCTTTTTGAGTAGTTCAAGGATAGTTGTTAGATGTCGACCATGCTCTTCTTCGTCACGTGAGTAAATTAGAATGTCATCGATGAATACAATGACAAATTTGTCTAGGCGGTGGGAGGCCAGGCAAGTCTTCAGGGAAGAATTCAGGAAAATCCCGCACAATAGGCACGTCTTCAAGTCGTTTCTCCTCCGACTTCTTTTCGGTTACGTGTGCTAGGATTGCCTGTTACGCTTTTCTCAGATATTTTCTGGTTTTCATGCACGGTATGATGTTTATCCTAGTACCGCCTGTCTCTCCTTGTATGATTAAAGTTCCACCGGCGATGAGAGGAATACGAACAAGTTTTTCGTAGCAAACGATTTCGGCGCGGTTTTTGGACAACCAATCCATACCTACAATGATGTCAAACCTCCGATTTCGACGGGTATCAAGTCTATGGGGAAATGTTCGTTTGCTAGGTTCAAAATGTAGTTTTGAATTACACTGTCAGCCTCAATCAATTTGCCGTTTTCTAGTTCTACAGTGTACTTAGCATCTAAGGCAGTGGGAGTGATATCAAGCAAAGGACTAAACTTATCAGATATGAAACTTTTATCAGCACCAGTATCGAATAAGACGGAAGCAGTTAAGTTGTTGAGAAGAAACGTACCCGTAACAACGTTACGGTCCTGACGAGCTTCTCCAGAATTAAGAACAAAGGCTCTGCCGCGAGAGTTGTTGTTGTTATTGTTTTTCAGCTTGGGACAATCCTTCCTGAAATGTTCGTTACTATTGCACTCAAAACATGCTTTTGGTGCATTGGGGTTGGTGCCTGTAGGAGGAGTCAACTGTGAAACTATTCCACAGTTTCTAAGATGATCAAGAAACTCGATACTAAGGTATTCTCCTCCCCTATCGGATCGGAGTACCTTTTCTTTCTGCCCAGTTGATTCTCTACTTCGTTTTGATATCTTTTGAATATTTCAAAAGTATAGTTCTTATGTTTAATCAAATAAACATATCCAAATCTACTGAAGTCATCAGTAAACGTAACGTAGTAGCGATTTCCATCTTTTGTGGCGCATCAGAATGGTCCACATACATCTGTGTGTACCAAGTCCAATAATCATTCTCCTCTTTCATATGATCCAGTGAATGGTGATTTAGTTATCTTGCCCAGTAAGCAAGATTCACATACATCATCCGATTTGATGTCGAATGATTCCAATACTCCATCCTTTTGGAGTTGGGCGATGTGTTTCCTGTTTATGTGCCCAAGACGATAATGCCACAATTTGGATTTATCAAGCTCATCACACGAATCAACATTTAAAATCAAATTGCTAACACATTCAACATTTTCATATATGCCTTTCTAAGGAGAAGCTTTAAAAATAAAACTACCATTTAAATAAACCAAAATATCTCCATTTTCATTATCAAATGAAAATCGATAACCATCTTTGAACAACGCATAAAATGAAATTATGTTTCTTGTCATTTCTGACGAATAACGGCAATTATTTAAATCTATCCTAACTCCAGACTTCAGCATGAGCTCGAATTTTCCAATCTTGGTCACGGGCGTGATTTTCCTGTTTCCCATGATTAAGTTGAGCTCTCTATGCTTCAAACTTCTACTTTCCTTTAGTCCCTATAATACAGTGCAAATGTGAGTACCACACCCTGTATCCAGGACCAACGAATCAGAAGTTGTAGTATTGTGGAGTTCGATCATAAACATACCTGAGTGACTACTCTTTTCGACCTTTCCGTCTTTAAGGTCATTCAGATATTTTGGGCAGCTACGCTTCCAGTGCCCCTTTGTGTTGCAGTAAAAGCACACTGCTTCCTTTGGATCATTTGTAGATGCAATCTCAGATTCAAACTTTCTCTTGGAACCACGACTAGACTTTCCAGTCTTTCCTTTTCAAGTTTTTTTTTTCTTTGCATTGTGACCAATAGCCAACACAAGAGCTGCTGAGGTAGAGGGCACATCAACCTTCTTGATCCCTTGCTCAGCGGTTTACAGCAAGTTATGGAGTTCCATTATTGAGGTTTTTTTCTCATTCAAGTTCATTTGATATGAGATTATAAACTGATTGTAGACAGCTGGTAGGTGAGATAGAATTATGTGTATCGATAACTCAGTATCAAACATCATGTTTAAAGATTCCAACCTATCAAAGTACCCTTTCATCTCCAAGACGAAGGCACAGATAGAATTATTGAGGTTCCTCACCTTGGGGAGCTCCGGTCCTCTTCGTCAAAAAGAAAGATGGATCTTTCCGAATGTGTATCGATTACCGTGAATTGAACAAACTAACCGTAAAGAATCGATACCCACTCCCTCGAATCGATGACCTATTTGACCAACTTCAGGGATCGAGTGTTTACTCAAAAATTGACCTACGGTCAGGATACCATCAATTGCGTGTTCAAAATGACGACATCCCGAAAACCGCTTTTCGAACTCGATACGGTCACTACGAATTCCAAGTCATGCCATTTGGCTTAACCAACGCACCGGTCATGTTCATGGACCTTATAAATCGGTTGTGCAAACCATATCTAGACAAATTCGTGATCGTATTCATCGACGATATCTTGATCTACTCTCGTAACGAACAAGAACACGCACAACACCTGAAACCATCCTAGAGCTACTCAGACACGAGGAGTTGTATGCCGAATTCTCCAAGTGCGAATTTTGGATCCGAACTGTACAATTCCTAGGTCACGTCATCGACAGTCAAGGAATACATGTCGATCCATCCAAGATTGAGGCTATCAAGTGCTGGCAAGCACCTACAACCCCAACCGAAGTACGCCAATTCTTAGGACTCGCTGGGTACTATCAGCGATTCATTGAAAATTTCTCAAAAATAGCCCAACCATTAACCACTCTGACTCAAAAGGAAAAGAAATTCGACTGGACTGACAAACAAGAGTCAGCTTTTCAGCTATTGAAACAGATTCTTTGCAGTGCACCAATCTTGTCCTTACCCGAAGGCAACGATGACTTCGTGGTTTACTGCGACGCCTCACACCAAGGACTTGGTTGTGTGTTAATGCAACGAGAAAAAGTCATTGCCTACGCCTCTCGACAATTAAAAATCCACGAAAAGAATTGCACGACTCCATCTTGGAATTAGGAGCTGTAGTTTTCGCGCTTAAAATCTGGAGACACTATCTATACGGTACCAAGTGTACAATCTTCACCGATCACAAAAGTCTCCAACACATCTTCGATCAAAAGGATCTAAACATGAGGCAACGCCGATGGGTTGAATTACTTACCGATTACGATTGCGAAATTCGCTACCACCCTGGCAAGGCTAACGTTGTTGCCGATGCCTTGAGCCGGAAAGAACAAGTGAAACCCCTCCGCGTTCGAGCCCTTGATATGACCATACATAACAACTTCACCACTCAAATCCATACCGCACAACTTGAGGCACTCAAGGAAGAGAACGTGAAAAACGAAGCATCACGGGGCATGGATAAACAATTCGAAATCAAACCCGATGGAGCCCGATACTTCTCTAACAGAATTTGGTTACCGAACTTTGGGAACCTACGAGAATTGGTGATGGATGAAGCTCACAAATCTCGATACTCTATACATCCTGGATCTGACAAGACGTATCACGGCATCAAAGAGTCATATTGGTGGCCAAACATGAAAGCTGACATAGCTAAGTATGTCAGTAAATGCCTCACCTGCTCGAAAGTTAACGCTAAATACCATAAACCCTCCGGATTACTACAACAACCGGAAATACCCCAATGGAAATGGGAACAGATTTCCATGGATTTCATCACTAAACTACCGAAAACACCGAGCGGTTGCGATACCATTTGGGTGATTGTCGATCGTCTCACAAAATCTGCTCATTTCCTAGCAATCAAGGAAACCGACAAGATGGAGCGTTTGACTCGCATCTACATAAAAGAAATCGTCGCTCGACACGGCGTACCCATCTCAATCATCTCTGACAGAGATAGTCGATTCACTTCTCGCTTTTGACAAACATTACAAAAATCTCTAGTCACTCGTTTAGAAATGAGTACAGCCTATCACCCGCAAACCGATGGTCAAAGCGAGCGAACCATTCAAACACTTGAGGATATGCTACGAGCTTGCGTATTGATTTTGGTAAGAATTGGAAAAATCACTTGCCTCTGTGCGAATTTTCGTACAACAATAGTTATCATACCAGCATTAAGGCTGCACCTTTTGAGGCACTTTATGGGCGAAAATGCCGCTCACCTATCTGTTGGACCGAGGTGGGAGATAGCCAACTCACCAGTCCTGAAATCATTCATGAAACAACCGAGAAAATCGTAGGTATCCAAAACCGGCTGAAAACCGCACGTGATCGTCAGAAGAGTTATGCTGACGTGAGACGCAAACACCTCGAACTTCAAGTCGGGGACCATGTTCTTTTGAAAGTGTCACCTTGGAAAGGTGTCATTCGTTTTGGTAAACGCGGAAAGTTAAACCCTAGATACATCGGACCGTTTGAAATTCTTGAAAGAATTGGTCCGGTGGCATATCGACTGCAGCTACCTCAAGAACTCAGTAGCGTGCACAACACCTTTCACATTTCTAACCTTAATAAATGCCTATCTGATGAGACACTTATCATTCCACTCGATGAAATCCAAATCGGTGACAAGCTTCACTTCGTCGAGGAACCAGTCGAAATCATGGACCGGGAGGTCAAGCGTTTAAAACAGAGTCGCATTCCCATCATTAAGGTCTGGTGGAATTCTAGGAGAGGTCCTGAATTCACCTGGGAACGAGAAGATCAGATACGTCAGAAATACCCACACTCTTCTCGGACCGCACAAATACCACGACCACAAGCTAATTTCGGGACGAAATTCCTCTAACAAGGGGAGAATGTGACATCCGGCAAATTAGGTCATCATTTATACCTAAGATAGGTAATTACTACTTGTAATTAGTGTGAAATAGGACTAATTACGGTAACACTTTGTATTATACGCACGTACGTAATTAATTTAATTACGCGAATTCGATCGGATGGAGTCCGACGCAAATAATATGGACGTTGGTGAAAAACATTTTATTAAATAACGTAATTATAATAAATAATCGTTATTTAACATATATTATTACGATAACATCTAAAACGTTCTACGTTTCGTATAAAACGTACCATACGCGACAAAAACGCGCGAATCGAACCCGACACTGAACGAAACCCGACAAATATTTTGAAAAGTTTCAATAATGTATTTATAAATATTTGGTCAATTTAAAATCTCAATATATCAAGAACAAAACGCGAAAACAAAACGTTTAACAATTAATATCTAAAACGCGCGAATAACGTTTAACCGACCGAGTAGCGTAACGCAAGTTCAAGAAGCAAGCCACGAGCCCAAGACCACGATGGGTCAGGCCCAGCTCGGCCCAGGCAGGCCCAAGAACCAACCCAACACCCTTGGCCCATCCCTCTCCTCAAAACACTTGCACCTTACTCCAATTTTCAATTCAACACACACATTCACTTTCTTTTGCTCTCATTCCTTACACTCTCTCTAAAATCCCAGTCCAACTCCACCCTCACTACCACCTTTCTCAGCCTCTTCCAAGAAGATCTAGCCACCGTCTCCATCATTTACAACACCCCGAAGAAGGAGAACGAACAATGAAACAAGAAACATTCGCAGCAGCCCTCTTCTTCTCATTTCGGCTTTAGATCGAGTTTTCTTTGTAAGAATTCCTTCAAATCTTGTTTACCTTCCTTGGATAATGTTAATATACATTTTAGATGTTCGTTTATGCTAATTATGTCCAAGATCTAAACCGAAACCAAAGGATAATGCTAAAAACTTTCGGACAAAGCTGTTAACCACCGGATAAAAACTTAACCCGACTTTGACCCATGATATCTAACTCATTTCTTAACCAAATCGTGCGATTCTTGAGTCTAAAATCAAGTTCAAGGAGTCTACTTTCGAACCCAAGTGGTTTGGTATTTTTCTGAGGTCGTTTGGTATGGGAAAATGATTTTACAAAAACAAGTGTCCAGACTGTCCTGTAGAGCAGAAAATTTGACCAACTTTGAGAGGGCATATCTCGAGATCTACAAACTCAAATCGACTGAAACCACTTGGAAAACTTCACATTTTCTGTTACTTTTAAAAGTTGTACTATTTCACTTTCTGAAGTTTTGCCTTCGCGATGGAAATTCCCTTCAAGGTGCTTGCTTCCACTGGTGGCTGGCATTCATTAGTGCGATTTGTTTCAAGGCATGGGTTATGGTCTAGGAGAACTCTTAAATCGTGAGATATAGACCAAAAACTGAGCAAAGGTCTAAAAATTGACCTGCTGGACCTCTGTTTGGTTCTTGGACGATTTCGTGAGTTACACTTGACCAAAAATTATGAAAAAATTACTGAAAGTAGTTAAGACATAGTAGAATAACTGTGATTTTTCTTGAATTTTATTTTGAACCTTTGACTAGTTGAAACAAGCCCGAAAATGACCCAAAAACTGAGAAAATAAACTCATGGACTGTTTTTGCATAAACTTTTAAATGACGCTTTCAAGCTAACCACAAAACGTAAAGATAATTTTCCTAAGCTCTAAAAACATATTTAAGACTTCCCTAAAAGTTTCGGGTCAAACCGGGCACATTTGACCAAGTTCACGAAAACGCAAGATCTTAACAGTCGCTTGTGTCGGAAAATAACCTCTGTGTCGCCAAAACTAGCGACACAATACCTTGTGTCGCCAACTACTTTCTATGTCGCCAAAACTAGCGACACAATACCTTGTGTCGCCAACTACTTTCTATGTCGCCAAAACTAGCGACACCATACCTTGTGTCGCCAACTATTTTCGATGTCGCCGAGACTAGCGACACAATGACTTGTGTCGCATACTTATTTAAATTCACGACCTGCAACACAAATCCCTATATCGCACAATTATCTGAAATTCACATTCAGCGACACTACCCTTATGTCGCAACACCATACAGCGACACAACCATTGTGTCGCATAACACAGACTTATTCAAAACATGTTTTCACAAATTACTAAACACGCGTAATCACAAATCGCAACGAGTAGTTATATACGACATTACACGCAATATATATACTATGATAAGTATAGAAAGAAACAAACATAATAATAGTGTCTTCGGGAATTATTATTACAAGACATCACCAACGGGCCATACATATTTTTCTAAACGCAAACGATAAACAAACACTTGGACATAACTAGTTGAGTGGACAACTAGCATGAATGATCTTTTGAGACATTCACTCATACATAACCTTGTGTGTTTAGGGCGCCAGAAGGTTACATTTTGGATAAATGTTTATTAACTTAAACGCTCGCTTTCAAGACTCAGGTGAGTCTCATAGCCCCTCTTTTACTGTTTTAACTATTGGGGTGAGAATACATACACAACTTTTCATGAACACGAGTACAGAAAACACATATACTGATTGCATGAGTTTCACTTTCATAATCCACACAAAAGTCCTCTACACATCATAGTTTCGTTAGTATGGATCTTAGCACGAGTATTAATGAATAGATCTATTTGAGATGGACCATCCCCGTCCGGGTTAGAGCGCTAACTGGTCAAACGGACGCATTATTATTTGTACATACGGATGTTCTGGATTAGGCATCTGCAGGAGGCAAACTCATATTGGTTAAGCTTCGGACTATGAGCTCATGGCAGTAGTATACATTATTTTGCATGCGTGCAACACTTATGAAATCTCGTGGTTCACATTTATACATTTGATAACTAAACCTATGAACTCACCAACATTATTGTTGACCATTTTAGTATGTATTCTCAGGTTCACAGCAGGAGTAGGATTACTCCAGGATACAATAGCTCGAGTCGCATGATTTACAAACATCGGAGATTTTCCTTGCATTACTATTTTGTAATATTAGTTATGTATTAGAATCTCTAGAACCATTCGCGAACTCATAAATTGATGTAAACAATTGGATTATCAATGTACTATTTTTGGACTGTTTTCAAAACGACGCATATAGTGGTCGTTCGATGTAACTTTGTGTAATGATTTCTGATTCGTCGCGCCCCGACCCGACGTCCGTTGCACATCAAATTTGGGGGTGCGACAAAAAGTCTTTTGCAATTCAGGGCTCGTGGAAGATGCCATAATACAAGACACTTTGTTTGCATCATCATAATGTTTTCGGTGAGCTTCAATCTCCTCTTGGGTTGAATCATCATCAATAGTGGGAATCTGCTCATCGAGAACATACTCCTTGTTCTCTACCTTAGGGTAAACCTAAGGTTTCGCTTCCAGTCCATATAGTTTGGACTGGTAAGTCTTTCCCTCCCAAAAACTGAGAGTAGTGAGAAGTTCGAGTTATTTGCAAAACTCAGAACGGGTGGATTAGTACCATTTTCAGTAGACATCTATAATATAAAACAGTTTTAGTTAGTATGAATATTCCTTAATTGTTTAATTATGTAGGTTCCCTGATCTTGGACCTAATCGAATCAACGCTAACAATCGAGAGGCGGAATTCAAACGATTGTATATAGTACGTTAAACACACAACGAATCAAACGCGAATCAAATGCAAATCAAAATTATATTCATATAATAACCGATTAGCTTTAATACACTTGAAATGCTTTACAATTGCTCTGAGAAACCCTGGATTCGTCAACCTCAACAATGAGGCTGAAATGATCTATTTATAGCGAAACCGAAACTGACCTGCGACACAAGGGATGTGTCGCACAGCCGACTCATGCGACACAAGCCTTGTGTCGCATAAGCGACACAGGCTCTGTGTCGCCTAAAACAAAACTTGTAATTTACATATAATAGACAAAACGTCGTAATTACATAACAAACTATTACAAGCTAAGACCAACTAACAGACATATAAATATGCACTAACAAACTCCCCCATGTCTTCAGCTTGGTCTTCAAAAATCTTCAATCAATTCCAGCCTGCTGGAAATACACCACCGACATGTATTCCATGAGTCACACATATATTCACAATTTTCTGGAACCGGGTTGCTAGCACTTTGTTCACTGAATTTCGTTCATTGTATCTTATCCTATTATCAAACAGCTTTCTCAAATCTTTTGGAGAAATATTGATCAAGCTCATAGGATCAAACACTCAGAACTGTGCCTTCTTCAATCCGTAAAGCGAACCCGTTTCTGGCTCTGACTCAGGTACAAAAACAAATACTGCTTCTCCAGTATGAGCATCAAGTTCCCAATAATGAAATCTTCTAAGAAAGTTTAGGGGAACTATCTCCAGATGAATCTCATTAAGACAATCAGCTGGCGGATAACGAACTTTTACAATCGGCTGCTTTGTCACTGGATCTACTTTCTTCTTAAACTTATACCTCGTACCCAGTGTCGGTTTGATAAAGTTGTATCGTTTGGTATTTACTTCTTGACGCAAAATCTTCTGAATATACTCAGCACGGTCATCTTTATGAGAATCTATCAGGTTCAGCTGAGCTAATCGATTTACCTCTCCCTTTGGTAACGTACTCAATTTATTGAATGAACGTTTGAAATATTGAATACCGTCCGTTCTCTTTATCATAAAAGCACCTTTACTGATCTTCCAACTCTTAATAAGTCCAGAATAATTTCCGCTGATCATGTAAGATTTACATGGAACAGGTTCAGGAACTTTACCATGAGGCCACCACTCAGAATACCTTGATATAGAAGCTTCTGCGGCTTTAGGAGTAGGTGTCTCTTGAGCTGTAGATTCTAGAACAGTCTCTGCAGAAGGAACATTTTGGGAAGTACCAGCCCGCTCTGCTTCATTCTCAGAGGAATCAGTTTCAATTGTAGGAGCATCGTCATAAAATTCATCAGAATGTAACTCCTCTTCCTCAACTGACATATCATCATCAATCTCAAGATCATCTTCCTCAAATACCCGATTAGCATCATTGACCATTCTTTGAATATATGAAAGATCCGCTTGTGAATAATCAACCGCAAGCGGTGTCTGTTGATTCGGAATTTCATGAACAGGGAAGTAATCTAAACGAGAAATTTCATTAAAATCAGACATATTTACATCATCGTTTACATCATCAGTCTGTGTCCCGGCGGAAGTCCTAGGTGTTGTTTCAATGGAACGCATGCCTGACTCCCCCGAAACCACAAATAGGGCTTCCAACTCTAACACCCTAGACTCCAACACAGGAACCCTCGCCGCCTGCGTCTCTAAAGCCTGAATTTGAGCAGCTTGAGCTTCGAGAATCACAGATTGAGATTGAATTAAAGCGGCTTGGTCTCTTGCTGTTTGCTGCATCTCATCCATACGCCTCAGGAGCTCTTGGATGACCGAAGGCAGAGGTTGAACAAGAACCTCAACACGGGGAATGTCAACCCGTGGCCTGGAAGAAGAAGTAGCAGCAGATTGACGACGTCGAACTAGCGAAGGGACCCAATCTTCATCCGTAGATTCTGAATCGCGAGGCCTTTTGCGTCTCTGAATGCGTTTAAAGCGTCTTATATCAAAGCGACGTATATTTTCCATTGAGGGTTCGGGCAGGACGATCCCAAGAGAATCTGGTGGAGTGGAACCACCATCAGAAGAACTCTCATCCATTACCTCTTCAATACGAGGCTCGTTTTCCGGTGCCAGACCAGCAGGCTCTTCGACACGGCCAAAAGCTTCAATATCTTTCAAAAATGCCTCTAGCTGGGGATTTTCTTCTCGAATAGGCACATTAACAAAAATACCCTCTTGTTGTGGAGCAGCTGCAGCCCTCATCTACAATGTCCCCAAAAAGTGGCACGTCCGCCGGCGCCGGGACTCCTTTCGCATATTGCCCGCAAATTGCAAAAATGCGGATGTTCATAGGAGTTTGGCAAAACCGGTGAGCGGCATTCACCGGAAGCCCCGGAAGAAGATGGTTGAGCAATAGCTAAATAAACCGCGGGTACATGTTCCATCTGTTGTGCCCGGTGTGTACATTGTCAACCATAGCCCGAAAAATATAAACAGAAAAGTTGTAGGGCTTGTTGTACACTAAGGCGAGCATGGCAGAAGCTGTAGAATGACTCATGCCGTCAAAACCGGCCTTCCTGCTGGAGAGGCAAACGATCATAATATGCATTAGATACCGCCAGACCCTAGTCAGGTTGGCCTTGCGGTATTGATCCTTGGGGACACCCGGATAGCCAAGACGGAGCATGCCGCCATTGATAAAAGAATTGGAGAATTGGATGGGTAAATCCGGGTGGTCAGCAAATTGAAAAAATTCGCGGATAAGTTGCTCGGAGATAACAACTTCTTTTCCGTCGACCATAGAGATAATGCGAGTCACGGGGAGATCAGAGTTGATCACAGCTGAAATCCAGAAAGAGCCAACTTGATCTTTGTATATTGGAGCATTGGCGGAGATGGCAGTAAAAATGCGGGACGGCATAAGAAAGCAATCATCGGCGTAAAAGGCGCAGTCGAATCCCAGTCATCCTCGAGAAAAGCCACTATATTGTGCCTCGGCTCCCAATCATTCACATTTATATCTACCATTGCTATGAACACAAAAGAAACATAGCTCGAAAAGCGTTAGCATGAAAAATGAAGACAATTTAATTTCACAAAAATGTGTAATGCGACACCAGGTTTGTGTCGCATAACGAATGCGACGTAAGTAGATTGTGTCGCTAAAATAAATTTTAAGAAATATGCGACATAAGCTCTTGTGTCGCTAGAAAATTAAGCGACAGCAAGGGTTGTGTCGCATTTCACAATAAAATGATTTTTTATTAAACAGCGATAGAAGCTTTGTGTCGCAAATCATGTGTCGCTAGCAAAAGCGACACAAGGTTAGTGTCGCTTCTCAGTAATGCAGTAGACACAAGTGCGACACAAGGGGTTGTGTCGCAACGACGAACAATTTCCCAACCCAGAAATCACGAAGAACAAAATTTGGGGTTTTTCGAAATTAAGCACATCAAATCGTGCGGCAATACATGTAAAGCAAGAAACCATGAATTTTAACCCTTAACAGAAACAAACACATCGTGAATTTGGACCAAAAACAAAACTCTAAAAAAACCCCGTATATGAGTTTAATGATTAAACATGAATCACACAGTAAAAACGGTTAAAATTTGTACCTATAAGTCAAGAAAATGGAGGGGAACAAGAAACACGGAATGGATTGGAACAGAAACATGCAGAAAGATGAAATCGAATGAAAAATTCTTCGCAGTCCTTGTGTCGCAGGATTAAGGTCGTGTCGCTATTTGTGTCGCATAAACGTGTAGCGACTGAGAGGTAGGGTCCAGGTTTTATACCTCAACCCTGAATAGCGACACAAGGTGCGACATAGGTAGCGACACAAAGCTTGTGTCGCATAGCGACACAAAGCTTGTGTCGCACCATTGACAGTTGGTGAAATTTTAATTGATTTCAAGTTTTGTAGTCGAGAACTGATTTGATATTAACTTGGGGACTTGGTATAACTAAGAACAAAATTTATACACAATAAAAAGAAATAATGAAATAAAATAAAAAAAACCCGTTGATTCTACTTTACAATCAACGAAAAATCGTAAACTCTTTTTGGTGACGGAATTGTTTAAGTCTGGTTAGGGATCATATCAGGATAACACGCAATTATTAGGAAATAGTAAGTGTTATTTCGATTATCAGTATATTTGTCCACTCTAAATTTACTTATCATATTTAAAACACCGTTTGTAAAGATTAGTTCAGGACGATTATCGGTATTTTTATCCATTTAAACATTTGTACTTAAGCATATGATATCAATTCATGATGAGATGAATCACTTGTGTTATTATTAGCATGCATATTATATTATATAAATTATATTAAAATATACATTTGAAATCAAAACATGTTAGTATTTTCTATATAGAGGGTGAAGGTATGGAGGTATCTTTTAGAACCAAGCTAGCGGTGACAGGTCTGTACTTTCTTACAACAGAGTGACATAAACAATAGTTCGGGTTGAACAAACACCAGTCTAAACAATTATACTAGAGGGTACAGGTCTGTACTTTCGTACAACAGAGTACCATAGTTTAACACAAACCAGCACGAGGCAATCTTTGTATAACTTTTGTTATACATTTGTACATTATATTTTAGAAATAAGAATGCCACGGGTACGTAATAGGTGTCCATAACTTAACATAGACTACGTACCTTAGTTCTTTTCAAGAATATATTAGATGAAACCGGGTCTGTATTTACATACAACAGAGGAGACGGCTAATATATTCCCCCAGATAACACCATACAAAGACCCTAAATAGTAGATCATAACATGTTTATCATCCAAATATTAAGACTATGTGTCAAAATATTTCAGACATTGATGTCCTTATTTCAATGTAATGTCATACATATTAATATGTCTTTATATAAAATAATATGCACAGTTGAAAGTTAAGCTTGTTAGTAACTTTAGTACAAATGCCTACCAATACATCATTCGATGAAGCTAATATTTATAAAAGGTATTTCAAGTATGCTAGATAAATCTACTGACACATCAAATATAAATCTTAAAATTTCCATTTTGTGCATGTCTCCTGATGTACTATCATTTCCCAATTGTTTACAGACACAAATCAACGTCTATTTTACCAATGTTGCAACTATTGCATTTCTTTAATACTAACGAGTATAAAGAGTGTCAGTTGCGTTTTTTTTTTAATCTAAATCCAAGTCCAAAAGATAATTATGACCAGAAATGGAGAGTTAGGCACTACTCAAACTTACCATTCCAATCATAGAGACTAACTCATCAAATCGACTACGAGAGAAAGCTTTTGTGAAAAGATCTGCGTTTTGCTTAAGAGTAGGGATTTGGACAAGGTCAATTAGGTGCTTCTCATAGCAATCCCGTATAAAATGATAACGAATTTCAATATGTTTGGTTTTTTAATGCTGTACGGGATTGCGTATGATGGATACAACAGCCGAATTATCAATATGAATAGGAGTAAGAGTTAGAAGTAACCCATAGTCACGCATTTGATGCTGAATCCAGAGAACCTGGGAACAGCAACTGGCAGCAGCAATATATTCTGCCTCGGCGGTTGAAGTAGAGACAGTTGTCTGCTTCTTGCACTGCCACGAGACTAATCGGTTTCCTAGAAACTGACATCCTCCAGTTGTTGACTTTGCATCCACTGAGCAGCCACCATAATCAGAATCTAAAAAAGCAATGAAGGCAAAATTGTTTTCGTTAGAGTACCAGAGACCCAGAGAGGGTCTCCACTTTAGGTAACCTAAGATACGTCTGACAGCCTTTTCATGAGAAGCTTTAGGCTTTGCTTGATATCTTGAACAGATGGACACAGCGAATAATATGTCCGGCCTAGATGCTGTGAGGTACATAAGCGATCCTATCATAGAACGATGGTCTCGCTGATTTACATCATCTTCTTCATCCGCAGGTCCAAGTTTGTGACTAATGTCAATGGGAGTTCCATAGTGTTTCGCATCGAGCATCTGATATTTTGTCAAGATGTCCTTGACATATTTTGTCTGATGAATATAAATTCCCTTATCAGACTGCTCGACTTGAACACCTAGGAAGAATTTGAGTTCTCCCATTGCACTCATCTCAAACTTAGATTTCATGACTTTCTCGAAATCTCTGCACAGCACCTCATTGGTCCAACCAAAAATAATGTCGTCCACGTATACCTGCACAAGCAACAAATCCTTTCCTGTCTTTTTGATAAAAAGAGTTGAATCAATCTGCCCACGGGTGTAACCATTTGTGAGCAGATGTTGAGACAACGTTTCATACCAAGCCCTTGGAGCCTGATGAAGACCATACAGCGCTTTGTCGAGTTTGTAGACATAATCAGGATGCACCGAGTCTTCGAAACCAGGAGGCTGTTTCACATAAACCTCTTCGTTGACCTTCCCATACAAAAATGCACTCTTTACATCCAGTTGATAAACACGAAATTTCTTGAATGAAGCATAAGCAAGAAATATCCGTATTGATTCCAAACACGCAACTGGAGCAAAAACCTCGTCATAATCCAATCCTTCGATCTGTGTAAAACCTTGCACCGCCAGACGAGCCTTATTCTTCACAACCACGCCATGATCATCTTTCTTGACTCGATAGACCCAGCGAGTACCAATCGGATAGAATCCCTGAGGCAGTTTAACCAGCTCCCAAACTTCTAACTTTTTGAACTGTTGGAGCTCCTCTTGCATGGCTTCTACCCAGTGAGAGTCAGTCAATGCTTCCTTAATGTTTTTCGGTTCAATTTGAGAAAGGAAGCATGACTCTATCTGAGCTAACTGCAGTCTGTTTGCCCTCGTGTTCTAACTCCATCTTGTAAATCACCAATAATATTATCGACCGGGTGATTCACATTGACACGGCTAGTTGGAATCTCTTCATGTTCAATGACAGTTTCCAAGTTTGTATCGTCTCCCCCAGAGTTCAAAGTCTCGTTGTCTACCTCTGTGACAGATTCAACTTCACCGTCTGATAAAGCCGGCATATCTGGATCTGTTTCAGGGTCTTAAACGGTTTCAATAGTGGGAGAAGGAGTTGGTGGTGTTTTTGTAGTAGACTTGGATACATCAGAGTATATATCAAATCCATGAAGCAGTGTCACCACCTGTTCAACTTCATCCTTAGCAGGAAGTTTAAATGAGTCAAACATACTGTCATAGTCGAACAAGAAGTCGGGTCCTGTTCCTTATGAAGGTTGAGTATAACGCAGACATGTTACTTCAAAATGTTCCTCCACTCTCTTTGTTGCTTTGTTATACACAAGTTTATTAGGTGAATTATTTGAAAAACCCAAAAAGTAGCCTTCACTCGACTTTTCACCGAATTTAGCCACTTTTTCTTTTGTGTGCATAATCATACAGGGACACCCGAAAGGCTCAAGAAACTGTAAATTTGGTTTACGGTTGTTAAGGAGCTCATAACAGGTCTTATTGCGTTTCATAACCATGGACACTCGATTCAGAATTTAGCAGGCTGTGTTGACCGCTTCTGCCCAGAACGTGATAGGCAGTTTTGAATCAGCTAACATAGTCCGTGCAGCTTCAATGAGAGTCCTGTTCTTACGTTCAGCAACTCCATTTTGTTGAGGAGTTCTTGCAGCACTAAACTGGTGATCAATGCCTTTCTTAAAACAGAACAGACCTAGTGTAGAGTTCTTAAATTCTGTACCGTTATCACTTCTCAGTTTCTTGATCTTCATATTGCACAAATTTTCCAGCTTGTCGAACAAGTGGATAAGGATTTCAGTAGTTTCATCTTTGGAGGCCAAAAAATAAACCCAAGAGAACCTCAAGTAATCATCAGTAACCACCAAACAGTACCATGTTCCACCTATACTCTTCTTGCTCACTGGTCCAAATAAGTCCATGTGCAATAATTCCAACGGCTTTTCAACAGAGTTGACCAGTTTTGACTTATGGGTCTTCTTGTGCTGTTTCCCATTTGGCAGGGAACGCAATGGTCATTAAGTCCGAAAGATTGCTTCGGTACACCATGCACAAGATCATGCTTAACCAAATAATTCATTTTCCGAAAATCCAAATGACCCATTCGTCGGTGCCACAGCAGAGATTCTTTTTCAGTGGCCTTAGACAGAAAACACGTTTGCTGCTTTGTTTCAACAGTACGCATATCCAGAATGTATGTGTCTCTGTCTCGAGGTGCCCTTAGTAGCACCCACTCCTCTGGAATAACAAACCCCGGCTTCAGAATGCAACACTCACTTTTCGTGAAAACAGTAGTGTACGACTTATCACAAACTTGCGATACACTAAGAGGGTTGTGTTGCAGCTGTTCTACAAAATTTACTTTTTCAAAGCTCACTCGGCCGTTTGAGAGTGTGCCTTGACCAGAAATTATGCCTCCTTTGTCACCAGTAAAAGCAACATATCCCCCATTATACGCATGAACATCGGAAAGTAGGGATATATTGCCGGTCATGTGCCGCGAGCAACCACTATCGATATACCATTTGCTATTCATTACGGCTTTAGGTTGCTGCAACACCAAAAAAAAAAAACAAAGAGGTTAATTAGAAATGGAGACCCAAGCCTTTACAGACTTGGGCACTCTAGAAGCATCATCCACAATGATCACATCAGTCAAAATTTTGTTTTTAAACATATCAGAAGTATTGATTGATGTGACACTGTTGGATGTAGAATCACTTGATGATTCTTTCACTTTCCAAACCTTTTTAGGTTTGGAAGGTTACTTGTCAACAATATTGAGCTTAGCGATAGGTAATTTGGTTGGCTCAACTTTGCTGAGTTTCTTAGTGGGCAAGGGAGAGCGTGAACCTTTAAAAGAAGAAGGTTTACTCGAAAAATTTCTGATTTTAGAAATTCTAGGAACACCTTTCCCAAACCGCTTTTGAGCAAGCAACGGGCAATCGTTTATTAAATGACCTTGTTTCTTGCAATAGAAACAAGATTTTTGCTCAACAGGTTGTTGAAATTCTGGAACAAACCTATGAGGATGGTTGAAAGAAGCATTAAAAGCACATGCACACTTATATGAGCATGTTGAATTTGACACTTGTTTAGATAAAACAGTGGGTCTAGAAGAATTTTGATGCCTTTTAATATTTTCTTTTATTTTCAAAATCTTCATTTCAGGCTCAGCTTTAGCTTTGCCTTTTCCATTTAAAGCAATGATTGGTGTTTCATTGGTTATGATCATATTATCTGGCTTTATGTTTTTCTTTTCAACCTTAGAGTATTCCTTTTTGGTTATATCCTCAATCTCAACAATCTCCTCTACAGTAAGAGGAGAATCACACGTAGCCTTATGTAAAACAGGCTCACAAACATCAGAAGGCTTAATAGACTCAGCCTTGACACACATAGTAACTGGTTTAACAGATTTAACCTCTTGAGCCTTAACAATCTCAGACTCACTAGTTTTTGCCTTAACAGGTTCAGGCTCACTAGTGCTAGGTTGTTCAGCCGTTACTTTAACTTTTTCAGCCTGAAGTTCCACAGGCTTACTTATTTTGACAGGAACGGATTTAACAGGATTTATGTCTATCTTTGAAAAAGTAGGCACAAATTCAGCGATGTCATCCTTAATAGGCATGGGAAAATAATTTTTAGGAGGTGGAACTTGATGATAGCCAAGTCCGGCCTTGATTTTCGTATCAGTCCTTTGTGCCTGAAGGATCTCATCAAAGACTACAGAGGAAGCTGAAAAGTTTGATATTTTTCTTTTTAAATTAAGAACTTCAGCCTGAGAATCAGCAAGTTGTTTCTTTACTAAGGAGAGCATATTAACATAACTTCCTATTTCATCTTGCTGTTCAAAAATTTTGGCTTTTAATTCTTTCTTTTCTTCAAAAATTGCTTTTAACTTTCTATCACAAGCCTTATCATTATCTATTAACATATTATTTGAAGCAGTTAACTGTTATATGTTGACGATAAGGCGTTCATTTTCCTCTCTTAGCCTGTTCAGTTGTCCAGTCAAACGAATACAAGATATACAAGAGAAGGGTTAATTATCAACCTCATGTATGTTGGCCATGAAAGCTTTGTTCTGTTGGTCATCATCAGCTTGTTCTGACCAGTCAAATGCTTCATCTGACAACATTAAGGAAGCAGAAACCATTGCCTTTTCTTCAGCTTTAGCCTTCTCTGTAGATTTGTTCGGAGTAGGCCTTGTGAATCCAAAGGAGGGCTGTCTTGTTTCGCATTCACGAGCAAAGTGTCCATAGTTTTGACACTTGTAGCACTTGACCTTGCTCTTGTTGAATCCCAGACCCTTATCATTTGGTTCCTCCAGCGACTTCTTTCCTGTTTTCTTAAAGTAGGTCTTGGCTCTTCGAGTAAGCGTAGCCAAGTTCCACCTTAAATCCATTCGCTCCAATTCGTCATCATCGATTTGACGAAAATCTTCTTCGGTCAAATCCATAGAACCAGCTTTCTTGCAGAGAAAGTCATCATAGGCGGATAGCAACGGCGAGAAAAGTGCAGCATGATCTTGTGAAGCTGCCGGGATAGGCCCTTGATGACTTGGTGGTTGAAAGTAAGAACCACCAGAAGAAACACTTGGTTGATGACTTGAAGAACCACCAGTTCCACCAGCCAAGAATTTAGAGCCAGATGTTCCAGTTGATGAAACATCCACTTCGTAGATCTTAGGATTCCGGACATTTGTAGTAGCCTTGGTTTCCTTCCTTTGCATGTCCAAAAGATCAGCTTCTAGCTGACCAATAAGATCATCAAGAGACATATTCAGAATGTCTGGATCCTTTTCCATCATTAAAACTCGAGTATCCCACTTGTCAGGTAGGGATTCAAGAAGTTTTTATTTATTTCAGTTTTATCCAGAGTTATTCCCCCTTCCATTAATCACTAACTAACTGTGAGTATCTAGAAAACAAGTCAGAAAGAGACTCGTTTGGAAGAATATCGAATACATCATACTGCTTCTTGACTAAACGCAATTTATTCTGCTTATATTGTTCATTACCACCGCATCTTTTCTCAAATGCCTTCCATAGATCATAAGCAATTTCCAGATGTCGAAATTGCTTGAGTATACATAGGTGGTTTATTCGTACTCCCTACTTCAGAGTTTTGCTTGAGAAGATCTCCAACACGTTGTAATGAAGAAGACGCCATTTGGAGAACCTGCAAAACAAGCACACAAAAACACAATACACTGTTATGCGACACAAGGGTTGTGTCGCTAAGTCAGTTGACGACACTAAAGATGTGTCGCAAAGATTTAAACAACAATTAAACAGGCGATACAAGAGTTGTGTCGCAGAAACTGATGTCGCTAAAGAGTTATGTCGCAAAATCCAAGACTTGTGTCGCTTTTCGTGTCGCTGAAACCCTACACGTGACAGAAGTTGTGTCGCTTAAACCCTAAATGCGACAGAGGCTGTGTCGCTTAAACCCTAAATGCGACAGAGGCTGTGTCGCTGCTTGTGTCGCAATGTCGGGGAGAGCTGCGACTGAAAAACCTAAAATTCGCAAAATCCGAAATCCCAACGAAAAACCTCGAACAATGAACGAATCTAAACACCAAAATCTTCCAGAAAATGTAGAATATTGATCCTTTAACACAAAATGCAAAGATCTAATTCCAAAAAACTAGTCGATTTTAACCAAAAACACGTACTAACACGATCCGATAACACCAAATCCGTAGATTATGGCTCTGATACCAGTTGTAGGTTCCCTGATCTTGGACCTAATCGAATCAACGCTAACAATCGAGAGGCGGAATTCAAACGATTGTATATAGTACGTTAAACACACAACGAATCAAACGCAAATCAAAAGTATATTCATATAATAACCGATTAGCTTTAATACACTTGAAATGCTTTACAATTGCTCTGAGAAACCTTGGATTCGTCAACCTCAACAATGAGGCCGAAATGATCTATTTATAGCGAAACTGAAACTGACCTGCGACACAAGGGATGTGTCACACAGCCGACTCATGCGACACAAGCCTTGTGTCGCATAAGCGATGTAGGTTCCCTTGTCTTGGACCTAACCGGATCAACACACATAATCGAGAGGCGGAATTCAAACGATTGTATAAAGTACGTAAAACACAAACGAATCAAACGCAAATCGAATGTATATAGATATAATAACCGAATAGCTTGAATACACTGAAATGCCTTACAAATGCTCTCTATAATCACAGATTCGTCAACCTTAAAACTGAGGCCGAAATGACCTATTTATACTAAACCGAAACTGACTATGCGACACAAGCTTTGTGTCGCACAGTCAGCTCATGCGACACAGGCCTTGTGTCGCATAAGCGACACAGGCTCTGTGTCGCCTAAAACAAACTTGTAATATTACATAAAACTTCATAATTACATATCTAACTATTACAAGCTAAGACCAACTGACAGACAACCAAATATATACCAACAAACTCCCCCGTGTCTTCAGCTTGGTCTTCAAAAAAATCTTCTAACAGCTCGAGTCTTCCGGGAAACGTCCACCCGCATGGATTCCCTTTGACACACAAATATTAACTATCTTTTGAAACTTTAACGCTTCAGCTCGATCTTCTATTGTATATTCAATCTGTTTTTTGCTTAAAGCTTTTAGATCATTCTCAGACATATTGATCAAGCTAATCGGATCAAAAATTCGAATTGTCTTCTTAGATAATCCCCAATTCTCTTCTGGCTCTGAATTTGGAATAAAAACGATTTCAGCTTCACCAGTGATACTGTCGATATACCAATAACATAATCTACTCAGCACATTCAGTGGTAATATCTCCAGAGGGATCTTTTTCAAACAATTTGCCGGCGGATAAGTCATCTTGACGACCGGCTGTCCTGTAACAGAGTCAAGCCTTTTCTTTGATTTTTGTCGTTTTCCCAAAATAGGCTTTATCATGTTATATCTCTTTGAGTATACTTCACGCCTGATAATTTTCTGAATGTAGTCGGCCTTTCCTTCTCTTCCCGGATTAATGAGCTCCAGTTGAGCTAATATGTTTATTTCACATTTTGCGAGAGAACATAACTTCTTAAATTTCGGCTGGAAGTATTGAATGCCATCTGATCTCTTTATCATAAAAACATTGTGATCACAATCAAACTTCCAACTTCTTATCAATCCCGTAAAATCACCTTTAACTTTGTAGAATTTACAGGTTGGTGGAGCTGCTGCCACGGCCCTTATCCAGTCTGGATGTTCCCTAAACATTTTAGGAACAGACTGATTTGACTCATTGTTTGGCTCCTCATCACTCTCAGACTCTTCCCAGTCTTCAACAACAGGTGCATCATCATAGACTTCATTTTCACTCAGCACCTCTTCTTCAACTTCAACATCATCATCACCAAGATCCGAATCATACCTCGGATGTTCATCTTCATTTAATATGTTTTGCAAATACTCAAGATTGGCTTCCGAGTAATCAATATTTAGTGCAATTGGTTGACCAGGAATTGGTGCAGAATACGCAAAATAATCTAAACAGATATTTTCATTCATAGGTTCATCATTTACATCATCTGTTTGTGTTCCGGCGGAAGTCGTAGTTGTTGTTTCAATGGCACGCAGGCCTGACTCCCCCGAAACTACAGCTAGGGCTTCTAATTCTAAGACCCTAGTCTCCAAAATAGGAACTCTGACAGTCTGCAGCTCCAAATCTTTAATCTGTGCAGCTTGAGCTTCCAGAACCGCAGATTGTGACTGAATTAATGCAGCTTGGGATGTCATCGTTTTCTGCATCGTGTCCAACCGCCTCATTAATTCTTGAATGACAGACGGGAGAGGTTGGACAGAAACCTCCACACGGGGAATGTCGACCCGTGGCGTGGAAGAGGAGGTTTGAGCCGATTGACGTTGACGAACCATCGGAGGCACCCAATCTTCATCCATAGGTTCTGATTGACGAGGCCTTTTGCCCACATCGGGTTGCACATAACCTGTCCCTGCCCTTTTGCGTCGTTGAATACGCTTAAAGCCTCTTAAATCAAAACGACGAATATTTTCCAACGAAGTGTCGGAAGGGACTATACGAGGGGAAGTTGGTGGAGTTGAGCCACCATCAGAAGAGCTGGCAGCCATGTCTTCGACAATATGCGGCTCTTGTGCCTGAACGTTTTCTCCTTCAAGATGGTCAACATGACCAAAGGTCTCAATGTCGTCCAAAATTGCCTCAAGCTGGGGATTTTCTGCTTGTACAGGCACATTGACAAAAAGATCCTCTGGCTGTGGAGGAGCAGCAGCATCTGAAAACTCATCGGCCGCCGGAGGAACATAATCCTCATTTACAATGTGCCCAAACAATGGCACATCCGCCGGCGCCGGAACTCCTTTAGCATATTGCCCACAGTTGGCAAAGATGCGAACATTCATAGGGGTTTGTCGAAAACGGTGAACAGCATTCACCGGAAGCCCCGGAAGAAGATGGTTGAGTAATAGCTGGATAAACCGCGGGTACATGTTCCATCGGTTGTCCCCGGTGTGTACATTGTCAACCATAGCCCGAAAAATATAACCAGAAAAGTTGAAGGGCTTGTTGTACACTAGTGCCAGCATAGCAGAAGCCGTAGAATGGCTCATGCCGTCAAAACCAGCCTTTCTGCTGGATAGGCAGACGATCATAATGTGCATCAAATACCGCCAGACCCTAGTTAGGTTGGCCTTGCGGTATTGATCCTTCGGAATGCCCGGATACCCAAGACGGATCATGCCTCCATTTATAAATGAGTTTGCAAATTGAATCGGCATGTCCGGATGGTCAGCAAATTGGAAAAATTCTCTAATAAGCCGCTCGGAGATAACCACCTCTTTGTCTTCTACCCGTGCGAGAATGCGGGTTTCAGGCAGATCAGAGTTGATCACAGCTGAATTCCAGAAGGAGCCAACTTGATCTTTGTATATTGGTGCATTGGCGGAGATGGCCGTAATAATGCGGGAACGGCGCAAGAAAGCAATCATTGGCCTAAAAGGCGCAGCCGAATCCCGATCATCCTCAAGAAAAGCCACAATATTGTGCCTCGGCTCCCAGTCATTCACAATTATATCTGCCATTGCTATTAACACAAAAGAAAACATAGCTCGAAAAGCGTTAGCATACAAACGTGAAGACAATTAATTTGAATAAAATGTCTTATGCGACATTATAATTGTGTCGCTAAACACATATGCGACACAAAGGATGGTGTCGCAAAATTCAATTTTAAAAACTATGCGACACAATCGCTTGTGTCGCTAACAAATTAAGCGACTGCATGGGTTGTGTCGCATTTTGCAATAAAATTGAATTTAATTGAATTTAGCGACAGAAGCCTTATGTCGCAAATTATGTGTCGCAAGCTAAGGCGACACAACGTTTGTGTCGCATAGAGACAAAAACGACAGACACAAGTGCGACACAAGTGCTTGTGTCGCAACTTGTGTCGCAATGACGAACAGTTGCAAACCCAGAAAAACCCTATAATCAAATTTGGGGGTTTTCGAAATTGAGGACACCAAATGATGCGCCAACGTTTGTAGAGCATGAAACCATGAGATTTAGCATGTTAAAGAAAGGTTTCCGTGTCCAATTTTACCCAAAATGAAAAACCCTAAAACCCGTATATGATTATAACTATTAAACACAAATTATACGGTAAAAGAGGTTAAAATTTGTACCTATAAGTCAAGAAAAGGAAGATGAACACAAAACACGGAATAGATTGCAAAGAAACACGTCCGAAGATAGAAAATCGAAAGAAAATTACGTCGCAGTCCTTGTGTCGCTAGAGAGAGACTTATGTCGCTTGTTGTGTCGCAAAAACGTGTAGCGACTGAGAGGTAGGGTCCGGCTTTTATACTTCAACCTTGTATAGCGACACAAGATGCGACATGGGTAGCGACACAAAATTTGTGTCGCATTTGCGACACAGTGCTTGTGTCGCACCTGGGACTGTTTGGAAATTTTAATATGATTTCAAGTTTTACAGTCGAAGCCGATTTGATATTTACTTAGAGACTTGGTATAACTAAGAACAATAAAGCAATAAATAAATAAAATAACAAATTAAAAAAAAAATTAAAAACCGTTGAATCTATTTTACACTCAACGACAGAATCATAACATCTTTTTGGTGACAGGATTGGTTAAGTCTGCTTTAGGAATCATATCAGGATAACATGCACTTATCAGGAATAGTAAGTGTTATTTCGATTATCAGTATGTTTGTCCTTTTTAAATTTACTTAGCATAGTTAAATCACCTGTTATAAAGATTAGTTCAAGACGACTATTGATATTTTAACCATATAAACATTTGTACTTAAGTATATCATTTCAACTCATAATGAGATGAACCACTTGTGTTATTATTAGCATGCATATTATAGTATATAAAACACATTAAAATATACATTTGAAATCAAAACATGTTATTATTTTCTATATAGTAGGTGAAGGTATGGACGTATCTTTAGAACCAAGTTAGCGGTGACAGGTCTGTACATTCATACAACAGAGTCACATAAACAATAGTTCGGGTTGAACAAACACCAGTCTGAACACTTTAAACTAGAGGGTACTGGTCTGTACTTTCGTACAACAGAGTACCATAGTTTAACACAAACCAGTACGAGGCAATCTTTTTATAACTTTTCTTGTACATTTGTACATTGTATTTTAGAATTTAGATATGCCACGGGTACGCAATAATTGTCTATAATTTAACATAGACTACGTACCTAAGTTCTTTTCAAGAATATATTAGATGAAACCAGGTCTGTATTTTCATACAACAGAGGAGACAACTAATATGTTCCCCCAGATAACACCATACAAAGACCCTATATCTTAGATCATAACATGTTTATTATCCAAATATTAAGACGAAGCGTTAAAATATTTCGGACATTTTTGCCCTTATTTTAACTTAATGTCATACATATTAATATGTCTTTATATAAAATAATATGCATATTTGAAAGTTAAGCTTCTTAGTAACTTTAGTACAAATGCCTACCAATACATCATTTGATGAAGCTAATATTTATAAAAGGTATTTCAAGTATGCTAGATAAATCTACTGACACATCAAACATAAATCTTAAAATTCCATTTTATGCATGTTTCCTGATGTACTATCATTTCCCCAATTGTTTACAGACACAATTCAACGTCTAGTTTAACAATGTTGCAACTATTGCATTTCTTTAATACTAACAAGTATAAAGAGTGGCAGTTGCATTTTTTATTATTATTTTTTTTTTTTTTTAATCTAACCAAGTCTAAAAGATAATTCTGACCAGAAATGGAGAGTTAGGCGTTGCTTAAACTCACCATTCCAATCATAGAGACAAGCTCATCAAATCGACTACGAGAGAAAGCTTTTGTGAAAAGATCTGCGTTTTGTTTAAGAGTAGGGATTTGGACAAGGTCAATTAGGTGCTTCTCATAGCAATCCCGTATAAAATGATAACGAATTTCAATATGCTTTGTTTTTGAATGCTGTACGGGATTGCGTATGATAGATACAGCAGCTGAATTATCAATATGAATAGGAGTAAGAGTTAGAAGCAACCCATAGTCACGCATTTGATGCTGAATCCAGAGAACCTGGGAACAGCAACTAGCAGCAGCAATGTATTCTGCTTCAGCAGTGGATGTAGAGACAGTTGTCTGCTTCTTGCACTGCCACGAGACTAATCGGCTTCCTAGAAACTGACATCCTCCAGTTGTGGACTTCGCGTCCACTGAGCAGCCACCATAATCCGAATCTGAAAAAGCAGTTAGAGCAAAATCGTTTTCATTAGAATACCAGAGACCCAAGGAGGGTCTCCACTTAAGATAACCTAATATGCGTCTGACAGCCTTTTCATGAGAAGCTTTGGGCTTTGCTTGATATCTTGAACAGATGGATACGGCAAATAAAATGTCCGGCCTAGATGCTGTAAGGTACATAAGCGATCCTATCATTGAACGATAGTCACGCTGATTAACATCATCTTCGTCGTCAGCAGGTCCAAGTTTGTGACTGATGTCAATAGGAGTTCCATAGTGTCTGGCATCAAGCATCTGATATTTTGTCAAGATATCCTTGACATATTTTGTCTGATGAATATAAATACCCTTATCAGATTGCTCAACTTGAACACCTAGGAAGAATTTAAGTTCTCCCATTGCACTCATCTCAAACTTAGACTTCATGATTTTCTCGAAATCTCTACACAGCGCCTCATTGGTCGAACCAAAAATAATGTCATCCACGTATACCTGCACAAGCAACAAATCCTTTCCTGTCTTTTTGACAAAAAGAGTTGAATCAATCTGCCCACGAGTGTAACCATTTGTGAGTAGGTGTTGAGACAACGTTTCATACCAAGCCCTTGGAGCTTGATGAAGACCATACAATGCTTTATCGAGTTTGTAAACGTAATCAGGATGCACTGAGTCTTCGAAACCAGGAGGTTGTTTCACATAAACCTCTTCGTTGACCTTTCCATATAAAAACGCACTCTTTACATCCAGTTGATAAACACGAAATTTCTTGAATGAAGTATAAGCAAGAAATATCCGTATTGACTCCAAACGCGCAACTGGTGCAAAAACCTCGTCATAATCCAATCCTTCGATCTGTGTAAAACCTTGAACCACCAGACGAGCTTTGTTCTTCACAACTACGCCACGGTCATCTTTCTTGACTCGATAAACCCAGCGAGTACCAATCGGATAGAATCCTTGAGGTAGTTTAACCAGCTCCCAAACTTCTAACTTTTTGAACTGTTGGAGCTCTTCTTGCATGGCTTCTACCCA
This sequence comes from Gnaphalium uliginosum, assembly GCA_963930675.1. NCBI lineage: Eukaryota > Viridiplantae > Streptophyta > Magnoliopsida > Asterales > Asteraceae > Gnaphalium > Gnaphalium uliginosum. Next base: position 29,418,661 of record OZ005681.1, on the reverse strand, counting down.
GTGAGAGTCAGTCAATGCTTCCTTGATATTTTTCGGTTCAATTTGAGAAAGAAAGCATGACTCCAATTGAACTAATAGGCACTCGGTTTGTCCTCTGGTTCTAACTCCATCGTGTAAATCACCAATTATATTATCGACCGGGTGATTCACATTTACACGGCTACTTGGAATCTCTTCAGGTTCAATGACAGTTTCCAAATTTGTATCATCTCCCCCAGATACTAAAGTCTCTTCAAGTAACTCTGTGACTGATTCTACTTCACCATCGGATAATGCCGGCATATCTGGATCTGTATCAGGATCTTGAACTGGTTCAGTAGTTTGTGGAGGAGGTGGTGGTGTTTTTGTAGGAGACTTGGATACATCAGAGTATATATCAAGACCATGAAGCATTGTTACCACCTGTTCAATTTCATCTTCAGCAGGAAGATTGAATGAATTAAACATACTGTCATAATCGAACAAGAAGTCGGGTCCCGTTCCTTGTGAAGGTTGAGTGTAACGCAAACAAGTTACTTCAAAATGTTCCTCCACTCTCTTCGTAGCTTTGTTATACACACGTTTATTTGGTGAATTATTTGAGAAACCCAAAAAAAAGCTTTCACTTGATTTTTCACCAAATTTAGCCACTCTTTCTTTTGTGTGCATAATCATACATGGACACCCGAAAGGCTCAAGAAATTGTAAATTTGGTTTAAGGTTGTTGAAAAGCTCATAGGAGGTCTTATTGCGTTTCTTAACCATGGACACTCGATTAAGAATGTAGCAAGCTGTGTTGACCGCCTCTGCCCAGAACGTGATAGGCAGTTTTGAATCAGCTAACATAGTCCTTGCAGCTTCAATTAGAGTCCTATTCTTACTCTCAGCAACTCCATTCTGTTGAGGAGTTCTAGCAGCACTCAATTGATGATCAATGCCTTCCTTTAAATAGAAAAGACCTAGTGTAGAGTTCTTAAATTTCATATCGTTATCACTTCTTAGTTTCTTGATCTTCAAATTGCACAAATTCTCCAGTTTGTCGAACAAGTAGATAAGGATTTTAGCAGTTTCATCCTTGGAGGCCAAAAAATAAACCCAAGAGAACCTCGAGTAATCATCAGTGACCACCAAACAATACCATGCTCCACCTATACTTTTCTTGCTCACTGGTCCAAATAAGTCCATGTGCAATAATTCCAATGGCTTTTCAACTGAGTTGACCAGTTTTGACTTATGGAACTTCTTGTGCTGTTTTCCCTTTTGGCAGGGAACGCAATGATCATTAAGCCCGAATGATTGCTTCGGTACACCACGCACAAGATCATTTTTAACCAGATAATTCATCTTACGAAAATGTAGATGACCCATCCGTCTGTGCCACAACAAGGATTCTTTTTCATTAGCCTTAGACAAGAAACACGTTTGCTGCTTTATTTCAACAGTACGCATATCTTAGAATGTACGTGTCTCTGTCTCGAGGTGCCCTCAGTAGCACCCACTCCTCGGGAATGACAAACCCCGGCTTCAGAATGCAACACTCACTTTTCGTGAAAACAGTAGTGTACGACTTATCACAAACTTGCGATACACTAAGAAGGTTGTGTTGCAGCTGTTCTACAAAATTAACCTTTTCAAAGCTCACTCTGCCGTTTGAGAGTGTGCCTTGGCCAGAAATTACACCTCCTTTGTCACCAGCAAAAGCAACATATCCCCCATTATATGCATGAACATCGGAGAGCAAGGATATATTGCCGGTCATGTGCCGCGAGCAACCACTATCGATATACCATTTGCTATTCAGGACGGCTTCAGGTTGCTGCAACACCAAAAACAAGGAAGTTAATTAGTAACGGAGACCCAAGCCTTTACAGACTTGGGGACTCCAGACGCATCATCCACAATGATCACATCAGTCAAAATTTTATTTTTAAACATATCAGAAGTATTGATTGATGTGACACTGTTGGATGTAGAATCATTTGATGATTCTTTCACTTTCCAAACCTTTTTAGGTTTGGTAGATTGCTTGTCAACAACATTGAGCTTAGTAATTGATGATTTGGTTGGCTCAACCTTGCTGTTTTTCTTAGCAGGTGAGGGAGAACGTGAACCTTTAACTGAAGAATTTTTAATTTTAGAACTTTTAGGTACACCTTTCCCAGACCACTTTTTAGCAAGCAACGGACAATCATTTAATAAATGACCTTGTTTCTTGCAGTAGAAACAAGATCTTTTCTCAACAGGTTGTTGAAATTTTGGAACAAACCTATGAGGATGGTTGAAAGAAATATCAAAGGCACATGCACACTTATGTGAGCATGTTGAATTTGACACTTGTTTAGAGAAAACAGTGGATTTAGAAGAAGTTTGATATTTTTTAATATTTTCTTTGATTTTCAAAATCTTCTTTTGAGGCTCAGCCTTAGCTTTGCCTTTTCCACTTAAAGCCATGACTGAAGATTTATTAGTTATAATTACATTGTTTGGCTTTATATTTTTCTTTTCAACCTTTGAGTACTCCTCTTCGGTTATATCCTCAATTTTAACAATCTCCTTTAAAATAACAGGAGAAGCACTCGAAGCCTGGTTTACAACAGGCTCACAAACATCAGAAGGCTTAACTGACTCAGCCTTGACACAAACAGTAACTGATTCAACAGATTTAACCTCTTGAGCCTTAACAATCTCAGGCTCACTAGGTTTTGCCTTAACATGTTCAGACTCACTAGTGCAGGGTTGATCGTAAGTTACTTTATCTTTTTCAGCCTGAATTTTCACAGGCTTACTTATTTTGACAGGAGCAAATTTCACAGGATTTATTGCCGTCTTTGAAAAGTTTGGCATAAATTCAGTGATGTCATCCTTAACAGGCATGGGAAAATAATTTTTAGGAGGCGGAACTTGATGAAAACCAAGTCCAGCCTTGCTTTTCGTATCACTTCTTTGTGCCTGAAGGATCTCATCAAAGACTAGAGAGGAAGTTGAAAAGTTAGATAATTTTCTGTTCAACTCAAGAACTTCAGCCTGAGAATCAGCAAGTTGTTTCTTTACGAAGGAAAGCATATTAACATAGCTTCCTATTTCATCTTGCTGTTCAAAAATTTTGGCTTTCAGCTCTTTCTTTTCTTCAAAAATAGCTTTTAGCTTTTTATCACAAAACTTATCATTATCTTTTAACATATTATTTGAAGCAGTTAATTGTTCTATGTTAGAGATAAGACGTTCATTTTCCTCTCTTAACCTGTTTACTTGTCCTGTTAATTGAATGCATGAAATACAAGACAAAGGTTCATTATCAACCTCATGAATGTTGGCCATGAAAGCTTTGTTCTGTTGGTCATCATCAGCTTGTTCTGACCAGTCAAACGCTTCATCTAATAACATTAAGGCGGCTGACACCATTGCCTTTTCTTCAGCTTTAGCCTTCTCTGTAGGGTTGTTCTGAGAAGGCCTTGTGAAACCAGAGGAGGGCTGTCGTGTTTCACATTCACGAGCAAAGTGTCCATAGTTGTGACACTTATAGCACTTAACCTTGCTCTTGTTAAAACCAAGACCCTTATCACTAGGGTCCTCCAATGACCTTTTGCCAGTTTTCTTAAAATAGGTCTTGGCTCTACGAGTAAGCATAGCCAAGTTCCACCTTAAGTCCATTCGTTCCAGTTCGTCATCATCTATTTGACGAAAATCTTCCTCTGTCAGGTCCATGGAACCAGCTTTCTTGCATAGAAAGTCATCATAGGCGGATAGCAACGCCGAGAAAAGTGCAGCATGATCTTGTGTAGCTGCAGGAATAGGTCCTTGATGACTTGGTGGTTGAAAATAAGAACCACCAGAAGAAGCACTAGGTTGATGACTTGACGAGCCACTGGTTCCACCAGCCAAGAATGCTGAGCCAGATGTTCCAGTTGATGAAACATCTACTCCGTAGATCTTAGGATTCTGGACATTCGCAGTCGCCTTTGTTTCTTTTCTTTGCATGTCCAGAAGATCAGCTTCTAGCTGACCAATAAGATCATCAAGAGACATGTTTAGAATGTCTGGATCCTTTTCCATCATTAAAACTCGAGTATCCCACTTGTCAGGTAGGGATTCAAGAAGTTTTTTATTAGTTTCAGACTTATCCAGAGTTATTCCCCCTTCCGTTAGCTCACTTACTAACTGTGAGTATCTAGAAAATAAGTCAGAAAGAGACTCATTTGGAAGAATATCAAACACGTCGTATTGCTTCTTGACTAAACGCAATTTGTTCTGCTTATATTGTTCACTACTTCCACATCTTTTCTCAAATGCCTTCCATAAGTCATAAGCAACTTCCAAATGTCTAAATTGTTTGAGAATTAACGGTGGTAATGCCATGGTGATTGCAGAATGAGCCTTTTTATCATTCTCAAAGGCTTTGCGTTCCTCAGGCGTCATTGATTTAATTGACTTTAGGGGTGCAGTACCAGTATACACTCCCGGACTGACCGGACGTTCATATCTTTCTGTTAAAGCAACCCACATTTCGGGATCATTAAACGAAACAAACGCTTCAAAGCGTTGACGCCAGTAGGCATAATCCATCCCTATAGTATACATAGGTGGTTTATTCGTACTTCCGACTTCAGAGTTTTGCTTTAGTAGATCTCCAACACGTTGCAATGAAGAAGATGCCATATTGAGTAACCTGCAAAACAAACACACAAAGAACAAACTAAACTGTTATGCGACACAAGGATTGTGTCGCAGAATCAAATGGCGACACTACAGATGTGTCGCTAGAACTTAAGTATCAGTTAAACAGGCGACACAAGGTTTGTGTCGCAAACTTTTATGTCGCAATATTAACTTGTGTCGCAGTCTTTGTGTCGTAACTTTCAAACTTGTGTCGCTTGCTGGTGTCGTTTAAAACCTACACGCGACAGAAGATTGTGTCGCAGAAACCCTAAAAGCGACAGAGGTTTTGTGTCGCAAAAACCCTAAATGCGACAAAGCTTGTGTCGCTGCTTGTGTCGCTATGTCGAGGAGAGCTGCGGCAGAAAACCCTAAAATTCGCAAACTTCCGTAACCCTAACGAAAAACCACGAACAATGGACGAATGTAATCACCAAAAACTTCCAGAAACTTCAGAATATCGATCCTTAACCCGAAATGCAAAGATTTAATTCCAAAAACTAGTCGTTTTTAATCGAAAACACGTACTAACCGATCCGATAACACCAAATCCGTAGATTATGGCTCTGATACCACTTGTAGGTTCCCTTGTCTTGGACCTAACCGGATCAACACACACAATCGAGAGGCGGAATTCAAACGATTGTATAAAGTACGTAAAACACAAACGAATCAAACGCAAATCGAATGTATATAGATATAATAACCGAATAGCTTGAATACACTGAAATGCCTTACAAATGCTCTCTATAATCACAGATTCGTCAACCTTAAAACTGAGGCCGAAATGACCTATTTATACTAAACCGAAACTGACTCTGCGACACAAGCTTTGTGTCGCACAGTCAGCTCATGCGACACAGGCCTTGTGTCGCATAAGCGACACAGGCTCTGTGTCGCCTAAAACAAACTTGTAATATTACATAAAACTTCATAATTACATATCTAACTATTACAAGCTAAGACCAACTGACAGACAACCAAATATGTACCAACAAGCGACACAGGCTCTGTGTCGCCTAAAACAAAACTTGTAATTTACATATAATAGACAAAACGTCGTAATTACATAACAAACTATTACAAGCTAAGACCAACTGACAGACATATAAATATGCACCAACAAATTACCCATTTCTAAATTAAGGCTAGGATCCATATTTTCGATTCGTTTTATGAAAAGGTTTGCCGTAATCGTATTACGAATTTATGTTAGGTAGATAATGCTTTTGTCAATTTCATTCTCTATGAAATTCCTAGTTCTGTTGAGATTCATTGATTCAATTAATGGCATGTTAATCTCGGATATGCTTATCTACCATTCATGACTGGGATGTCGAGGATCATGAAGAAGATAGTGAACTTAACCATGCAAAACCCGCGTGGTCCCCGGCCCGAGTACGCTCGAGAATCGCGAGTCTCACATCACCTCTCACTTATGTCCTCTCATTAATGTGCCGGTAAATCACACACGCTCCATTAATAGTCCATATGAGAGATCTACGGTTTTTATGGGCTAACATACAATTCACATTTGTTATACTTAAAACGGGATTTTGTTTTAGTACTTTAAGTCAATACTTTTGATTTTGACATCATCCTATCAAAAGTCCTCGGTAGCTCCATTGAACGGACAAAGAAGCGGAGAAGTAGGTCAGCGCGAAGCATATTAAAAATTCACTTCTTTAGGGAAGTAAAGCGTCCCGCCTTATACCTTTCTTATAGTTTGTTCACTATGGGTGAGTCGATTTATCAATTGACTGACAACGTATTTAGACTTTAAATGATACATATATATTGATCATAATATATATAGGTCTCTTTAAACTTTTAAAGTTTAAGGTTCTATTTTAAACATTTTAAAATTTATAGGTATCATTTAAACAATTTAAATATTAGTATTCATTCTATATTCATATTAATATTTAATGATCATACAAATTAATCTATGGATTACTATTCACAATTAACCATTAACTAAGGAGTAACTCCATGTTAAGTGTCTATATTATTAAGCTAAGGCTCTGATACCACTGATGGGTTTTCAGTCCGTTACTAGATTAACATACAATGCGAAAATAACAATTAATCTAGGGCATGAAGGAAACTAAACCCTAAAGGATCTTAACTTAATAATAATAAGCAACAAAACAAAATAAATAGATAAATAATAAAACATTAACCTTTGAAACAAATCGGATTTATCACACGCAGACCATCTTAGCAGACCTTCTTGACTTGGAGGCGAGTACTCAAACCAGAGCACCTCTAATGGCTCACACCCACGAACCAACGAGAAAATTTCAACTCCTAAGGTCCCGAATCTAATCGAGTAAACTCTTACAAGGAGTAGGAATGAGAAAGAGAAAATTGTGTATCTTGAAGCCATGGCATGCCCTCTAATTATAGGGAGAGGGAAGCTTGGGTTTCTTCCATTAGCCGATGTGGGACAAGCTGATTCGTCCTCCAACCTCCGGTTGACCATCCAGCCGGCGGTTGAGCTTGCTTCCTGCCCAAGTACCCGAGCCACGACCCGCGTGCTCCACCACCTTACTCCAGTCGCCGGTTGAACCTTCCAATCGGCGGTTGGATTTGGCTTCCAGAATTTTCCATTCATTTCTTTTAGTTTCTAATTAATTCATCAACTATGATAATTCATAAACCAAATAATTAACCATAATGTTAATTCCAATTAATATTATCTCTCATTTATTTCTCTTAACTATTCGTTGAGGGCGACCCAAAAAGGACTCTACTTTTAATGATATACTTACCAATTAGTTATGAACTTGGACACTATATCCAACAAAAGCTCCTAAAAGCTTCATGTCAAAAAGACCCTTAGGCTTCCCATCATACAAATATAAAATTTTCACACCCGACGTACCGTCCGACGATCGCGCTTCCCCCACGACAAGAATCGATACCGACCGCTGGAAGCGCGTCAAGTTTTTGGCGCCGCTGTCGTGGATTACAACAACTGATTTTAGGAAATTAGTTATCTTAATTAGTTAGCGACCCTTTAGGAAGATCAGTATCATCCGAAAGTTCCTTTCTCGTAATTAGTTTAGTAAAACCTTCCTTTCCAAAATTCTATTTTCTACCAACTAGTCATGACGAATCGTATCACTCTGCCTCAACGATCAAGCCACTACTAGAGGGATGAGGAGGACCAATCACTCAACCAACTGACGAAACCATTGAAATTAGGCCACACTTCATAAAAATGATAAAATCTCAATGTCAATTTAACGGTCTTTTGCTTGAAAACCCAAACTCCCATCTTAACAAATTCATAAAACTTTCCGACTCTCTCGAGCTGACAGGAACTACTAGAGACGTCACTCGACTCTATTTATTTCCTTATTCTCTATCTTCACATGCTTAGCCATGATTTTATGAACTCGAACCTAATTTATTCATACTTGGAAGGAGATGACAACTAAATTTCTAACTAAGTACTTTCATCCATCCTTGAAACCAAGCTTAAAAATGATATCACTAACTTTCATCAAGGAATAAATGAATCATAAAGCTCTGGATGGGAACGATTTAAGAATTTGCTCGTAAGATGTCCAAACCATCAGTTGGTAGAAACGGATTTAGTATGCACATTTTATAATAGCCTTAACCCTCATCACAGACAAACCCTCGATGCCGCTTCATCCAGAAATTTCATGCTACACACTTCAGAGGAAGCCTGGAGACTGATCGAGACGATGACGATGCATCAACATGACTGGGAGACAAACGAAACAACTTCAGAAGTAAGAAGTACTTCTGACCAGACCTTACACACTTTAAAAACTCAACTCAAATTAATCACTAAAGATGTCAAGGAAATACAAGAATCTTCTAAAACTCAGCAAAGAAAAAATATCTTTCCAAGCAAGAGTTTTAAAGAAGAAATTCTTGTTACAACTGATGAAACCCCTAATCGAACCATTCTTTAAAAACCTTTCACTCAGCGGCTAACCAAACAACCCACTTTTCAATCCTTAGTTTCCTGTTCACCCTCAAAAACTTCATGGTTGAGAAAAACAATATAAACAAACAAGTAATAGATTTTCAAAACCAATTGATGGGTTAATCGGAATTTCTGACGACCTGGTCAAAAAATTAGAGGATAATGTTAAAAGATTATTTTAAAAAATAAATGAGGGACAAATCGTGAGAAATAGTTCCAAACGTCTCTTACACGATGACGTTATAGTTACTAAAGGAGGAAAAGAAACTAGGAATGAGAAATCTATAGATATTCCTTCACATGAACCTTCGACTACGCACTCACTGACTCGTTACAAGCTGACATACTGATGTAACGTGTGTTTACGTACATTATTCCTCTCTCATTGAGCTAATATTTAGTGAAAACATCTTAAATCAATGTTTATTTATTAAAAATCACTAAAGTGGTCCAAATATAGACGTTGCAACAAAAATCACTAAAAACGTCCAAATAACATGCAAAACGAAGCAAACAAAATTCACATGATTCCTTCACTTTTTATTTACCTTATAATGTACACTTCCTAACGACTATTTTATGATACCACGGGTAATTACGAGATCGGAGAATCAAGAATTAAGCAAAAACGGACAAAAGGCGGAGAAGATACAGCATCTAAAGATCAACCAAACGTATTCCAAGAACGTATGATCTATAGACATTAAAAATACCTTAAATTGGTATCGCGTAACGCAATTACGGGATCGTAGGCGAGAGAATCAAGTCAAACAGACAAGTAACAAAGAAGATACGACCGAAACAAGCAACGAACGAAGTATCGGACAACAGGCAAAAACCAAACGGCCCACCTAGGAGCCGTATACGGCCCTATAGGGTATCGTATACGGTATCTAGACCCCGTATACGACCCCTATAGGTGCCGTATACTGCCCCAAGTTGCCCCAGTGATGCTATTTTTCAGTCCCCGTTAGGTTTGGTGCTAATTTGTGCTTGTATTTTGTGTTTTGGGGGTTGTATATGGGCTTGGAAGCTTTGCCTATAAATAGAGGCCTCCCATTCCTCATTTCAATCATCTCTTCTCACTCATTCTTCATTCCCTCACAACTTTCTCTCACACACACAATCTCTCTCTCTCTACTTTCTCTCTCTAGTGTTAAGGAGTTAGAGATTTAGGTTAGAATCAGTTATTTCTTGGTTAATATCTAATCAAGACTAACGGAGGGGTAACTTTGTAATATTGTTGGAATACTTGAAGGTCTTATTTGTAATATTATCAAGATATTTTGGAGTTTCGCTCGTGTATTCTTTCAGCATATATTCAATCCACGCATTAATCACGGTTATATCTTCCCTTATCTTTTATAATGATGCATGCAAATGTTATTGTTATTATGCTAGATTTAGGATTTATTGCATGCTTAGTGACTAGTTAGCTTATGTGCTTGTTGTGATGTAGTTAGTTTATTAATATTTGGGGTGATGTTACTTTAATACACAGTTAAAAACTCGGTGTGCTGTTTAACTTTGCATTTATGATTATAAATTAAACTATCGCCTTTCCTCCAATAAACGTGGTTAAAACCTTTATGACAAGGAGTCACGAACCTTGATCAGACGGTAATTACCTATCTATGTTTTCATAAAAATGGTCTGATTTTGTAACCGTGGAAATATTGTTAAACTTATCGTATAGTACACCGTGAATTAATCAGGGATTTATTTGAATTTATAAATACAAAGTGAAAGGGTGGTTTAATTATCATAGATGGTTGTAATAAAAACGTAGGAATATTTATTCTAGAGTGGCCAAAAAGTATGTGGTACCAGAAAGACCATAAAGCGGCTAAATACTTGGTATAGCGTTGGAACCACCCTTTGGTGCAGTACAAATACGTGGAAGCCACGGAAAAGCTGAAGGTTGAAGACTGTATCACATCCTGGTGATTTACCAGCTTTAGAATAAATCATTACCATTAATGCAAGGTTAACAGCCACCAAAACCCCGTCTTGATCTTAAATGCATTACCTAATTTAGATGTCCTCGTAGTGTTAAGAAAGGTCCGAAGATAAATTGCGGTCTGCTGCCTCATTCCTGCGCCCCGGATACATATATCCAAAGAGGGTCACTTGGTCTCTTAGAGACAGTAAGGGGGGGTTTAAAGCAGCCTGATCTGATCAAACTCACGATAGCCTAGGACTCAGTGACATATTGTTCGGGTATCCGAATAGTAGGGTGTTAGTGTTTACACTACGAACAATAAGTCAAGTAAGATACAGACACTTAAAGACGTTTTCATACTTCACCCCTAAAAACATCACATCACGTATAAGCTAATGAAGTCACAACAAGCACTCCTCTCCATAGTGATTTACTGTTTATTTACTTAATTTTAATTTCGGACCTAAGAACAAAAACCCCCCACTCAAACCATTATAAAACCTATCACTAAATCGAATCGCTCTTCTCGACATCTCTGTTTCACAATACGATTAACTTCAAAGAACGACCCTAAGTCATACTACTGCTACTGCTTTAGTAAAACTTAGGTCCCAGCAAATAAATATATAAAACCCCTGATGATTCCCGAACCGACGACTAAGAGAGAGCGCGCCACATACCAATTTTTGTTGAACCAGAATCTTCTAAAGTCGCAGAGATCACAAAACCAACACGAATACCTCTTCCTGGTAGGCTTAAGAAAGAGAGGCAGGAAGCTCAATTTGGAAAATATTTAGAAATTAAACTAGATCTGGACTTATGAACTGAACCTCCCTTGTTTATTATCTAACATATGTTGTGGTTTGAAACCTATCACTAAAATCTGGTCAATTACTCGACATAGGTCTTCCAACTATTCTATGTATGATGATCAATGAACTTGACATGACCGTTGTTCTCCTGATTGAAACATATCAGAGGGAGACACGGAGCATAAGATTAGAGATAAATTAGGTTAGTGTTTATTTGTTAGATGTCTTTAAGAGAACTTTTGGGACATCTGTTATTTAATCACTTGTTAACTGATATGTATAACTTGATGCTAGTTATTAGTATGCTATCTTATTGCATGTTCTTGTTTCATTGTTGCTTTAGGAATCTATATGCTATAAACAAATCTATCTGGTTACTATCATTGACTACATGATTAGGTTTTCAAATGTTAGTTGATATGATTACGTAAAAACATGCATGCAATGGTTATGATGATTTACATGAATAATGATGAACGATCCAACTGTTCGTTAGACATACTATCCCAACTTATTCTGTAGGGTAACTCATGTTCATATTATTGTTTACTGAACAACTCATACCATGATACAGATATTTTAGATGTCCGAGATTGAGGAAAAAGACTCGAGGATAGTTATCAGTTGGATTGGTCAGTACATTTGGGAGAAGTTTTGGTGTATCTGGCACTCTATATATGTTATCCTCATGACATACTATCTATCTGATTCCGGACAACTCTACGTTAGATAGTTAATAGGATAGGAGTTATAGCTCATTAGGAAATATAGAAACATAATCCAAGAGAGTAATATGGAACCCAAAATGATACAACGGAAACACCGTAAAACGTTCAAATACTCGGTATAGCGCTGGAAAGACCAACAGGTGTAGCACAAACGCGTGGAAGCCGCGGAAAGGCCGTAGGTTCAATACATTGTATCATTCAAGTTTTCGAGATACTCAATCCCACTGGATTGGCAATCATTACTAGTGGCTTTTAAACCATCTTAACTACCCGTTATTAGCATATTAGCCGAAGTCATAGTAAACACTAGCGTTATCCTGAGTCGTCTTAAACTTCGTACCCTTTTTCTTTTATTTACCTTTTCAATTATCCTAGTTAAACCACAAAACAAAATGACCTCTTTCAAAAGTTTAAAATTTCAACTAAATTACGAAAGATAATTAATCCTCCTAAGATCCCATGCCCGTTGTAGTTTAAAGAACGACACATGAGTCATACGTATCGCTTACTACCCTAATAAACCTTAGGATTATAAGTAGTACTTAACACTTAGGCTTCACAGCAATACAAATATAAAACTTTCACACCTGACGTGCCATCCGACGATCGCAATTCCCTCACGACAAGAATCGATACCGACCGTTGGGCGCGCGTCATCTTTCTTACCAAAAGGATAACCAATGAAAACACATGGAATAGCTCTAGGTGCAAACTTTAGTCTAGCATGTTTCAAAGTTGAAACATAACACAAACAACCAAACACTTTAAGATGTGAATAAGTAGGTAAAGTGTTTTGAAGAAGCTTATAAGGAGATTTGTTATTTAAAATGCTTATGTTTTCTTTTCACTATGTCATTTTGTTGGGGTGTTGCATTACAAGAAGTTTGATGGATAATCCCCTTTTGTGAATATAAACAAGAGCTTGATTGTCTCTAAAGTCTGAACCATTATCAAATCTAATAGTTTTGACACTAGCACTAAAATGAATTTCAACATATGAAATGTAAGCAATTAAAGCTTGGAATGTAGCACTCGTAGTTACAAGTAATTGTGTAAGTAGTTCTAGAATAATCATCTACTATGGTCAAAAAATACTTGAAACCATTATAAGTGGCATGAGAATAAGGTCTTCAAATATCAACATGTAACATTTCAAAAACAGTATTCGTTTTGATAGAGCTTGAAGGAAATGACAATCTATGCATTCTTGCTTTTGGGCAAGTGTTACAGATTAAGGAATAAAAGGAAAATGTTCAAGTGAACTAATACATTTTATTCTATCAAAAGGTAAATGACCTAGTCTGCAATGCCAAACTTGAGGTGTGACTTTAACGGCACTAGTGCCATGGGACTGAATAAATGACTTGATACCTCACCATCTTGGACATTACCAAGGACCAGAGGATGTCTCATTTGAGGCACCTGAAGAAGACATGAAGAAGTGGTGAAAATGATGTTTGCTTAATAGAATTTTGCCAACTTGTGTACAGAAAGAAGATTGAAATGAAACTCTAGAACATGTAACACATTATGCAAAGTATATGTGAAGTCAATTTAATAGTACCTATGTGATGAATTCTAGCTTTAAAACCATTTATAAGAATTAGAAGCATTTGAAGCAGATTTATTATTACATGCAGCTAATGAGTTGAATGAGTACCAATAAGGAACACATTGGTACATTCTCTCTGAGATTCTTCCTGTAAAATGAGTCTATATGCATGACTCAAAGTAGGCAATGGCTGCATCATCAAAATATTACCTCTGACGTGTTTATACACATCATTAAGACCCATCAAAAACTTCATTGTTTGTTATTCTTGAAGCATAGCCATTGCTGGGTCACAAGGTTCCCAAAACTTAGATACAGATTAAATAACAGTTATCTCAACGTGTTAGTTTATATCCATGTTTTATATCAAACAAGTTTAAATTAATCTAGGCGGAAAACAAGATTAATTTTAACACAGAGTTTATTATGAATCAAAGTATTATTCACAATAAAGTGTTTGTCTCACAAAGATGACAAGGTATTCAAACCCACACAGATGGTTTGAATACGATCCAAGTAGTATACAAAGATACAGTTATCACAACAAACTTCACAGTAAGTGTGGTAATGCTTTAGCCTAAGCTCAAAGGTCTAGTATACTAATTCTCTTGAATTTCTTGGATGATAGCAGTGCTTTTTGGACTGCTATTTATAGAGTTGGATGTAACTCTATATTATCCAGCTTACATAGTTGTCCAAGGGATAACAGATGCATCTTGGGCAACTTTGCACGCCTTCCTTTTTGCTTTTCTTGGAAATAGAAAAAGCAAAAAGGTAAAAGGTTTCTTTGCTGAGAAGAGAACCTTTATATGATGTTTGACCTTTCTCAAACATCTTATCAGTTGTATCTAGCCTAAGGAAAGAAGAATATCTCCTGTACATTTGTACTTTCATTCTTCAATCTGTGCTCTTCAGTCTGTGCTCATCAGTCTGTGATCTTCAGTCTGTGAACTTCAGTCTGTGAAGCCTTCTGTATTCAATCTTCATTCTTCAGAAGATGAATTCATAAGTCTTCAGAAAGAGCATGGCTTTCAGTCTGTGAGGATCTTCAGTCTGTGCAGCACAGACTCAGAACAATTCTTCAGTCTGTGTAGCACAGACTCAGAAACACAGACTCAGGAATTTCACTAAGTTTCCTGAATACAACTGAGTTAGATTTTGACTCTTCAGATTTATATCTTAGGTTTGATCATTGTTTTTCCCAACAGCCATAAAAGCATAATATGTTCCACATGAACAATTAGGAATGGATAACAAAGAAAAATATTCATCCAGCTGATTGTCAATTGAGTATGCAACACAGCAATTGATGAATTACCTTGAGAAAGTGAATTAATATGCTTATGAATTTGAAACTTTCTTGGAACATTGGATTGTGCATACCTTTCAACCAACTCATTCCAGATCTCTTTAGCAGTTTCGAAGTATAAAATACTTCTTCTTATATCTGGTTCAACAGAATGTAAAATCCAAGATATCACCACATTATTGCATGTCTCCCAAATTGTCAGACATGGTGAATTTGCAACTGATTTAACACAAGTACCATTAACAAAACCTAGTTTGTTTTTAGCACTGAGAAATATCTTTGCTGATCTCTTCCATTCATTATAATTGTCATCGTTAAATATATAAGCTGCGAACATGAAATTGCTTGAAGTATCTCCATGATGAGCATACAACTCATTATTTATGTTGGTTACCTTAATCACGGATCTAGACTTGTCGTTTGACTCAATTGAAAGGCGGAAACAATCAATCAAGCAATTGAAACGTAAACACAAACACAACGATTCTATAATCTTTTCGTATATATAAACACTTGAAGAATAAAGATTACAACTCACAAATTCTCCTCTTCTCACACTCTCAGTCGTTTCTCTCTCTCTCTAGGATTTGATCAATCCAAAAACGAAATCCTAACTCGATATATATAGACACTCTACTGGACCCTGCGACACAAGCCCTATGTCGCAGGCCCAGCCCATTGCGACACAACCTTTGTGTCGCTATAGCGACACAGGCTCTGTGTCGCATGACCAGAATATTGTGTATTTTCTATAATTACATTTCATTTACAAACTCGAAAATACAAACTTGATACTTCACACACTCAGACTAATTAACTTTAACATAACAAACGTTGACCAACTGACTGACACACATTATGCACCAACAAACTCCCCCATGTCAGCAGCTTGGTCAATTAATCTTCAATTAGTCTTCACCAATAAACTTCCCCATGGAGATAGCTTGGTCTTCAAAAATCTTGATGTTCAGTTTCATATGACTGACAACTAATTAGATCTTCAACTTCAGTGACCATCATCTCTTTCATCAATAGCTTCCTCAATAATAATTTATCTTCAAAGTCTTTGGAGAACTCTCATCAATTCTTATCGTTTGAATATGAGCATGATATGTAACTTGAATAAAATAACTCAGAAATAAAATATTTTTGTAATTTTCTTTATAAGACAGAATTAAAATACTGAAAGCAATAAATAAACAATCTTTTTGGGGACGGAATTGTTTTGGTCTGGTTAGGGATCATATCAGGATAACATGCAATTATTAGGAAATAGTAAGTGTTATTTCGATTATCAGTATATTTGTCCACTTTAAATTTACTTAGCATATTTAAATCATCTGTTATAAAGATTAGTTCAAGACGATTATTGATATTTTATCCATCTAAACATTTGTACTTAAGTATATGATTTCAACTCATAATGAGATGAACCACTTGTGTTATTATTAGCATGCATATTATAGTATATAAATCACATTAAAATATACATTTGAAATCAAAAACATGTTAGTATTTTCTATATAGAAGGTGAGGGTATGAATGTATCTTTAGAACTAAGATAGCGGTGACAAGTCTGTACTTTCGTACAACAGAGTCACATAAGCAATAGTTCGGGTTGAACAAACACCAGTCTGAACAATTAAACTAGAGGGTACAGGTCTGTACTTTCGTACAACAGAGTACCATAGTTTAACACAAACCAGTACGAGGCAAACTTTTTATAACTTTTCTGCACTTTTGTACATTTTATTTTGAGAATTTGAGGAATGCCACGGGTACGTAATAGTTGTCTATAGATTAACATAGACTACGCACCTAAGTTCTTTTGAAGAATATATTAGATGAAACCAGGTCTGTATTGAAATACAACAGAGGAGACAACTAATATATTCCCCCAGATAACACCATACAAAGACCCTATATTTTAGATCATAACATGTTTATCATCCAAATATTAAGACGAAGCGTCAAAATATTTCGGACAATTCGGCCCTTATTTTAACTTAGTGTCATACATATTAATATGTCTTGTTGGGTCACAAGGTTCCCAAAACTTAGATACAGATTAAATAACAGTTATCTCAACGTGTTAGTTTATATCCAAGTTTTATATCAAACAAGTTTAAATTAATCTAGGCGGAAAACAAGATTAATTTTAACACAGAGTTTATTATGAATCAAAGTATTATTCACAATAAAGTGTTTGTCTCACAAAGATGACGAAATATTCAAACCCACACAGATGGTTTGAATACGATCCAAGTAGTATATAAAGATACAGTTATCACTACAAACTTCACAGTAAGTGTGGTAATGCTTTAGCCTAAGCTCAAAGGTCTAGTATACTAATTCTCTTGAATTTCTTGGATGATAGCAGTGCTTTTTGAACTGCTATTTATAGAGTTGGATGTAACTTTATATTATCCAGCTTACATAGTTGTCCAAGGGATAACAGATGCATCTTGGGCAACTTTGCACGCCTTCCTTTTTGCTTTTCTTGGAAATAGAAAAAGCAAAAAGGTAAAAGGTTTCTTTGCTGAGAAGAGAACCTTTATATGATGCTTGACCTTTCTCAAACATCTTATCAGTTGTATCTAGCCTAAGGAAAGAAGAATATCTCCTGTACATTTGTTCTTTCATTCTTCAATCTGTGCTCTTTAGTCTGTGCTCATCAGTCTGTGATCTTCAGTCTGTGAACTTCAGTCTGTGAAGCCTTTTGTATTCAATCTTCATTCTTCAGATGATGAATTCATAAGTCTTCAGAAAGAGCATGGCTTTCAGTCTGTGAGGATCTTCAGTCTGTGCAGCACAGACTCAGAAACAATTCTTCAGTCTGTGTAGCACAGACTCAGAAACACAGACTCAGGAATTTCACTAAGTTTCCTGAATACAACTAAGTTAGATTTTGACTCTTCAGATTTATAACTTAGGTTTGATCATTGTTTTTCCCAACAATCTCCCCCTATCTGATGATGTCAAAATCTATTTACAAAAGATAATAGAGAAATAATAAATACTAAGGTGAATCATAACATATGGATCAAGACTTATATATATAAAGTCAGAATCACAGTTAGTTCACAAAAATATTACAATTATTACATAAGATTGTAAATCAAAAATTTAACAATCTTCAATCCTTTCTCTGAGCCCTGATCTCTTTCATCTTTTCCACTTTCCTCTTCAACAGTTCTTCCATTTCCTTATCAGATTTGTCTTCAAATTCTTGATACTCTAGGATGATCTTCTTGCAGATATCTTCAAGTCCAATCATCATCCTGAGTTGGAAAAGGTTGTTGAATAACCAGCTGATCAGTCTTCTTCTGAATGGTCTGGCTTGAGAATGTTTGCATTCCTTCAGCAGGGCAATGCAGTGTAGCAGAGACTCTCTATATAGTCCATTTTGATCCTGGAAGCACTCTATCCCATTGATATCTCTATAGCACAGACCTTCAATGTTGTCATTCTGTACATAAGATCTATCTATGAAAACAATACCTTTGGGTAGAGGATGCTCCCTTCTCTGCTCATTCTCTGTGGATAACCCAGCTGACTTCTTCTTGATTACAAAATTGTTTGCTATGCAAAACAACTTGTACTCTTCTTCAGAGATGAGCCCCAGACTGAGAACTAGCTCAATCAGGTAAGATAGCTCATCCAGAACTTCTTTCTTCAGATCCTTGTCAGCTGCACTCTTCAAAAGATTGGCAATGGATTGCCCTTCCTTAAGCCCTAGAGTGTACAGTTCATCCACCCATACCATCTTTTTGCTCTTGGTCAAAGTCAGCTCCAGCTTCAATTTCTGTCCAATCTTGTTCAGATGACATTCTCTAATCTTCTGCTTGAGCTTTGACTTTTGGAAAGTGGTTTGTAGCTTTGGTTTCAGGCTCTCTATCTTCTGTAACCTTGTTGACAGCTCCTCATCTTCTTTGATTTGTTGCTCAACTTGACTCATTCTGATCTGAGTCTGTGAACAACTTTCATCTTCTAACTCTTTGGAGAGCATGTCAACAAATCTTGCTTCCTTCAGCTTCTGCTCTTCAATTGATAATACATTTAAGTATTCGGTTAAGGTCATACCTTGAGCAGTAGCTTCTTGTTGCAAGAGCTCATCCTCTAGATTTGACAGTTCAGGATTTCTTGTTCCAGCAACATGATCATCCACCATCTTCTTGATCTTGCTTAATCTTTCCTGCTTGGATAAGGCAATCTCCTTGCCCTTACCCTTATCCATTACTTCTTCCATGGTAGAGCTTGACCCAGGATAAGTGCTTATCAGATGAGCACTTCTCCATTGCATTCTATCTTAAATTTCATTTCTACCTGGAGGCAGTGTTCTGGTTGTTGTGGTTGGTCTAGCAGGATTGGCTTCAGCTAGAATGGCTTCAGCACTGATAATTAAAGCATCAGTGCTTGCTGCTGGTTGCTCTGAGCTCTGAGTCTGTGATTGATGCTGTGTCTCAGTCTGGGCAGGTTCAGAAAGCACAGACTGAGACTCTCCAGTCTTGACTTTTGAGGCTCCTTCACCTACACCTCCAAAAGTAGCATCATCTTCATCATCATCTGATCTTCTGAAAACTTCAGACTCAGAACTGCAATCAGGATTGATGGCATCATCATCATCACCATCATTGTCCTGTTCTTCTGCCAGCTTTAAGAACTGGTCCCAGGTTTTGATCCCCTTCATTTTTGGTTGGGAATCAAAGATATCCCTTTCAGGAATCCTCCTGGCCATTCTTTCATTTTCCTGGCTTTCTTAATTAACAGAGGTTGAACATCTTCTTCTTCTTTTTCCCTTGGTCTTTTCAACTCCAGCTGACCTTGGGTTGAGATAGTTGCAATTGGGTCTATGTGTAAGACAATGGATGACTCCCCCTGAGTCTGTGCAACCATCTCAGCATGTTCACCTAACTGCAATCTCTCTTGCTCCCCCTCAGTCTGTGCACTCATATCTTCAGTCTGTGGCACAGACTGAGCTTCAGTCTGAGACTTCACCCTAGCACCTTCGGGTCCATCATCTCCATCATCTCCCTCACTGCTATCTCCCCCTAAATCTAAGGATTTATTATTTAAATCTTTATCTTTTGAGGTTTTAGCTTCTGCAGACCCATGCTTCATCTTCTCCCCCTTTTTGACATCATCTACCAAGTTTGAGAGGGTGGTCTGCATTTCATCTAACCTATTGGATACCTTTTCCTCCAGCATATCCACTTTATCCACCATAGTAGAGACTAGATGCTTCATCTTCTCTAGCTCTTTCTTATTATTATTGAACTCAGTCTGTACCCATTCAGACAACCTGTTGATGGCAGAAAGCACATCATTAAGTGTACTAGAAGGCACAGACTGGGTCTGGTAGGAGGGGTTAGAATGGGGTGATGGTATGTGTTCCTCACTTGACTCATGTTGAAACTGAGCAAGATCACTGGAATCTTTTGGTGTTGCACTCTTTGCCTCACTCTGTGTCCTGTGCATGGAAAAGCGATCATAGGCATTGAGTGGTGTAGTTGTTCCCTCAGATCTAATCCGGTGATAGCATAAGATATCACTGGGAAATGATTGTGTTGCACCTGTTGCCTCAAACAGTACCTGGTGTAATGGACCAGTATCACTGGCAACTGATGTGGAAGGTGGTATGCCTTCACTAACCATCTGGTGATAAGATGGTAGTTCATCAGGCAAAGAAGAGGAGATCTGTACCTCAGTCTGTGACATGACTGGGGCATTGTCGATCTGTGAAGAGAGGTGTAAGAAAAGACTCACTGGAATGTGAACTAGTGCAGGACTAGTGGTCAATATGGGTCCAGCCATTGTGAGTGGGGTAAAGAGGGGGTTGGTAGTGCTCAGGATTGGAGCATCTTCTTCAATGCTTACTACAGGGGTCAGTGTAGCAGCAGCAATGTGGGTATCCAAGCTGACTAAACTAGGTGTAGGTTGGGTCAGTTGGGTAGCCATTGGCACCACAGACTCTAGCAGAGCTGTAATGGAATGGTCTACAGCACTGGAAGGTGTTCTGTTGACATCCAGTTCCATGGATGATGATTCCATTTGTGCTATACTTTTGGGGGTTGAGTCTGGTGATTCCTCCAAAGTGAGTGGTGACTCATCTGGGTTGGTTTGTTTGTGACTCTCTTTTGTGGGTGAGGATGGGCTAGGATAAGAAGGTTGATCTATATCCATGTCCTCAGATGAAGAAAAAGTACTACCTGCATCTTCTGTTGAAGATGGAACAGACTCAGGAATGTTTGAGTCTGACTCCAAGTGCACAGACTGAGTTGAGTCTGTATCCCTGGAGTCTGTGTGCTCTGCTTCAGCCACACGTTCGTCAACAGTCTGGGTCTTATTACCCATACTATCACTTGAATCATCACCCTCCATGGATGCAGAAGCAACATATGGGTGATCAATCCAGTGCTGCATAGCAGCAGTGATAGGTGCTCCAGAAAGTGGAACCGGATGGTTAAACACTTTATATGTGAGCACAGGAACAGGTATATCTGCCACTTTATTATTAAAGGACATATATACAGACCCAGTTAACCTGGATTGGATGCACAGGGAGAGTAGCCTTATAAAAGTTACATTAAAAATTCTGTTTGACTCATTCACCAGTTTTAAAATTTCTTGAAAATACAACTCTGCAAAGTTGATGTTTAAACCAGTGATGAATGAGCTCAACAGTTGAGTTTCAAACTCATTTAGCTCCCCTGTGTTACCAGATTTACCTCCTAGACTTCTAATGATGCCAGAAATTAAAAATTTCCATTTGGGGGTGAATCCTGACATCAAAATTGTACCTTTTTCTTTGGTATATCCAACCAAAGTAAGAGAAGCCCTTGCTGCTTCTTTGGTTGGAATAGGTTCAAAATTATTTCCCAAAGGCAGGTCTAAGACATTCCTAATTAACTCCTGATTAATGGTAACTGCCCGTTTACCATGATCAATAGTACCAGTAATTGCAGTATTGGTACTATTTGAGGAGCAAGTATACCACCATTCCATTAAAAAATGTGGGTATATTTGAGGAACTGTGTTAAAGAATGCTCCCCTTAATGGATGAGCAGACATAAAAGCAGTTAGTTCCTCAAACCCTTTATTCTTTTTCGAATCAGGGATGGAAATGGTAGCTACTTGATTGTTGATACAGAGTTTTACCTGTTTCCCTTGTTTGAAGGGTTTAGCCGCAGCGATGTTGGCAGGTGCCGTGTAAACCCATTGATCAGCCATTGAAGAAATTTTAGAAATTGATTTTGAAAATGGTTGAGCGATTTAGGGTTTAGAAACTCTGTTTGTTTTTGGTGTGCAAGTACGAATGAAGAAGAAAGGGGAAAAACATAAATGGGTATTTGTAGAAATTAAATTTCCGTTAAATGGGACCCACTTGGACGGTTTATCCCTGTTTCTACAACAGTAGCGCTGAGGCACGTGCACTTTTTGTATTGAGCAGATAAATAGACAACAAGCGCCAAAACTTTTAATGATTATTACCATAAAGATGGTTAAAGCATTAAATGCAAGGATATTGTTGTTTATTTATGTTAAAAAAAATAGAATAAATAAATAAATATATTAAAATTAAAAAGCATTTAGTCTGAGTGTATATAATCAGTCTGTGCAATGAGTCTGGGTGACGTCACACAGACTGAGCCATATAACAGACAGACTAAGAGAAAATAACAGAATTTAAAAAAAAAAAACTTTTGTGCCAGCAGTGGTAACAGATTGATATCGCTAACAGTACTAACTTGTGAAATCAGTACTAAAATTAACTAACAGTAGTAACTTGCTAAGGCAGTACTAAAGTTAACTAACAGTGGTAACTTGCCAAAGCAGTACTAAAATCAACTAACAGTGGTAACTGCGAAAACAGTACTAACATCAACTAACAGTGGTAACTTGCGAAAGAGTACTGTTGGGATAAACTGATTTGGGTTTGGTAACCAACACTCAATAATATTAGAAAGATCAAAGATAAATATTTAGAATAATAAATAACGAAACACAAATATTAAATCAAAGCCTCAATCTTATTAATATGAATAAGACGAATACACTTTTGTATTAGGGTTTACACCTTGAAGCTGCGCTATTCTATTCACTAATTTTCGTATATCGATCTAGGTTCTAAGGATCTCTATTTATAACACATAGAGTCCTGTACAATCTCCTATTATTATGGAATTAGATAACTTCAATAACAAACTCATTCTTATCACAAAGTCATAAACAGTGTTAACTACCACATTCAAACATTCAGTGGAAACAAACTTCCATCAGTGGTAACTGCTTCATTTGTGAATGTCCGTATAAACATCTAACAGTGTTAACCACTTATATACACTAACAGTCTTAATTACATAAACAGTGGAAACTACTTACAAAATCAACTAAAAGTTGTAATCTTCGACCAGTGTTAATCTTCAACAATCAGTGGTAACCATGTTAGTCTTCAGTGGTAATTCTTCACTATCAGTGGTAATCGTTTGATCTCTTCAGACTTAACAGTGGTAATCCAAACCCAAATCAGTTTATCCCAACAATCTCCCCCTAAACTTAATCTGTCATCTACAGCATTAAGTTTCTTCAAATTCTCCATTTTAGCTTCTTTGAAGATGCTTTCAAAACCAAATCTTGGATTTCTTCCCCAACTGTTCTTTTCTGTGAATCTGGTTCAAAATCATGTATACTAATCTCTGAGCAACCTCAGTACATACAGAAGAATGTAATTTGGCTAACTTCAGGCTCCTTAATAAACTCAGATTCATGCCATACTCTCTGTCTGTGAGCATGTACAAGATCTCACCGTCTTCTAAGATAACCTGATGTACTCCAGGCACCTCAAAATATATCCACATCTTTACCACCTTGAATGTACCAAATCGAAAAGGAAACTTTTCTGGCTCATACATCATTTGAATCCAGTCCCATGTGACTTTCTCAATGATATTATCAATTCTTTGTCCATCCAATTTCATCTTCCCAATCTCATACATTTTATTCAGATCAGCTCTACTCATCTTTCTTAAAATATCCTTAAATGACTTCCAGAAGGATTCACTTCCATCAGCTCTAACAATTCTTATTTTCTCCTCCTTCTTAGGTATAAGCAATTTGACTACCATCCAGTCAACAATCTCAGGCAAATCCTGATTTATTGGCTCTGCTTCAACTGGATGTATAATCATCAAATCATTCAACTGCCCTTCATCTTTTTCCAAGTCATTAACCACCTCTTCTTTCTTTTTCTTTTCTTCCTTTTCTTTTCTCTGACTCTCTTGAAACGGCACAAATATATCTCTTTCATAAGCCCTGGCCATCTCTTGATATGTCATTTTCTTTAATACCTCAGCAGGAATTGTACACTTCAACTTGTTATATAAGTCTCTTCTTTTCTGTGCAATGGTCATTGGCTTATTTGCTTTCTTGATTCTTGCTTGTTCAGCTTTCTTCCTCTTCAGCTGATCTACCAAGTATTCCACAGATTCCTCTGTCTCTTTTCTGAGCATCCACTCATCGAATTGGTTAACCTCTTCCTTGGTCATCATTACGAATTTACCAGGTTCAACCTCAACTCTTATCAAATCCTCACCCATCTCTGCATTTAATTCAGCTTGTAGCCTCTGTGCATATTCTTCATCATTAGCAGTAGCAGCAGCAGGCACTTGCTTTGATTTCTTTTGTTTAGGCTCCTCAACTAGTTTTCCTTTCCCTTTGTCTGTTGGATCAATCTTGGGTAAGTCTGCCCTTTGGAATGTAGGTGTTGTAGCAGGTTCTCGGATTGTGAAACCAGGCAAAGATGGTTGTGATGGTTTCTTCTTATGAGTTTCAACCTTCCTTCCTGTTCCTAATTTCTTAGCTTTAATATGTGGTATACTTTTCTTCCTACTGAATTTCTGAGCAAACCTATCTGTAACAACCTTTTCAGTTCCAGCTATTTCCTCAGCCATATTCACCTCTTCACCCTCATCATCAAATCTTAATTCCTCTGTTCTTCCATCCAAATCAACTTCAACAGTATTATCATCCAGATTTATACTTGCAGTCTTTGACACTTTTTCTGTAACCTCAGTCTTTTCAGTCTCTGTCTTATGATCCATCTCCATCTCCTCTTCTACTCCATCACTCAGTTCATTCTCCCCCTTTTTGAATGCATCTTCTGAAAGGTCAGGGGAAGATAGAACTGTTTTTGCTTGGTGAGCAGGAACTGTCCTTTTGTACCTCTGCTCAGTGATGTAGTACTTTCTGCCCTTCTCCAAAACTAACCTTTTCAGGTTCTCAATCTCCTCTTGTTGCTTCTGGATGACTTTCTTCTGCCTGACTACCTCAGTCCACATGTACTCTATCATGGCCGTTAATTTTGCATAGTGACTACTAGCCTCATCACCAAGCCGTGGAAATTAAACCATAGTCTAACATCTGATTCTGAATCCATAGCACTTGAGCACAGCAGCTAGCAGCAGCAACATACTCAGCCTCTGCTGTTGATGTAGACACAATGGATTGCTTCTTGCATTGCCATACTGTTGGAGACAAAGTTATATTGACAAATGCTTTTGTTAGACCAAAAATAGTTACTAAAGAACTAGTATATGAGACAGAGCCAGACTCTGAAGACACAGACTCAGAAATCTCAGTCTGTGAAACTTCTCAATCTGAACAGCCTGAACTTATAATCACTAATGAATCTTTAGAAACTATAGAACTTAAAAAGAAAAGATTTATAAAAGGCAAAGTTAATATTCCCAAAGTACCATCTTTAAAAAGACAAAAAGAGGTAAAAGGAATCAATAATAAACAGAAAGGTTACAATGTGTTTGAACCTTCCACATCTCAGTCTGTAACTGGTCCAGACAATAATATGCCAAATGATAAATCTAAAGGCATAAAACCAGTAACAAAGGAGTTAAAAAAATCTCAGTCTGTGAGATCTAACTGTCAATCTGGAAAAATAAATTTTCAGTCTGGCAAACTTAACTCCAAATCTGTTTGTGTTAACACTCAGTCTGATTCTCAAAAGTCAAATCTTAACAACCAGACTGAGACCATTAAGCTGCTTAGTGAAAACTTAATGAAGTTAACCACAGATTTTAAAACATTTGTTGAGTCAAAACAAGAGTTTAACAGAGGATCTAGTGCAAATAATAACCCAAAATCCAAAAGGACCATCATGTTGAACAGAAAATGTTACAACTGTGGAAATCTGGGACATGAAGGTATTAAATGCACAAAGTCAATTCTTAAACAGCTAAAGGCTGCTTTGATCAAACAAATGTCGTCTACAAACAACAAAATCAAAAATAGAGAGGTTAAAAGTCAACTTCACAGACTTAGCACCAAAACTGCTAAAGAATTGACTTCAACCAACTCTAAAGAACCCATCAAAAGATGGGTTCCCAAAAGTAACTAATTGATTTTGTTTGTCCTGTGCAAGGTAACAGCAAATGGTACCTAGACAGTGGATGCTCAAGACATATGACAGGTTCCTTGAAGAATCTGTCAGAGTTTGTAGAAGAAGAAGGACCTTCTGTCAAATATGGTGACAACTCTGTTGCCAAGATAAAAGGTTATGGTGTGGTGAAGGCTGGCAACATCAGAATAACAAAGGTGGCCTATGTTGAGGGATTAAAGCATAACCTGCTTAGTGCTAGCCAGATTTGTGATGATGATGGTGAAATCAGAATCAGAAAGAAGGCTGCTGTTATCCATAATTCCAAAGCCAAACCTATATTAGTTGCCAAAAGAGAAAGAGATATCTATCTCTTGGATCTTTCTTCTGCAGACAACAATGTAGAGACCTGTCTCTATACTCAGTCTGTGCCAGAACTAAGCTGGCTATGGCATAGGAGGTTATCCCACCTGAACTTCAAAAATATTAACCTCCTGTCAAAGAAGAAACTGGTTAGAGGTCTGCCTGATGTTACATTTGCAAAAGACAAACTTTGTCCTGCATGTACACTAGGGAAACAGACCAAGAACCATTTTTCATCCAAATTGTTAGCTACAATTGAACAACCACTGCATATGCTCCATATGGATCTGTTTGGACCCATGAGCATTAGCAGTTTGGGTGGAAAGAAGTATACACTTGTGGTTGTGGATGAATACACAAGGTATACTTGGGTCATCTTTCTTATAGCTAAAAGTGATGCTCCTGAAGAGATTATTAATCTAATCAAGAGAGAAGAATTGCAGAAAGATGCACCTGTCAAGCAACTCAGGAGTGACCATGGTACAGAATTTAAGAATTCTACTCTCATTGAATTCTGTACTGACAAAGGCATTATTCAAAACTTTGCCTCTGTCAGAACTCCTCAACAAAATGGCGTTGCTGAGAGAAGAAATCGTACACTCATAGAAGCTGCAAGAACCATGTTATGCCATGGTCAAATGAAGGTTTATTTTTGGGCAGAAGCAGTTAACACTGCCTGTTATACTCAAAATAGATCTATTTTGGTAAAAAGGCATGGCAAAACTGCATATGAGTTGTATCATAAGAAGGTTCCAACCATCCATTACTTCCAGACCTTTGGTAGTAAATGCTATATTCTCAATCAAAGAGATCAATTAGCTAAGATGGAACCTAAATCTGATGAAGGAATTTTTGTTGGCTATTCATCTATCTCAAAGGCCTACAGAGTCTACAACAACAGAAGGAATAAAATTGAAGAAACCATCAAAGTCACCTTTGATGCTTCCTCTGCTAATGATGAACATGTTTCTCAGTCTGATGTTCATTTGTTAGAAGATTTATCTGTTGTGGGATCTGAATCTCAAATCCCAGTTGTTGTTAACCAACAACAGGACTCTGAAAGTGATAATGAAGATGCTCAACCTGCTCATTCTATGACAATACCTTCATCAACAGAAGATGAATCTATGTCCAGAGATTCAAATTCTTCTGATACATGTGTTCAGTCTGGTAGTTTTCAGTCTGTGAACTCTACAGACTCAGACTTGCCCTGTGTAGAAGATGATGCAGAACTCAGTCCTGCTATTCTTCCACCAAATGAGAATGATTTACCATCAAATGATGAATCACTTCTAGAAGTCAAAGAACACAAGTATCATCCAATTACAGAAATAATTGGAGATTATGTTTCTGGTGTACAAACAAGAGCTAAAGTGTCAAACTTATCTACTGCAAATTTCTGTTTCTACACAAACTTCCTGTCAATCATTGAACCAAAGAAAGCTGAAGAAGCCTTGAAAGATGATGATTGGGTTGAAGCAATGCAGGAAGAGTTAACAGAATTTGACAGAAACAATGTTTGGACCCTAGTTCCTGCTCCAAAAGGGAAAACCATTATTGGAACAAAATGGGTTTACAGAAACAAAATGGACAAGGATGGAGTGATAATCAGAAACAAGGCAAGGCTAGTTGCTCAAGGCTACAAGCAGGAAGAAGGCATTGATTATGATGAAACATTTGCCCCTGTAGCCAGAATTGAAGCAATAAGGTTATTCTTGGCATATGCTGCATTCAAGGACTTCAAAGTCTATCAAATGGATGTCAAGAGTGCATTTCTGAATGGCAACTTACAGGAGGAAGTCTATGTGAAACAACCTCCAGGTTTTGTAAGTTCCACTTTTCCAAATCATGTCTATAAATTGCAGAAAGCACTATATGGGCTAAAACAAGCTCCAAGAGCTTGGTATGACACCTTATCATCCTATCTTCTTAGTAATGACTTTACTAGAGGATCAATTGATAAAACTTTGTTCTTCAAAAGGAACAAGGCAGATATCATACTAGTGCAAATCTATGTTGATGATATTATATTTGGGTCTACTGATGAAAAATTGTGTAAATGATTTTCAAACTTAATGTCAAAACAGTATCAAATAAGTATGATGGGTGAATTAACATACTTTCTTGGTCTACAAGTACATCAGAAAACTGATGGTATCTTCATCAACCAAGGTATATATGTCAATGACCTACTTACTAAATATTCTTTAAAGGACTGTTCAATTATGAAAACACCAATGAGCACTGCAGACAAGTTGGATAAGGATCAGTCTGGCAAGTCAGTCTGTCAAACCACTTATAGAGGTATGATAGGATCTCTACTATACCTCACTGCAAGTAGACCAGATATCATGTTCTCAACATGTTTGTGTGCTAGATATCAATCTGAACCTAAAGAATCGCATCTAAAAGCTGTAAAAAGGATTTTTAGGTACCTAAAAGGTACTCCCAACCTGGGTCTTTGGTATCCCAAAGACTCTGGTTTTGATCTAATTGGATATACAGATGCAGATTATGCAGGTTGTAAATTAGACAGGAAAAGCACTTCTGGTGGATGTCAACTGCTAGGTGGCAAACTAGTCAGTTGGTCAAGCAAGAAACAGAATTCTGTTGCTACATCCACTGCAGAAGCAGAATATGTGGCTGCTGGTAGTTGCTGTGCTCAATTGCTATGGATGCAACATCAACTAGCAGACTATGATTTGGTGTTTACAAAAACTCCAATCATGTGTGATAACCAAAGTGCCATTGCCATCACTGAGAATCCTGTGTTTCACTCCAGGACAAAGCATATTGAGATCAGACATCACTTTATCAGAGATTGTGCTGAGAAAGGTAAAGTGATTCTCAAATATGTGCCCACAAATGACCAATTAGCAGATATCTTTACTAAACCTTTAAATGAAGATAGATTTTTGTATCTGCTTGGTCAACTAGGAATGCTCAACCCCTAGTAAAACCTTGAATCTGTGAGATTCAACTCTCAGTCTGTGCCTGCTTTTAAATCTGTATATCTGTATTCTCAGCTACATACAATCAAAAAACACAGACTAAGAGATATCTTTGTAAATATATAAGAAAATACCAAAAAGATTTTACAATTTATGTTATTTTCTCTCTTCCTAACTAATTTTTCGTCTCAGTCTGTGTGTCCTCTTAGCAACACGGATTGCTCTCATGAATTTGTATTTTTGCACTGATAGTGTTAATACTGCTAGTCACTTTTAGTACTGCTGGGTTAATGCTGAAGTTTTTGTTAATTCTGCTGGTAAGGATTGGTGGTTAGTACTGCTTCTGCAAGTTACTACTGTTAGTTAATTTTAGTACTGCTCTCGCAAGTTACTACTGTTAGTTAATTTTAGTACTGCTTTTGCAAGTTACTACTGTTAGTTAATTTTAGTACTGCTTTTGCAAGTTACCACTGTTAGTTAATTTTAGTACTGCTCTCGCAAGTTACTACTATTAGTTAAGTTTAGTACTGCTTTTGCAAGTTACTACTGTTAGTTACTTTTAGTACTGCTCTCACAAGTTAATACTGTTAGTTATATCAATCCGATTACCACTGCTAGCACAATTTTCTTTTAGTACTGCTTTCACAAGTTAGTACTGTTAAGCGATATCAATCTGTTACCACTGCTGGCACAATTTTTAAAATTCTGTTATTTTCTCTCAGTCTGTTGCTTATATGGTTCAGTCTGTGTGACGTCATCCAGACTCACTACACAGACTGACCATATACACTCAGACTGAGCTCATCTCATTTTTCCTTTCATTTTTTTTTTATTTTTTTTTATTTTTTTATTTTTTTTAATAAATATAAATAAACAACAATATCTTTGCATTTAATGCTTTAACCATCTTTATGGTAATAATCATTAAAAGTTTTGGCGCTTGTTGTCTATTTATCTGCTCAATACAAAAAGTGCACGTGCCTCAGCGCTACTGTTGCAGAAACAGGGATAAACCGTCCAAGTGGGTCCCATTTAACGGAAATTTAATTTCTACAAATACCCATTTATGTTTTCTCCCTTTCTTCTTCATTCGTACTTGCACACCAAAAACAAACAGAGTTTATAAACCCTAAATCGCTCAACCATTTTCAAAATCAATTTCTAAAATCTCTTCATTAAAATGGCTGATCAATGGGTTTACACGGCACCTGCCAACATCGCTGCGGCTAAACCCTTCAAACAAGGGAAACAGGTAAAACTCTGTATCAACAATCAAGTAGCTACCATTTCCATCCCTGATTCGAAAAAGAATAAAGGGTTTGAGGAACTAACTGCTTTTATGTCTGCTCATCCATTAAGGGGAGCATTCTTTAATACAGTTCCTCAAATATACCCACAATTTTTAATGGAATGGTGGTATACTTGCTCCGAAAATAGTACCAATACTGCAATTACTGGTACTATTGATCATGGTAAACGGGCAGTTACCATTGATCAGGAGTTAATTAGGAATGTCTTAGACCTGCCTTTGGGAAATAATTTTGACCCTATTCCAACCAAAGAAGCAGCAAGGGCTTCTCTTACTTTGGTTGGATATACCAAAGAAAAAGGCACAATTTTGATGTCAGGATTCACCCCCAAATGGAAATTTTTAATTTCTGGCATCATTAGGAGTCTAGGAGGTAAATCTGGTAGCACAGGGGAGCTAAATGAGTTTGAAACTCAACTGTTGAGCTCATTCATCACTGGTTTAAACATCAACTTTGCAGAGTTGTATTTTCAAGAAATTTTAAAACTGGTGAATGAGTCACAAAGAATTTTTAATGTACCTTTTATAAGGCTACTCTCCCTGTGCATCCAATCCAGGTTAACTGGGTCTGTATATATGTCCTTTAATAATAAAGTGGCAGATATACCTGTTCCTGTGCTCACATATAAAGTGTTTAACCATCCAGTTCCACTTTCTGGAGCACCTATCACTGCTGCTATGCAGCAATGGATTGATCACCCATATGTTGCTTCTGCATCCATGGAGGGTGATGATTCAAGTGATAGTATGGGTAATAAGACCCAAACTGTTGAAGAACGTGTGGCTGAAGCAGAGCACACAGACTCCAGGGATACAGACTCAACTCAGTCTGTGCACTTGGAGTCAGACTCAAACATTCCTGAGTCTGTTCCATCTTCAACAGAAGATGCAGGTAGTACTTCTTCTTCATCTGAGGACATGGATATAGATCAACCTTCTTATCCTAGCCCATCCTCACCCACAAAAGAGAGTCACAAACAAACCAACCCAGATGAGTCACCACTCACTCTGGAGGAATCACCAGACTCAACCCCCAAAAGTATAGCACAAATGGAATCATCATCCATGGAACTGGATGTCAACAGAACACCTTCCAGTGCTGTAGACCATTCCATTACAGCTCTGCTAGAGTCTGTGGTGCCAATGGCTACCCAACTGACCCAACCTACACCTAGTTTAGTCAGCTTGGATACCCACATTGTTGCTGCTACACTGACCCCTGTAGTATGCATTGAAGAAGATGCTCCAATCCTGAGCACTACCAACCCCCTCTTTACCCCACTCACAATGGCTGGACCCATATTGACCACTAGTCCTGCACTAGTTCACACTCCAGTGAGTCTTTTCTTACACCCCTTTGCACAGATTGCCAATGCCCCAGTCATGTCACAGACTGAGGTACATATCTCCTCTTCCTTGCTCCATGATCTACCATCTTATCACCAGATGGTTAGTGAGGGCATACAAACTTCAACATCAGTTGCCAGTGATACTGCTCCATTACACCAGGAACTGTTTGAGGCAACAGGTGCAACACAATCATTTCCCCGTGATATCTTATCCTATCACCGGATTAGATCTGAGGGAACAACTACACCACTCAATGCCTATGATCGCTTTTCCATGCACAGGACACAGAGTGAGGCAAAGAGTGCAACACCAAAAGATTCCAGTGATCTTGCTCAGTTTCAACATGAGTCAAGTGAGGAACACATACCATCACCCCATTCTAACCCCTCCTACCAGACCCAGTCTGTGCCTTCTAGTACACTTAATGATGTGCTTTCTGCCATCAACAGGTTGTCTGAATGGGTACAGACTGAGTTCAATAATAATAAGAAAGAGCTAGAGAAGATGAAGCATCTAGTCTCTACTATGGTGGATAAAGTGGATATGCTGGAGGAAAAGGTATCCAATAGGTTAGATGAAATGCAGACCACCCTCTCAAACTTGGTAGATGATGTCAAAAAGGGGGAGAAGATGAAGCATGGGTCTGCAGAAGCTAAAACCTCAAAAGATAAAGATTTAAATAATAAATCCTTAGATTTAGGGGGAGATAGCAGTGAGGGAGATGATGGAGATGATGGACCCGAAGGTGCTAGGGTGAAGTCTCAGACTGAAGCTCAGTCTGTGCCACAGACTGAAGATATGAGTGCACAGACTGAGGGGGAGCAAGAGAGATTGCAGTTAGGTGAACATGCTGAGATGGTTGCACAGACTCAGGGGGAGTCATCCATTGTCTTACACATAGACCCAATTGCAACTATCTCAACCCAAGGTCAGCTGGAGTTGAAAAGACCAAGGGAAGAAGAAGAAGAAGATGTTCAACCTCTATTAATCAAGAAAGCCAGGAAAATGAAAAGAATGGCCAGGAGGATTCCTGAAAGGGATATCTTTGATTCCCAACCAAAAATGAAGGGTATCAAAACCTGGGACCAGTTCTTAAAGCTGGCAGAAGAACAGGACAATGATGGTGATGATGATGATGCCATCAATCCTGACTGCAGTTCTGAGTTTGAAGTTTTCAGAAGATCAGATGATGATGAAGATGATGCTACTTTTGGAGGTGTAGGTGAAGGAGCCTCAAAAGTCAAGACTGGAGAGTCTCAGTCTGTGCCTTCTGAACCTGCACAAACTGAGACACAGCATCAATCACAGACTCAGAGCTCAGAGCAACCAGCAGCAAGCACTGATGTTCTAATTATCAGTACTGAAGCCATTCAAGCTGAAGCCTATCCTGCTAGACCGACCACATCAACCAGAACACTGCCTCCAGGTAGAAGTGAGATTGAAAACAGAATGCAATGGAGAAGTGCTCATCTGATAAGCACTTATCCTGGGTCAAGCTCTACCATGGAAGAAGTAATGGATAAGGGTAAGGGCAAGGAGATTGCCTTATCCAAGCAGGAAAGATTAAGCAAGATCAAGAAGATGGTGGATGATCATGCTGCTGGAACAAGAAATCCTGAACTGTCAAATCTACAGGATAAGCTCTTGCAACAAGAAGCTACTGCTCAAGGTATGACCTTAACCGAATACTTAAATGTATTATCAATTGAAGAGCAGAAGCTGAAGGAAGCAAGATTTGTTGACATGCTCTCCAAAGAGTTAGAAGATGAAAGTTGTTCACAGACTCAGATCAGAATGAGTCAAGTTGAGCAACAGATCAAAGAAGATGAAGAGCTGTCAATAAAATTACAGAAGATAGAGAGCCTGAAACCAAAGCTACAAGCCACTTTTCAAAAGTCAAAGCTCAAGCAGAAGATCAGAGAATGTCATCTGAACAAGATTGGACAAAAATTAAAGCTGGAGCTGACTTTGACCAAGAGCAAGAAGATGGTATGGGTGGATGAACTGTACACTCTAGGGCTTAAGGAATGGCAATCCATTGCCAATCTTTTGAAGAGTGCAGCTGACAAGGATCTGAAGAAAGAAGTTCTGGATGAGCTATCTTACCTGATTGAGCTAGTTCTCAGTCTGGGGCTCATCTCAGAAGAAGAATACAAGTTGTTTTGCATAGCAAATAATTTTGTAATCAAGAAGAAGTCAGCTGGGTTATCCACAGAGAATGAGCAGAGAAGGGAGCATCCTCTACCCAAAGGTATCATTTTCATTGATAGATCATATGTACAGACTGACAGCATTGAAGGTCTGTGCTATAGAGATATCAACGGGATAGAGTGCTTCCAGGATCATAATAGGTTATATGGAGAGTCTCTGCTGCACTGCATTGCCCTGCTGAAGGAATGCAAACATTCTCAAGCCAGACCATTCAGAAGAGGACTGATCAGCTGGTTATTCAACAACCTCTCCCAACTCAGGATGATGACTGGACTTGAAGATATCTGCAAGAAGATCATCCTAGAGTATCAAGAATTTGAAGACAAATCTGATAAGGAAATGGAAGAACTGTTGAAGAGGAAAGTGGAAAAGATGAAAGAGATCAGGGCTCAGAGA
This sequence comes from Gnaphalium uliginosum, assembly GCA_963930675.1. Taxonomy (NCBI): domain Eukaryota; kingdom Viridiplantae; phylum Streptophyta; class Magnoliopsida; order Asterales; family Asteraceae; genus Gnaphalium; species Gnaphalium uliginosum. The sequence continues at coordinate 29,383,750 of OZ005681.1, read as the reverse complement.
AAGGATTGAAGATTGTTAAATTTTTGATTTACAATCTTATGTAATAATTGTAATATTTTTGTGAACTAACTGTGATTCTGACTTTATATATATAAGTCTTGATCCATATGTTATGATTCACCTTAGTATTTATTATTTCTCTATTATCTTTTGTAAATAGATTTTGACATCATCAGATCGGGGGAGATTGTTGGGAAAAACAATGATCAAACATAAGATATAAATCTGAAGAGTCAAAATCTAACTCAGTTGTATTCAGGAAACTTAGTGAAATTCCTGAGTCTGTGTTTCTGAGTCTGTGCTACACAGACTGAAGAATTGTTCTGAGTCTGTGCTGCACAGACTGAAGATCCTCACAGACTGAAAGCCATGCTCTTTCTGAAGACTTATGAATTCATCTTCTGAAGAATGAAGATTGAATACAGAAGGCTTCACAGACTGAAGTTCACAGACTGAAGATCACAGACTGATGAGCACAGACTGAAGAGCACAGATTGAAGAATGAAAGTACAAATGTACAGGAGATATTCTTCTTTCCTTAGGCTAGATACAACTGATAAGATGTTTGAGAAAGGTCAAACATCATATAAAGGTTCTCTTCTCAGCAAAGAAACCTTTTACCTTTTTGCTTTTTCTATTTCCAAGAAAAGCAAAAAGGAAGGCGTGCAAAGTTGCCCAAGATGCATCTGTTATCCCTTGGACAACTATGTAAGCTGGATAATATAGAGTTACATCCAACTCTATAAATAGCAGTCCAAAAAGCACTGCTATCATCCAAGAAATTCAAGAGAATTAGTATACTAGACCTTTGAGCTTAGGCTAAAGCATTACCACACTTACTGTGAAGTTTGTAGTGATAATTGTATCTTTATATACTACTTGGATCGTATTCAAACCATCTGTGTGGGTTTGAATACCTTGTCATCTTTGTGAGACAAACACTTTATTGTGAATAATACTTTGATTCATAATAAACTCTGTGTTAAAATTAATCTTGTTTTCCGCCTAGATTAATTCAAACTTGTTTGATATAAAACTTGGATATAAACTAACACGTTGAGATAACTGTTATTTAATCTGTATCTAAGTTTTGGGAACCTTGTGACCCAACACATTTTGTTGTGGAGTCCTAGGTGCACTAAATTCTCTCTTAATACCTTTGTTTTCACAGAATTTATTCATCTCATAATTTTTAAATTCTGTACCATTATCACTCCTAATGATTTTTACTTTGAGATTTATTTGGTTTTCAATCTTAGTTATAAATGATCTAAGTGTTTCACCTGTTTCATCTTTTGTCCTAAGGAAGAATACCCAGCTAAATCTAGTAAAATCATCAATTACTACCAAACAGTATAGTTTCTTCCCTATACTGCTTATGTGTGTTGGTCCAAATAAGTCCATATGTAGTAAGTGTAATGGTGAAAAGTTTGTGTTCACAATTTTGGACTTAAAAGAAGACTTGTGTTGCTTGCCTTTTTGGCAGGCAACACAATGATCATCACATGAATATACCTTTTGAGGTAAACCTCTAACAAGTTTGCTTTTGACAAGCTTATTAATGGTCTTATAATTCATGTGACACATCCTTCTATGCCATAGTTCAGATTCATTTATAGTTGCTTTGCTTATAAGACAGTTTAGTTCAGGTTGAGGTTCCATATTTGCCAAGTCACACTTATATACATTATGCTTTCTAGGAATTCTCATTAAAATCATATTTTCAGGTATTTTAAATTCCTTGGAAAGTATAAGGCATTCAGTGTCAGTAAAATGAACTGGGTTCTTTTTATCTGTGATTTGACTCACACTTAGCAAATTGTACCTCAGTTGTTCAACAAAATACACATCCTCAAAACTTATCTTATTGCTGTGCACTATTCCTTTGCCTGTGATTTTTCCTCCTTTGGGATTGCTTCCAAAAGCTACATATCCTCCATTAAATGATTTGAAGTCCTGCAGCATTTTCCTATCCCCTGTCATGTGCCTAGAGCAGCCACTATCCATGTGTCATAAGTTTGCTGGCTTGCCCTGCACATCAAATTGAAACTATAATTAGTTTCTCTTGGGAACCCAAACCAATTTGGCTTTGGGTTTCCCATGTGCATTCACAAAGTCAACTTTCTTGAAGATTATTGATTGTGATGCACAGTTGGTATTTGGACCTTTTGATTTATCAGTTTTAATTGGTGTCCAAATCCAACTTATTTTAGGCTTAACAGTGGAAATTGATCTAACAGTGTTAACTGTTTTATCAATCTTACTAACAGTGTTAATATTGTTAACACTGACAGTTTTAGTTTTTACCACTGTTTTTGCCTTATTACTATTGGCTAATTTTCTAGTTAATACTGATGCAGTAGAAATAGCTGTAGCAGTCAACTTATTAGCCTTGACAATTTTCTTCTTGGCAGTAGTAATGCGATCAATTTTTGATTGAAAATTTTGCTTATTGATCATATCAGTTCCTGTCCATGGTTGTTTTCTAATCCTTTGAAGATTCTTAGGATTATAATAACAATCATGTTGAAGATGATTGTTTCTGCCACATGTAAAGCAAGATTTCTCCTTTACCACTGTAAAATTCTTTCCCAACTTTTGTGAAACCATTTGGTTCCAATTTCTTTGATTTCCTCTGGGTTTTAATTTGTGAGAAAGTGGTAATTGAGAAATTTTGGTTTTACATTTACAGTCAGCACAGTCAATATTTATAGATTTTACATTATTAGATTTATTAACTGTTTTAACTGAATTACTAATGTATCCTAGACCAGCTCTAGATTTATTAGCAGTGGCTTTCATGTTTTCCAAATTATTCTTTTTCTTTTCCTGAAACATTTTCTTACCCTCTTCTAGTTTATCACTGTTGAGTTCTAAAACTAGACCAGTATCTAATTTCTTGATATTCTCACATGATTTTTCAGAATTTAAGCTATCAGTTGTTTCAGAATTAGAATTGTTATTATTTTCAGATGAATAATCCAGTTCATCTTCCTCACTCCATTCTCTAATTTCAACCTTATCAAAGTCAATTTTATTATCCAAGTTAATAACTGGATCAACCTTTGTAACATCAACTGTTATTCCTGCCTTTAACTTATTTAAATTTAAATCAGTTTTAGGAGGAAAATAGTTGTTATTATAAGGTGGGGAAACAGAATTATATCCTAACCCAGTTTTTATCTTGTCATGAATTTGAGATTTGATAATTTGATTTACACTTTTAGAAGCATGTTCAAGATCACTTACTGTTAATTTTATATTATCTCTTTCACATGTGACCTCTACTAATTTCTGATTTATTGCTTCTAACTTATCTTTTAACACATCTCTCTCCCATCTGGCATACTTAAGATCATATTCATATTGGGTTACATTCTTTTCATATGCCTGTATTTGATTTTCCAAGTTTTCTATTGCAGCTGTAGTATGTCTACTTTTAATCTCACATTGCTTAAGTTCCTCACAAAATTTCATATTATAATCTCTATAATGTTTAACAGTTTGTTTGCATACAGGAGAACATAATTTGATTTGTACCTCATAAGGAACCTCTGATGGCTTGTTTTCTTCAGCAATGGCCATTAAGGCTTGATTCTTCACTTCATGTTCTGCTTGATCACTCCAATCAAATTCAAGCCCATCTTGAGAAATTAAAGCATTTGATGTACTCTCCTGCACTGGTATGTTCCTTCTCTGAATTCCATTGCTTCCTGCTCTCTGCCCAGTCTGCTCTTGCCTCAGACTTCTACATTCTCTTGCAAAGTGCCCCATTTTATGACAATTGAAGCACTCTACCTTGCTTTTGTCAAACCAAGCAGCATCATTCCTTTGGTTTGAAAAGTTATTTCTTCCTGTCCTTTGCATAAACCTTTTGGCTCTTTGAGTAATCAAAGCAATTTGCCACTTGATATCCATCTCCTCCAGATCATCAGAATTTATCTGCTCCAAATCTTCATTAGTAAGTGAAGAGTTCACATTACTAGCAAAGAAGGATTCTAATATTTGATCATTTGAGTTGTTTTGAGATGTTCCAACTCCTGCAGCAATATAAGCAGATCCTTGTTGATTTGAATCAACTTGAGATCCACTTACTGACATAAAAGCAGCATTATGATTGTTTCCTACAGCTTGCTTTTTGCTTTCAACTTCTGGCTCAAAGTTTCTCAGATCATTATAAATATCTTCAAGCTCCTTCATCTCCAAATCTGCACTCTGTCTTAAACCTACAGTGTAGATTGTCCATTCTTCACTTAATGATCTCAGAAACTTCCTGTTCAGATCATCTTTATCAATTTTTACCTTGTGATTTTCCAGGTCTCCAACAAGTTTTGAAAACCTATCAAAGGTTTGAGTTAGGGTTTCAGTTTTTGCAGAATTAAAGTTCTCATATTGTTGCTTTAATAGAGATCTTTTGTTCTTCTTGGTGCTGTCATTACCACCAAATCTCTTCTCAATAGCCTCCATGAGTATTTTAGCATCATCACATGCTTCAAATCTTCTTTGGTACTCATTAGGCATTGACACCAACAATGTGCTGAGGGCTTTAAATTCTATAGATCTGACTTTTCTTTCTGCATCAGTAGTTGGTGGTGGTCTCTGTTGCTTGACACCATCACCATCTACTGTAACTGGAGGACCATTTACCACAACTTCCCACATCTGATAATCTGTGAGAAGCATATATTGTTTGATTCTGATTTTCCACAGATCAAACTCATCAGGCCTGAGCATAGGGATTTTAGTGACCTGGATTCCTTCATTGTTTTCTGTTGCCATTAAATTCAATACTTAATCACAAACTACACCTTAAAAATCAAGTTAATCTAAAATTCCAGATCTTTCTGTATTCAAAGCTTTCCAAGCTCTGATACCACTTGACAGTCCCGATTTCCTTCAATTCAAATATAACTTAAACAAGCTTTGAATTATTACTGAGAAGTTGCGGAATAACACTCAATAATATTAGAAAGATCAAAGATAAATATTTAGAATAATAAATAACGAAACACAAATATTAAATCAAAGCCTCAATCTTATTAATATGAATAAGACGAATACACTTTTGTATTAGGGTTTACACCTTGAAGCTGCGCTATTCTATTCACTAATTTTCGTATATCGATCTAGGTTCTAAGGATCTCTATTTATAACACATAGAGTCCTGTACAATCTCCTATTATTATGGAATTAGATAACTTCCATAACAAACTCATTCTTATCACAAAGTCATAAACAGTGTTAACTACCACATTCAAACATTCAGTGGAAACAAACTTCCATCAGTGGTAACTGCTTCATTTGTGAATGTCCGTATAAACATCTAACAGTGTTAACCACTTATATACACTAACAGTCTTAATTACATAAACAGTGGAAACTACTTACAAAATCAACTAACAGTTGTAATCTTCGACCAGTGTTAATCTTCAACAATCAGTGGTAACCATGTTAGTCTTCAGTGGTAATTCTTCACTATCAGTGGTAATCTTTTGATCTCTTCAGACTTAACAGTCGTAATCCAAACCCAAATCAGTTTATCCCAACAAGTACTAAAGTTAACTAACAGTGGTAACTTGCCAAAGCAGTACTAAAATCAACTAACAGTGGTAACTGCGAAAGCAGTACTAACATCAACTAACAGTGGTAACTTGCGAAAGCAGTACTAAAGTTAACTAACAGTGGTAACTGGTGTGAGCAGTACTAAAGTTAACTAACAGTAGTAACTTGCTACATTAACAGTGTTAATTGTACCAATCTTTACCAGCAGTGCTAAAATACGAATTCATGGGGGCAGTGTTAAAAAGTCTTATCAGTGTTAACCAGCAGTACTAAAAGTAACTAGCAGTATTAATACTAATAGTACTAAAATACTAACCTTATGAATTAATAAAGCACAAAAATAGAGGGTCTAGTCTGAATGAATATGGTCAGTCTGTGTAGCTAATCTCGAAGAAGTCACACAGACTGAAACATATAATCAGTCAGACTGAGAGAAAATAACATAAGGTATAAAATCTTTTTGGTATTTTCTTAGAAAGTATGTACAAAAACATCTCTTTGTCTGTGCTTTTTGATTGTATGTAGCTAAGAATACAGTTATACAGATTGAAAAGCAGACACAGACTGAGAATTGAATCATACAGATTCAAGGTTTTACTAGGGGTTGAGCATTCCTAGTTGACCAAGCAGATACAAAAATCTATCTTCATTTAAAGGTTTAGTAAAGATATCTACTAATTGGTCATTTGTGGGCATATATTTGAGAATCACTTTACCTTTCTCAGCACAATCTCTGATAAAGTGATGTCTGATCTCAATATGCTTTGTCCTGGAGTGAAACACAGGATTCTCAGTGATGGCAATGGCACTTTGGTTATCACACATAAATTGGAGTTTTTGTAAACACCAAATCATAGTCTGCTAGTTGATGTTGCATCCATAGCAATTGAGCACAGCAACTACCAGCAGCCACATATTCTGCTTCTGCAGTGGATGTAGCAACAGAATTCTGTTTCTTGCTTGACCAACTGACTAGTTTGCCACCTAGCAGTTGACATCCACCAGAAGTGCTTTTCCTGTCTAATTTACAACCTGCATAATCTGCATCTGTATATCCAATTAGATCAAAACCAGAGTCTTTGGGATACCAAAGACCCAGGTTGGGAGTACCTTTTAGGTACCTAAAAATCCTTTTTACAGCTTTTAGATGCGATTCTTTAGGTTCAGATTGATATCTAGCACACAAACATGTTGAGAACATGATCTCTGGTCTACTTGCAGTGAGGTATAGTAGAGATCCTATCATACCTCTATAAGTGGTTTGACAGACTGACTTGCCAGACTGATCCTTATCCAACTTATCTGCAGTGCTCATTGGTGTTTTCATAATTGAACAGTCCTTTAAAGAATATTTAGTGAGTAGGTCATTGACATATTTACTTTGGTTGATGAAGATACCATCAGGTTTCTGATGTACTTGTAGACCAAGAAAGTATGTTAATTCACCCATCATACTCATTTGATACTGTTTTGACATTAAGTTCGAAAACCATTTACACAATTTTTCATTAGTAGACCCAAATATAATATCATCAACATAGATTTGGACTAGTATGACATCTGCCTTGTTCCTTTTGAAGAACAAAGTTTTATCAATTGATCCTCTAGTAAAGTCATTACTAAGAAGATAGGATGATAAGGTGTCATACCAAGCTCTTGGAGCTTGTTTTAGTCCATATAGTGCTTTCTGCAATTTATAGACATGATTTGGAAAAGTGGAACTTACAAAACTTGGAGGTTGTTTCACATAGACTTCCTCCTGTAAGTTGCCATTCAGAAATGCACTCTTGACATCCATCTGAAAGACTTTGAAGTCCTTGAATGCAGCATATGCCAAGAATAACCGTATTGCTTCAATTCTGGCTACAGGGGCAAAGGTTTCATCATAATCAATGCCTTCTTCCTGCTTGTAGCCTTGAGCAACTAGCCTTGCTTTGTTCCTTATTATCACTCCATCCTTGTCCATCTTGTTTCTGTAAACCCATTTAGTTCCAATAATGGTTTTCCCTTTTGGAGCAGGAACTTGGGTCCAAACATTGTTTCTGTCAAATTCTGTTAACTCTTCCTGCATTGCTTCAACCCAATCATCATCTTTCAATGCTTCTTCAGCTTTCTTTGGTTCAATGATTGACAGGAAGTTTGTGTAGAAACAGAAATTTGCAGTAGATAAGTTTGACACTTTAGATCTTGTTTGTACACCAGAAACATAATCTCCAATTATTTCTGTAATTGGATGATACTTGTGTTCTTTGACTCCTAGAAATGATTCATCATTGAATGGTAAATCATTCTCATTTGATGGAAGAATAGCAGGACTGAGTTCTGCATCATCTTCTACACAGGGCAAGTCTGAGTCTGTAGAGTTCACAGACTGAAAACTATCAGACTGAAAACTATCAGACTGAACACATGTATCAGAAGAGTTTGAATCTCTGGACACAGATTCATCTTCTGTTGATGAAGGTATTGTCATAGTATGAGCAGGTTGAGCATCTTCATTATCACTTTCAGAGTCCTGTTGTTGGTTAACAACAACTGGGATTTGAGATTCAGATCTCACAACAGATAAATCTTCTAACAAATGAACATCAGACTGAGAAACATGTTCATCATTAGCAGAGGAAGCATCAAAGGTGACATTGATGGTTTCTTCAATTTTATTCCTTCTGTTGTTGTAGACTCTGTAGGCCTTTGAGATAGATGAATAGCCAACAAACATTCCTTCATCAGACTTAGGTTCCATCTTTGCTAATTGATCTCTTTGATTGAGAATGTAGCATTTACTTCCAAAGGTCCGGAAGTAATGGATGGTTGGAACCTTCTTGTGATACAGCTCATATGCAGTTTTGCCATGCCTTTTGACCAAAATAGATCTATTTTGGGTATAACAGGCAGTGTTAACTGCTTCTGCCCAAAAATAAACCTTCATTTGACCATGGCATAACATGGTTCTTGCAGCTTCTATGAGTGTATGATTTCTTCTCTCAGCAACACCATTTTGTTGAGGAGTTCTGACAGAGGCAAAGTTTTGAATAATGCCTTTGTCAGTACAGAATTCAATGAGAGTAGAATTCTTAAATTATGTACCATGGTCACTCCTGAGTTGCTTGACAGGTGCATCTTTCTGCAATTCTTCCCTCTTGATTAGATTAATAATCTTTTCAGGAGCATCACTTTTAGCTTTAAGAAAGATGACCCAAGTATACCTTGTGTATTCATCCACAACCACAAGTGTATACTTCTTTCCACCCAAACTGCTAATGCTCATGGGTCCAAACAGATCCATATGGAGCATATGCAGTGGTTGTTCAATTGTAGCTAACAATTTGGATGGAAAATGGTTCTTGGTCTGTTTCCCTAGTGTACATGCAGGACAAAGTTTGTCTTTTGCAAATGTAACATCAGGCAGACCTCTAACCAGTTTCTTCTTTGACAGGAGGTTAATATTTTTGAAGTTCAGGTGGGATAACCTCCTATGCCATAGCCAACTTAGTTCTGGCACAGACTGAGTATAGAGACAGGTCTCTACATTGTTGTCTGCAGAAGAAAGATCCAAGAGATAGATATCTCTTTCTCTTTTGGCAACTAATATAGGTTTGTCTTTGGAATTATAGATAACAGCAGCCTTCTTTCTGATTCTGATTTCACCATCATTATCACAAATCTGGCTAGCACTAAGCAGGTTATGCTTTAATCCCTCAACATAGGCCACCTTTGTTATTCTGATGTTGACAGCCTTCACCACACCATAACCTTTTATCTTGGCAACAGAGTTGTCACCATATTTGACAGAAGGTCCTTCTTCTTCTACAAACTCTGACAGATTCTTCAAGGAACCTGTCATGTGTCTTGAGCATCCACTGTCTAGGTACCATTTGCTTTTACCCTGCACAGGACAAACAAAATCAATTAGTTACTTTTGGGAACCCATCGGGTTCTTTAGAGTTGGTTGAAGTCAATTCTTTAGCAGTTTTGGTGCTAATCTGTGAAGTTGACTTTTAACCTCTCTATTTTTGATTTTGTTGTTTGTAGAAGACATTTGTTTGATCAAAGCAGCCTTTGGCTGTTTAAGAATGGACTTTGTGCATTTAATACCTTCATGTCCCAGATTTCCACAGTTGTAACATTTTCTGTTCAACATAATGGTCCTTTTGGATTTTGGGTTATTATTTGCACTAGATCCTCTGTTAAACTCTTGTTTTGACTCAACAAATGTTTTAAAATCTGTGGTTAACTTCATTAAGTTTTCACTAAGCAGCTTAATGGTCTCAGTCTGGTTGTTAAGATTTGACTTTTGAGAGTCAGACTGAGTGTTAACACAAACAGATTTGGAGTTAAGTTTGCCAGACTGAAAATTGATTTTTCCAGACTGACAGATAGATCTCACAGACTGAGATCTTTTTAACTCCTTTGTTACTGGTTTTATGCCTTTAGATTTGTCATTTGGCATATTTTTGTCTGGACCAGATACAGACTGAGATGTGGAAGGTTCAAACACATTGTAACCTTTCTGTTTATTCTTGATTCCTTTTACCTCTTTTTGTCTTTTTAAAGATGGTACTGTGGGAATACTAACTTTGTCTTTTATAAATCTTTCCTTTTTAAGTTCTATAGTTTCTAAAGATTCATTAGTGATTATAAGTTCAGGCTGTTCAGATTGAGAAGTTTCACAGACTGAGATTTCTGAGTCTGTGTCTTCAGAGTCTGGCTCTGTCTCATATACTAGTTCTTTAGCAACTATTTTTGGTCTAACAAAAGCATTTGTCAATATAACCTTATCTCCCACATATGACTATAAGTATGAGGTAAAATCTCAGGTACAAATATAGTAGGTTTTGAGTTTATTTCTGAATTTATGTGACTTTTAAGATCAAATCATCACCTATGACCGCTTGTATCTGAGCTGGAATCTGTTTGGATAAACAGTCCACATTTTTAAGTGATGAAATACACCAAGATTTACAGATCCTTTCATAATGATCAGCTTTGTTTTTATAAGCTTCTTTTTCCAGCTTGATCTTTTTGAGAAGGTCATATTGAGCATCAAGCTCAAGTTTGTACTGTTTATTTTGGTTTATTTCATTCACTTTTGATTGTAGATCTTTTTGAACTTGACTGAGTTTGGTTTTTAAATCTTGTATTTCCTCCAGTCTTTTCAAAAAATCTACATAGATGTGTTCAAACATTTTCTGTTTTTCTGCATCACTATAGTAAAGTTTAAAATGATTTACATTGTAAGCAGATCCTCTGTCCCAGTCTGGATGAACACATGCCTTTTCTGCAAATTTGACATCTTTGTCAAACTGGCTCTCTGTGATAGCCATTAAGCACATATCTTCATCATCCTCAGATGATGAAGATTCTTCATCTATCCATTGTTCAACAACCAAAGCTTTCTCTAGTTTCTTTGGTTGTTGTTTCTCTCCAATTTTCTTGGAGTTGAAGTACTTTTTCTTGTACTTCTTGGCCTTTTCTTCCCACTTATAAGAACTTGAAGATTCTGCAATCTTCACTCTGCAGTCAGAAGAAATATGACCAACTTGCCCACATTTATAGCAAGTAGCTTTTTTAGGATCAAAAGTTGGCCTTCCTTTTGAACCTTTGAATCTTGCTTTTTCTAACCTTTGGGCTAGCAATGCCATTTCAGCTTCTAGAGACTCAGTTTCATCATCTGATTCTGAGTCTGTAAGAGTAAGATGGTAATCTGCTCTAGAGAAAAGTTCTCTATTTTTCCTTGTTGTTGCAACAAGGGCTGCAGATGGATCTTTTGCAATCCTTTTGGCATTTAGATCTTTTCTGGCTTTGGTTTCTTCAAAATTTAACAAAAGTCCAAACAAGGCAGATAGATCATATGTCTCCAATTTTTCACTTACAACTAATGAAGTGATAACTTCAGAAAAAGTGTTTGGAATGACATCAACAAATTTTGTACAGATTTCAAACTGTCCTTTGATGATATTATACCTTTCAAGATCATTGATTAAGATCTGAAATCTGGTATGAATATCAGTTAATGACTCTCCTTGACCAGCAGAGAAGTTCTCATAATTTCTTATGAGATTCTTCTTCTTTTGGGATTGTACTAAACTTACACCATCATATTGGTCAGTTAGCATATCCCATATGGCTTTAGCAGTTTTGCAGCCAGATATCTTAGCAAAGATAGGCTCAGTAACTGCATTGCCCAGAATGGATTTGGCCTTAAAATCTAATGCATATAGTTGCCTGTCTAGATCAGTCCAGGTATTTTTGGCAGCCTCAACAAATTTTTCAGGTGTCAAAATAATACCATTTGCATCTAAAGTTGCAGGAACTATTCTGCCAAGAATAATGGGTCCTTCCTGAATAACTCTAAGCATTTCATCATAAATGCTAGCAAGAAACCATTCAGCTTTCAATTTCCAGTGGGTAAAATTTACACCATTGAAGATTGGAATTCCCTTCCCAGCCATAGCAATAGAAGAAGTCATTTTTAAGGAAGAAAAATGTAGAGAAAATGGATTTAGATGATTGTTTGATAAACTGGGTTCCTTTGATCGTTAAAGATTGACTCTTTATTTGCTCTGATACCAGTTGTTGGGTCACAAGGTTCCCAAAACTTAGATACAGATTAAATAACAGGTATCTCAACGTGTTAGTTTATATCCAAGTTTTATATCAAACAAGTTTAAATTAATCTAGGCGGAAAACAAGATTAATTTTAACACAAAGTTTATTTTTAATCAAAGTATTATTCACAATAAAGTGTTTGTCTCACAAAGATGACGAAATATTCAAACCCACACAGATGGTTTGAATACGATCCAAGTAGTATACAAAGATACAGTTATCACTACAAACTTCACAGTAAGTGTGGTAATGCTTTAGCCTAAGCTCAAAGGTCTAGTATACTAATTCTCTTGAATTTCTTGGATGATAGCAGTGCTTTTTGAACTGCTATTTATAGAGTTGGATGTAACTCTATATTATCCAGCTTACATAGTTGTCCAAGGGATAACAGATGCATCTTCGGGCAACTTTGCACGCCTTCCTTTTTGCTTTTCTTGGAAATAGAAAAAGCAAAAAGGTAAAAGGTTTCTTTGCTGAGAAGAGAACCTTTATATGATGTTTGACCTTTCTCAAACATCTTATCAGTTGTATCTAGCCTAAGGAAAGAAGAATATCTCCTGTACATTTGTACTTTCATTCTTCAATCTGTGCTCTTTAGTCTGTGCTCATCAGTCTGTGATCTTCAGTCTGTGAACTTCAGTCTGTGAAGCCTTCTGTATTCAATCTTCATTCTTCAGATGATTAATTCATAAGTCTTCAGAAAGAGCATGGCTTTCAGTCTGTGAGGATCTTCAGTCTGTGCAGCACAGACTCAGAAACAATTCTTCAGTCTGTGTAGCACAGACTCAGAAACACAGACTCAGGAATTTCACTAAGTTTCCTGAATACAACTAAGTTAGATTTTGACTCTTCGGATTTATAACTTAGGTTTGATCATTGTTTTTCCCAACATGTCTTTATATAAAATAATATGCATATTTGAAAGTTAAGCTTCTTAGTAACTTTAGAACAAATGCCTATCAATACATCATTTGATGAATCTAATATTTATAAAAGATATTTCAAGTATGCTAGATAAATCTACTGACACATATAACATAAACCTTAAAATTCCATTTTATGCATGTCTCTTGATGTACTATCATTTCCCAAATTGTTTACAGACACAATTCAACGTCTATTTTTAACAATGTTGCAACTATTGCATTTCTTTAATACTAACAAGTATAAAGAGTGTCAGTTTCTTTGATTCAAGAATTTGCCTGTTCATATTTTTCAAACTTTTTAAATCGGAATTTTAAAATTACTCCCCCCGAACAGCAAATTCTTTACTCAAAAACAAACAAATAAATAATCATGAAAGAAACAAAAATTTAAAGTCACATATCAAGTCAAACTCAAATACTTTTAGTACTTTTTAACCACCTCGTAGCACTTCAGAATTTCATCCATTCACGCAAACATAAGCACCACACATAAGCACCTTGAAATCAACCTTCTTCGTATCCTTGCAGTCACTAAAAGTATTAGCGATCAAAAACCTGACTGCATCACCAAAAACAAATATTAGTACTTATGAGACACCTAAGCCTTGATAGACTTGGGTTGTCCACTATCATCCATAACCATCACATCAATGAGTTTATGATATTTTAAAAATTCAGATGATTTCATTGATGTGTCGTTTGTGGATTTAGGTTTCCAAACCTGGTTAGGTTCAGATGTTTTGTTTTCAACAATGTTGTGCTTTTGGACTTGAGGTCTACTGGGCACACCTTTGTGTACTCTAACCATAGGTTTTGGAGAGTTGGATGCACAACTAGATACAGGCAAAAACGAACCACGCCTTGAAACGGATTTTTGAAAAGAATTTCTAAAAACTGAAGTTCTTGGCATCCCTCTACCAAACCTATCTAGGGATAATAACCGACAATCCCTAATGATGTGGCCCTGTTGACCACACCGATAACACGACCGCCTTTCCACATACGGCCTTTTCCACTTACTCTCCTCAAATTGTTTCAATGGAGGATTTACTGAGGGAGGCTTAGAAGTTGAGGCATTTACAGAACATGAACACTTATGCGTACATGTTGATGTAGAGGCCTCTAAAGTTGAACAGGTAGATGTTGAAGGTTGTTTTTTAATAGATTTATTAATTATTTTCCCGTTCTTCAGATTATTCACAGATGATTGTGAATTATGTGAAGATTTTCCTTTTGAATCCTTCTTTGAGATTTTAACAGATTCGGATTCATTTACAACCTTGTTTTTACCCTTACTATTTAAAGCCTTTTCAGATTCATTAGTAATTATATGATTTTCGGGTTTAACATCAACCTTTTCAATTTTAATCTGAGCCTCTTCAGTTAAATCCTCTACCTCAACAGGCTCCTCAATATTAACTGGAGGCACTACATTAGCCTTAATAAACTCAGGCATCTTAACAGCAGGTGTTGTATCAAACACTGGCTCAGCAACAGATTTTGTATCTACCTTTGTAAAGGTAGGTACAAAGTCTTTGGCTGCATCCTTGGAAGGCATTGGCAGATAGTCAGAAGGAGGTGGTACATTGCGGTAACCAAGACCCGCCTTACTCTTCGTATCTGTCCTTTGCGATTGTAGGATCTCATCAAAGACCAGTGAGGATGTTGAAAAATTTGACAGCTTTCTTTTTAATTCAATTACTTCGGCCTGTGAGTCAGCAAGTTCCTTTTTCATTATCAGTTTCATATTCATATAACTATCTATTGCGTCTTGCTGACTAAAAATTTTGGCCCTAAGTGCTTTTCTTTCTTCGAAAGCGGCATTTAGTTTTTTATCAAAAGCCATTTCATTTTCTTTTAAAATTTTATTTGTCTTATTAAGTTGTTCTAACTCAGACGTAAGGCGTTCATTATCCTCACTGTATCTGTTAACTTTGTTAGTTAATTTGATACATGACACACAAGATAATGGCTCTTCAATAGGTACCTCGGGTTTATTCAAGATGTGAGCCATGAGAGCTTTATTTTCGCTCAGATCATCATGAGCACTCCAATCATAAGCGTCTTCGTTTAACATGAGAAAGGCATTTGAAGTGGTAGTAACAGGTTGCTTAGTAGGAGAAGGCTTTGTGAAGCCAAATGGGGGCTGTTTGGTCTTCTCACATTCTTTAGCAAAATGCCCAAGATTCTGACAGTTGTAGCATCGCACTTTACTTTTGTCGAAACCCAAACCTTCATCACTTTCATCTTCCAGGTGCTTTCTCCCAGTTCTCTGCAAGTACCTTTTGGCTCTTCTTGTTAACATAGCCATATTCCACCTGATATCAATGGTACTGGTCTTCTTTGATAAGAAACTGTCATAAGCGCTGAGAAAAGCTTGGAAGACAACATCATTTTCTTCAGTAGCCGGTGTCGGTTGTGTATTGGAAGAATAATATGCTCTTCCCTGTGATGAAGCACCTGTCTGAGAACTAGATGCTGAGGTACCACCGGACATGAAAGCCACCCCACCAGTGCTCTCATCAGTAGGAGATTGAGCCCCATACAAGCTAGGCTCTTGAACATAGGCACTTGATTTAGTTTCTTTTCGTTGCATATCAAGTGCATAAGCTTGCAGTCTCCCAATGAGATCTTCTAATGACAGTGCCATAACCTCCTCTTGTTCTTCCATCATCATGACACGTTGATCCCATTTCTTAGGTAAAGCACCTAAGAGTTTCTTGTTCACATCCTCTGTGGCTAGGATAACTCCACCCTCAGATAACTCATTAACCAATCTTGAGTATCTATTAAACAATTGAGTGATAGATTCATTAGGCAATATATCAAACATCTCAAACTGTTTTTTCACGAGGTCCAGTTTACTCTTTTTATATTTTTCGTTTCCCCCACAACGCTTTTCAATGGCTTGCCAAAGATCATAAGCAGTGTCATTATGTTTAAACAATCTCATTACGTCAGTAGCTAAACTCATTGTTAAAGCGGAGTGAGTTTTTCGTTCTAAATCCCATAACTTCTTCTCTTCTGGAGTCATAGACCTAACAGATTTTCGTGGAGCAACTCCTGGGAAATCTCCATCAGCAAGAGGATGAACATATCGTTCAAGCAAGGGAATCATCATATCAGGATCATTATAGGAGATGAAACTCTCAAAACGTATTCGCCAATCAACATAATTAGTATTGGTAGTGAATAACGGAGGTTTATTAGTGCTACCTATCTCATTGTTATGTTTTAATAATTGACTAAAGCTTTGAAGAGACATTTTTTAAAACAAAATGTTACCAAATGACTAGTTTTCAAATTTAGCCCTTTTGACTTTTCCCTCCAAAATTTGATTCGAAAATATCGAAAACTACCCGAGCAAAACGAAACTTTTTCACAACTAAAATTAAGACGTAAAAACAAAATTTGATAATGCGAAAAATTTCCCGCCAAAATACTTTTTTTTTTTTTTATTTGTGTGACACAAAGTTAGTGTCGCAGGCTGTGTCGCAGTTTGTGTCGCAGTCTGCGTCGCACACTTGTGTCGCAGTCTGCGTCGCACACTTGTGTCGCAGGCTGTGTCGCTCCTAGTGTCAAAATCCGATCTGGTGTCGCAAGCTTATGTCGCGAAATACCTAAATACGACACAAAGGTTATGTCGCTGCTTGTGTCGCTAAGGCTTGTGTCGCACCTAGTGTCGCAATGTCGCGGCCAGCAGTTCCAAAAACCCTAAAAATCGAAAATTTTCGAAACCCTAACGAATTTCGAACGATAATTGATGAACAAACCCATAAATACACTTCCAGAAGCTAAATATTCAACTGATTGGACCCAAAACGTTGATCAAACCACCAAAAACACCACGAATCAAACCGAAAACATTTCAACTAACGATCAAATCTTCAAACAAACGCCCAAAGGCTCTGATACCACTTGTTGGTTCCCTTAATCACGGATCTAGACTTGTCGTTTGACTCAATTGAAAGGCGGAAACAATCAATCAAGCAATTGAAACGTAAACACAAACACAACGATTCTATAATCTTTTCGTATATATAAACACTTGAAGAATAAAGATTACAACTCACAAATTCTCCTCTTCTCACACTCTCAGTCGTTTCTCTCTCTCTCTAGGATTTGATCAATCCAAAAACGAAATCCTAACTCGATATATATAGACACTCTACTGGACCCTGCGACACAAGCCCTATGTCGCAGGCCCAGCCCATTGCGACACAACCTTTGTGTCGCTATAGCGACACAGGCTCTGTGTCGCATGACCAGAATATTGTGTATTTTCTATAATTACATTTCATTTACAAACTCGAAAATACAAACTTGATACTTCACACACTCAGACTAATTAACTTTAACATAACAAACGTTGACCAACTGACTGACACACATTATGCACCAACAATTTACATCAACCTTATTGTTATGACCGTGATTAGTGTGTGAAGTGCTCAAATTATTCTCCATTATCAGGGGAAAAAACAATTGATGAACTAGGGTTTTGCGATCGAAAACTTGAAAACCGAATATCATAAAACAAACAAATTGCAAGCTGAAATGACGAAATCAACCGTAGAATCGATGAATTGAAGGCTGAATTGAGGAAGGAACGGAACAATTTTGAAGATTCATGATGAAATCAATTGAAAAATTGAAAAAAATGAAACAAAGATTGCTCTAATACCATAACAGAATCATGAACAGACATTTGCGGAAATGAATTTCATTCTTATTACCTTTGAAATGATTACAGTACAACCATATATACAAAAACGAATTAAGCTAACTAATTAACCACCTCTAAACTAACTATACGAGTTGATAACAAACTTAACAACTAAACTTTCAATAATTACAAACAAGTCTATGTACTTTACAAGTTTGAAATAATGACAAGATTGGCCCTGAAACATATATTCTTCAAATTGCACAAAAGTCATTGCCACCGGGGGCAGATCCAATTCATTGGGAGGGGGTGGCTGGGCCCCCAATGAAGTCGGGCTTACTACTAATATTTAATGTAAATCTTTACTATAATTAGGCCCAAAATGTGATTAGGACCCCCCAAAAATAGCCCAAATGTAAGGAAATATGATAAATTGACCCCTCTTCTTATACATTGTGAACATTTTTAAAAAAATTTTGTTTTACAAACACTAAATTTAGTTTTAATTTATAGTTTCCATAAAAAAGAAAGTTAAGGTAATAATTTTTGCCCCCTATAATGTAAATTTCTGGATGTGCCACTGATTGTCACAGCTTGCAATATCTTCACCAATACCCACACAAGTTTTTAAAAATGCTTAGTTAGCAATTGTATAGACTTAGCTACCACAAATCAACCACAAATCAACCATTAATTGGGTGGGTAACCCTGGTGCGTCAAGGCTTAGATTTTCAATTGAGGGAAATGTAGATATGTACACAACTTTATAAAAATAGTGTGGTGTTTTTATAAAAATTGTGTCACTCCTCTTTATATTGTATTAATTATTAATTATTATTATTATTTTATTATTATTATTATTATTATGGCAAATGTCATCAAAGAAAAAGGTCACAAAATATGCATAATCTTCACAAAAGTTTAATAAAGCTGTCTTTTTAATGGGCTATAAAATAAATGTTATTACATGGGCTATGCAGAAAATCATGAGAGAACCATTGGGCTTGCAACAGAAATAGGGCCTAAAGTTTATGTTATGAATTAAATAAGTTCAAGCCCTAAATAAATCAATTACAACAAAATTGTTGCTTGTTGCCTGAAGTTTAATCTTTCCAACATTTCCTCTTTCTTTCGCGCACACACACCAACAATGAATCAAAGAATCCATATTTCTCTGTGCAAGTTCATCAGTAGATACCCTTTTCAATCATCTTCAAAACCCATATCCCCAATTATTTACAAATCATTCAAAACACAATCTTTTCACCACCCTTTTTCAAACCTCACAAAACCCTATTTCAAGAAACCCTTATACACCCAATTCAAGATCTTTAGGTCATACAATGTCGAAACTGATAAAGTTGTTGATGAAATAAACTTAAAGTTTGCAGAAGCAAGAGAAGAGATTGAAATGGCTATGGAATCAAAAGAAACTGTTTATTTCAATGAAGAAGCTGAGTGTGCTAGAGCTGTTGTTAAAGATGTACTTGATATGTATGATGGGTTGCTTTCGAAATTACCCGAAAAAGAAAGAGGAGGTATACAAAGATCAATGGGCCTCAAAATTGAACAGTTGAAAGCTGAACTTGAACAATTGAATGAATGAATGATGAGGTTTTTATATTTTTTTCATTTGGGCATGATTTGTTGATGTCATTTGTCATATTGAAGTTGAATTGATGAAAGGATACTTGTGGTAACTTACCTTTACTGATGAGATAGTGAATGAAGTATAATAATGGTTAGTATTAGTTGGTATGTACTGGTTGTTATGCATTAGCTTTACTTTAATGATGCTATTTAGTTTTTCTTTATGATTAGTTATATGATATGATAAATTCATGATTTTGAATATAAATGATATTCATAGTTTACAAAAAAGACAATGAATGAGAGTCAAGGTGAACTTAAAGATTGGAAACATGTTGCTTTCTAATTTAAATTTGCTTTCAAGTGTGTATGTAGTTTTCAATACTCAGACACACACACAGACAATAAAGAGTGGTTCTTGTGGAAAAAAAATGTCACAGTGGTGCATATCAAGACAAAAAAAAAACCTGGATATGCTATTGCTCAAAGATTCAATTAAAAATTTATTTTACTCGAACCCAGTTTGATCTCAAAATGAATACTAGGTGATTCAAAGTGTATATTTTTGGTAGCCATGCACAACCGTGGAAGAAAAATTGAATAAGTTGATGCTTAGATGTGTTTGTATAGTAGAATTGTGTAGATGTTATAATACTTGACTATTCTGATATTAGTGATGTGTAGTGCTATGTTATGGACTTTCCAAACTTCAAACTAAAGCGGATGCTGGTTGATTTTGCTTGTTCCCTTAGGTGATTGGTAGAGGTCGTAGTTCCGACCCATTTACTTGTGAATAGTTCGATTCGGGGCGTGTTTAATATCTAACAGTCTAACTGTTTGATAGTCTAAACTTCAAACTAGAGCGGATGCTGTTTGATTTTGTTTGTTCCCTTAGTTGATTGGTAGAGGTGGTAGTTCCGACCCATTTACTTATGAATTGATCGATTCAGTAACAGTCTAACTGTTGGAAAGTCGCCTATAGTGTATTTTTAATGCATTGAGCCTCCTAAACTATTTTTATTAGAACAATCAGTTAGTTAGAATCATATACCTTTTGTAAGTATAATTGACACACCGTTATATAAAAATATAAAACCTCCTAACCCAACCCGACCAAGCTAGTCCGTTTTGATTTGTATCAATATCACCTGTTCCGAGTTGTTACGGACTCGCCCATTTTACCACCTATAATGATGGGTCTTGAAGCTTTCATTTTATCACCTATAAAACATTCCAACCCGACAACTAACAAGTAAGAGGTTGAGTCATGGAAAATACCTCTTTGTAGAATGTGTGGAATTCGTATAAAGACTGTCTCACTCACCCCACCAGAGAGGACCTACATGGAAGCCCCGACCTTTTTATTATCTTAAAGTTTAAATATTTGTTATTTTATGCTTATCAACATCAAAATACTTGGATCCACCACTACTAACACAAACCTTGCCTTTGTGCACTGGAATTGCCCTTGCATCCAGAAAATGGTTAACAGGTTTGAACTGTTTGGGGAAGGTGCTCGGTAGTCTTTAAAACTAGTTATGCTTCGTATTTCATTCATAACTAATATTTGCCTCTGGAGAATGTACCTATGTACGTAAAAGATCACATTTATTTGTTTTTTCCTTACAGACTGAATCACGCAACTACATTACTTTTCCAAGGTATAAAGGTTGTTTTTCCTAGTCTGCATAGTTATGCCGACCAAAACAAATGAAATGAACAATGTACAATACAAAAAGAGAATGTATATAGATTTTCCTCCTTTGCCTTAGAGAACGTGCATAAGTTGACCCTTTGCCTAAAATCTTGTTATCCATTATCGTTTCGCAAACAACTAGTTGGTTCATCTTCTAAGATGGTTTATTGGCACATACTTGCTTTTAAAATTATTTAGTGTTGGTGTTAGAAATGCACATACTTGTGTTTTGTGTGTTTAAGGCCTCCAGGAGACACAAACGTTAACAACATAGTCTATAATTTCGTCCAGATAAATCAATTCATCTGCATTACGCGAGAAGACGAATAAGTGTCCAGAAAACAAATTTGTTGTTTGAATACTCTGTTGCAACACACCAATTAGAGGTGTGGGTTTCACTTGTTTATATGGTACTCATTTATATCAAAACATGTTGGTTGACACTGTCAAATGAGTGAAACTATACACAAAAAGATAAAAAGAAATGGAATAGTACCGATCATTACGCATTATTCTTAAAAACTCTACAACAAACTCATATTGAAAAGTTACCAAATGAGTTAAGAGTATCTACAATTGAATCGATCATAGAAGCATTGGAACTTTTGGTTGCAGTGAATGCTAAATGTTTAGGGGCTTTGGCTCTATCAAAGTAAAAGCCACCTGATTCTAGCTTTTCTTTTGGTTGTAAAGCTAACCAAATAACAGTATCTGCACCTTCCTCGCTCGTTCTTAGTTTCCCTTCCAATCTGAAATTTCATCAAAATAGTACTCATATAAGTGTAACCGACTGTCTAAATAGTGAAAAAGAGGACGCCTAGCTATGAAAACTTGAAAAGGCTCCATGGATGACTTGGCTTGGCTTTGTTAGAATTTTCGTGTAAATTTCCAAAATAACTTATCGTGTAAATGTTTTAGCAAGAACGGTAATTGTGATTTGTTTGCTTGTCAAAGCCAAGTAGCACGAGTGACCTACATGGTCAGCATGCATACATAATTTATTTTTCATTTTTCTTATGTGAAAAGAGAATAAGAACATACGATTTTGAAAAACTCGGCATACTCTTGGAGACTCCAGGCGTTTCTGCCCATCCAGGATGCATCACGTAGAATCCAATCCCTTTGTCACCATATTTTTTGGCCCATTTTTCAGTCAATGCTACCTAGAACATCAACATATTGAACATGTAAATGTTACATACAGTTTACGAAACCGGGAATGTACTTTACTACTTATTTTAATGGAAAATAGCAACCTATTTCTAATATTTTCCCTTACAATAGCAAATTAAACAGGATTTGATGTGGTAGAGAGATTCACATCATGTATGACTTTGACAACAATGATGGTGATTTTCTGGGGTCTCAGTTATTTCTTTTTGTTATTGTTTCCAGTTAACTAGAATATTGTTAATGTTCTCCTTCTGTTAATGTTATACCTGTACACGTTTGTTGCGAGCATACTGTTCAAGTCCATTGAATTCGCCACTGTTAAACTGCATTAGAACAAATTCATCAGATAATGCAGATCTAGAGATGGTATCAGCCAATTTACTGGATGGATTTGGGTTATTCTTTATCTCTAACGGGTCAACAGAAAATGGGTCGCACAGGTTAAAATTTGCCCAAAGTGTATTTTTAATGCAAAAGCCTCCAAAAAAATATTTTTGAAAAATTGGATAACTATTGAAATAATAATGAATTTCTTATTCATATTTGATACACTTAATATTTATATTTTAACTTTTTTAATGGCGGTTTAGATCAATCTGACCCATACTAGTTTACCCATTTTGATCCCACCAGCCCAATTTGTCATCGCTGCTGCAGATAGTTTTCATTTATGGGTCTCGTCTTAATTGGGTTGAGACCTAGATAACGATGAGTGAATTAATAAATTGGAACCTAAGAATTTATTTGAACCTGTAAATCTGTGGTCAAGGGAGATGTATACATTCCACCCGAGGCTACTGTAATAACACGGGCATCAGGTTGAGATTTCTCAAGCAAAGGAAGCAATAGCTCTGTCAAGCCATAAGTTCCTAGTACGTTCACAGCGAAATTCAGTTCGTATCTGTTCTTTTTATAGAAAAAAATGATATAATAATCAATCGAATGGCTATGTAGGGAAAAAGTGTTCATGAAATGGGAAAAGAATCAGTACCCTTCTGATGTCACGACTCTCGTGTTCTCGAGTGTGCCAGCATTGTTAACCTAATGAAGATCAGATTAGGCAGCAATTGACATAACTAAATGAACTATGGCCTACTCGATAAAAGGGTATGATTAGCTGTCGAATGATCTAAGGTGGTGTAACAGACATGGCAGGAATGACCAAATTATAAATAAATTTACAATTAAGTACCGAACTGCAAATCTAAAGCTCAAATGGGCTAAAGTGCAAGTGATAGCATAGTCCAACTTCCATTATGTAACTTTGAGATTTTTTTGTGCTCAAAATGGTTTCTTTTAAATACTCTATACAATAATAAAACTTTTTGACTGTCGCTGAAGCTTAATCCATTTTACTCTAGTATTAAGAGAGACACAGTATGGGATAGCGAACGCCATCTTACTATTCAGAAATGACATTCAGAAAAACGAAAAAGAACATACATTCCAAATTTCAGGTTCAAAGATGAAAAATTGTATCTGCAAACGTGACTTCATCTTTATTAGATTATTTATTGTGTGCAAAAACATTGAATGCAAAATACAAAAGCTAATGTATAATAGTGTAGGGGTGGTTACGAGAACATGAACGGGAACATCTTTTGCCTTGAATCTGGAAGAAAAAGACTTGATGTCATTAACAGAAGAAAGATCGCAGACCTACAAGGCAAACATAAAATGGTTTGAATCCTATATACAGTGCAAGGAAATAAATTTGGTTAAAAATCAAATGTATCTAAAGGGGTAAAACAAGCTGCAACTCGCTCAATCCGTACTGCAGTGCTTACAACATGCTAAGTTAAGTTATTGTTAGTAACTGGATCCTTATCTAGTAGTAAACCATATATATAATAACATTAATTATTAATAAGTTCAAGAAAACGTACAGATATTGTCTATGGCTTGACCCGACCCGTTTTGACCTGCCTTTAAAAACTAACCACCTTGAGTTGGATCCCTTTTCAGTTTTGACCCATTACCCAACCCACCTGACATTCCCATGTTTCACTTCTAATAGGTACTCTAAGTAGAATGTTTTGTAGTTGGAAATGTAAAAGAATTTGCTTCATATTAGGTTTGGAAAGTATATCTGCCAAAATGAAAACAAGGACTCGATTTGGATTGGAGGAAAAGGCATGTGCCAAAGAAAAAGAATCGCATGGTTTTCCCCAAAACTACTGTTAA
This sequence comes from Gnaphalium uliginosum, assembly GCA_963930675.1. NCBI lineage: Eukaryota > Viridiplantae > Streptophyta > Magnoliopsida > Asterales > Asteraceae > Gnaphalium > Gnaphalium uliginosum. The sequence continues at coordinate 29,359,344 of OZ005681.1, read as the reverse complement.
CTTTTGATTCCAAATAATAGTACATTTCATATTCAAAATTTCCATCAATGATCTGTTCTTCGGGTCTAAATAACAACATTTGTTGATGACTAGGCACATAAAATTCCATTTAACACTTACACGTCAATACTGGACTTCATTCTAGGATGCGAGATAACCCATAAAGATTAAGGTATACCCGATAACCATACCTCCAAGTGAACATTTTGGTTACCGGTGGTCGATTGAATTTCTGAGAGAGCAGCTTCTCCCCTTTCTTTATTTCGACAGACCATATAGACAGTTGCTCCTCTGATAACAAAACAAAACAAAACAAGAAAAGGGTAATATAAAATCCGTGCAATATACTCCATCCAACCAAAATAGTCAATGTTGGCTATAGAGATTTAAAACGTAATGTTTCCCAAATTCAAAGTCGGTATAATATCTTCAGAAAATGTTATGTTTCCAGCAATAGAATATTATTATATTAATCAATGTTAACCATACAAATTATTCTTTTGTCAGTTTAAAAATTTATGAGTAGACTTCACCTCTTGGAATAGAGGTAGCATCAAAGAGAAAGACATAGAGGTGGAAATTTCAACCCATTTACCTATAAATGGGTTGACTTGGATTCTGTTTGATATCTAACAAGTCAAATGGATAAAGTTATAAGATTTAGCTCAAGATGCAACAGGTCAACTGAATTGAAGGGCTCAAATTTGTCGAACATCATAGGAAGTGTATTCAAATGCATAAATCCTCCTAAACAACTATACTAGAAGAAACTTGTAAGTTGGATTATTATGGTATTATATTTTCTTGTAATGATGATAACTATAACTATGTATCAATTTACTTAAAATGTGGATAATAAAGCGTTTTGGCCCCATCCAATCCGACCCGTTGGCCTTGAACCTCTTTTGACCCGTTATCAAACCTTGCAGTTTTGCCACCTCCGAAGACTACACACATTTAAATCAAGATAAAGCACCTAGATGCAAGGCCATGAGCAGTGGCATAACCGATCCCAGAATTAGCTCCGGTTACTATGCAATTCTTTCCATCTATTCGTCTTTCCATATCTTCAGGATTGAAATTCTTCGAGTGTTCTCTGAGAAATGAAACAAAAACATGACCATATTTTTCAAATCAAAATTCCTAGTTTTGTAACATTAGAAATGCACAAACAAAAACAATGATGAATAGTTATACAAACTCATGACATAAAGAACCATGAGGACATACAATTCAAGTAACAATCTGTAATTCAAGCACTAAATCCTAGAAACCGAAACATGATCAACGTACAACACGAAACCTGAAATTTAATTCTAAAAAAATAGAATGACTACTCTTATAGAAGAAAGTATGAGCATTAACTTATCAACTACATTCATTAAAATTGAGCATCCATTACTGTTTACAACTTCACATAATCTATATTGGGCCTACTTCAAATGATAAGTTAGTAAAAAAAAATCTAAATTCCCATCATATACATTTTTAAATTAAAAAAAAAAAAAAAAAAAAAAAAAAAAAAAAAAAAAAAAAAAAAAAACATATGCAAATATCATTTAGTGTAACCAACTTAGCCCACATCATTCCAAATTTAATAAAATGCAAATATCAGATCAATTTCCTTATAAATTTCTAGGGAAAGGATTCAACATCATAAACTGTTGGAAATCAGATTCGACAAAAATAAATATACATATATAAGTGTGTTGTTTTTTACTCACAGAAAGCCAGATTTTGTGAAATTGAGGTACCCATAAACACCAAAAGCAGTTGATCTCCATGCCTGTAATCAATCAGATATATTAAAAATGATGAACTGCAAACTTCATAGGAAAATATAATGAAAAACATTAGACCTTGAGGAGGAACATTGCAAGTGATTCAAGTGAGATTTGAAGGTGAATTCTCAGTTTAAATGTTGGCGTTGGTGTTGATTGCATTCGACTCTTGGTGTTGTAAATTAAAGAAACAAATTGGATTCTTGAACAAGTTTTGTGTAATTGAATTTTGTTATGTACACGTACACCTTCACTTGACCATACAATTTGCGTTTTAATATGTTTTTGTTTTATCTTATTATTTGACCGCGCTTTGCGACCTGGTGTTAACGCACGTAGCTTTGAATGAATAAAATTACAACGTTGACAACAAATTTAAATAAAATTATCTATGTATGTCATAAAAATCTTAATAACAACACTTGTATGTTAATAAAAATAAAAAATTGAATAATAAAATTCATAATCCTTAATATAAAAGTAAATATATTATATATTATGAATTAATAAAATATAAACTTAAAATAGAATATACTGGAATATTACTATCGCATGAAAAATGTATATTGTATATTTATAAGACCTGTTGATACATGTTTTGTATGTCTGTCAGTTGGTCTAGGTCTAAGTCGTTTGTAACATTTTGATTATGATATAAACGTTATTTGTTTTGGAAATCAAAATTAATGTCACTGTTTAGGCGACACGGAGCTTGTGTCGCAATAGCGACACAAGGCTTGTGTCGCATAGGTCGATTTGGCGACACAAAGCTTGTGTCGCAGGTCAGTTAGGTTTTGGCTATAAATAGATCATTACGGATTCAGTTCTAGGGTGGACGAACCTAGAGTGTTTTCAAGCGATCTGTGAGGAATCTTGTGAAATTGTTTGATTCGTTGTTCTTGATATATATAAAAGCTAATTGACTACTTTCGTGTGATTGTTAACGTGCTTTGTTCAATTGATTGTATTCCGCGCTTTCAATTGTTAAATTGATTCGATTTAGATCCAGTAACAAGGGTCCAACAAGTGGTATCAGAGCCAAAATCGTTTGATTTTGTGGTATTGAATCGATTTTGTGCGTTTTTCGAGTTAAATCACATACTTTTTAGCAATTACTCTTGATTAGAAGTGGTAACAGCTTGAAATCTGGTTTTTCTGAATTATCATTGAAGGTTCGTTCGATTGCAGGTCGTTAATCTTCGTAGGGTTTGCGAAAATTTTCGAATTGTGGGGTTTAAGTGCGGCTGAGTTCGCAGCATAGCGACACAACCTTTGTGTCGCCATTAGGGTTTTAGCGACATTAGCTATTTTTGCGACACAATCTCTCTGTGTCGCGTTAGGGTTATCTGCGACATTACCATTGCGACATTGGGTGCGACATAAATCTGAGACATTAGACTGCGACATTGGATTGCGACATAACCTTTGTGTCGCTTTTGGACTTTTTCATTTATACACTATTTGCGACATAACCCTTGTGTCGCCAGTGTTTTTGTTGCGACACAACCCCTTGTGTCGCCATTTGTCTCTGCTTGCGACATTATCTTTGTGTCGCATTTGTACTAACTTGTTTCTGCAGGTTAGCGACACTAATCTTAGTGTCGCCATTAATCTACGACACAATCTTAGTGTCGCTGTCTAATCTTTGAAAAACAAATTATTTGTGTTTTGTGAGTGTGCAGGTAATACCATGTCTCTTCAAAGTTTTACTCAGCTATTAAAACATAGTAATGAAGTTGGAAGCACAAACAAACCTCCATTATTTACTGCAAACACTGATTATGTGGAATGGAGACAACGTTTTGAAGCCTTCATTTCATACAATGACCCAGACATGTTGATTCCTTTACTTGAACGTTATGAACATCCACCATCTGATGGACAATTCAATTCTATTAACCCTCCGCCAAAACCTATTAGATCTCTGACTCCTGATGAGAAAAAGGCTTGGGATTTGGAAAGAAAAGTACATTCAGCCATCACAATGAGCATGTCTGCTGATGTTTTAAAAATGTTTAAACATTACACCATTGCTTATGATTTATGGAAGGCTATTGAACAAAGGTGTGGGGGTAATGAGAGATACAAAAAGAGTAAACTTGCACTTATTAAGAAGCAATATGAACTGTTTGATATCTTACCAAATGAGTCCATAAATGCACTGTTTATTCGCTACTCACATCTGGTTAGTGAGCTGAATGAGGGAGGGGTATCTTTAACTACTGAGGATGTCAACAAGAAACTCTTAGGCGCTTTGCCTAAGAAATGGAATCATCGTGTTATGATGATGGAGGAAGATGAACGTGTGATGAATCTTTCATTAGATGATCTTGTTGGAAGACTACAAGCTTATGCACTAGATATGCAGAGAAAGGAAACTAAGTCTAGTGCACAGGTTCAAGATCCCAGCTTGTATGGTAGTTCGTCTCCTACTACTGGCGTGGCTTTATTATCTGGCAGCTCTAGTGGATCTTCTGCATCCTCTACTAAACCGACTATTCCTTCAGTTGGAAGAGTACCTTATTCTTCAAACACTCCAGTCTCACCAGATACTGAAGAGAATGCTGCTGTATTTCAAGCCTTTCTTAGTGCTTATGATAGTTTTCTTTCAAAGAAAACTAGCACCATTGATCTTACTGAGAGAGATTTTGAACAAATAGATCCTGATGATCTTGAAAGGATGGATCTACGTTGGAATTTTGCTATGCTAACCAGGAGAGCAAAGAAATACTTAAAGAAAACTGGGAGAAAGAATCTGGATGATGACAGCGATTACGGTCTTGGTTTTGATAAGAGTAAGGTGAAGTGCTACAACTGCCAAAATCTTGGGCACTTCGCTAGGGAATGTGAGAAGGCAAAGCACCCTGCTTCTGGCTTCTCCAAACCATCTACCTACACAAGACCACCTCAGAGGACTCCAGAGAAAACGCCTGCCTCAAATGCTCTTCTTATTCAAAATGAAGAGGCGTATGACTGGAGTGAAGAAGCAAATGACGATCAAAATAGTGCTCTTATGGCTGAAATCTCCAGTGTGCATGAGGTACCCATCGAAGAACCACTTTCTTGTATATCATGCATTAAATTAACTGGTAAAATTAACAGATATTCTGAGGATAACCAACGCCTGAATAATGAATTAGAAAAACTTGCTAAGGCTAATAAGATCTTAAAAGATAATGAACAAGCTTTTGATAAGAAACTAGATGCTGCATTTTCTGACCGAAAGGAGCTAAAAGCTAAAGATTTTAGTCAACAAGATGCAATTGATAGTTACCTTAAATTATTAGCTGATCTTAGAAAAGAACTTGCTGACTCACAGTCAGAAATAATTAACCTTAAAAGAAAACTTTCTAATTTCTCAACGTCCTCACTTGTCTTTGATGAAATTCTTCAAGGGCAAAGGTATGATACTAAAAGTAAGGCTGGGCTTGGTTATCACCAAGTACCACCTCCTATGAATTATCTGCCTATGCCTTCACAGGATGAAGCCAAAGACTTTGTGCCTTCCTTTTTAAAGGAAGTCATGAAATCTGTTAATGTGCCAGTTAAAGATTCTAAGCAAAATGTTGAATCTGAGTCTGAACTATCTACTGCTAATGAATCTGAAAAAACTGTTGAAACTAAGCCTGTATCTGTTAAGAAAACTGAATTTGTTAAAATCAAGATTTCAACTCCAGTTAGTGCACAGGAAATAGTTGAAGTTGAGGATTTGACTGAGGAAGTTAATATGAAGATTAAGAAAGAAAATGTTAAGCCTGAAAATCATATAATAACTACTGAATTGAGTGACATGGCTTTTCAAAGAAAAGGCAAAGCTACGGCTGAGCCTCAAAAGAAGATTTTAAAAATAGATAAAAAGAACAAATCATCTGAAAAATCTTCTAAACCTGTTGATGTCTCGGATAAACCATCAACATCTTCACAAGCATCTAACTCATCGTGTACACACAAATGTACATGTTCTGTTAATGCTTCATTTAAACAACCTCCAGTGATTCATCCTCAACCTCAACCATCCGTTGAAAGACGATCTTGTTTCTATTGTAGGAAACAAGGTCATCTCATTAGTGTTTGTCCGTTGCTTTCTAAACAACGATTTGGGAGATCCACGCCACGAACTTCTTCATATAGAAATTCATTTAATAAATCTCAATCGAGGCGTAGCTCATCATCTCCCAAACCTGTCAAGAAAGTCAATAAGATTGTGCCCAGTAAACCTAGTGTCAAACAGCACAATCTTATAGACAAGCAATCACCCAAACATAAACAGGTTTGGCAGATTAAAAGGTCAACCAATGACCTGTCATCCTACAATAACACATCAGGTAACACCACTGATCTGTTAAAAGATAAAATTTTAATTGATGTTGTTATTGTAGATGACCTTGGAAGACCCAAGTCTGTGAAGGCTTGGGTCTCCACTACTAACTAATTCATTCGTGCATTTTGTGTCTGCAGCAGTCCGAGGAAGTGAAAAACAGTAAATGGTATATCGATAGCGGCTGCTCACGACACATGACAGGCAACCTAGCCCTACTTTCTGATTTGAAGCCATATAATGGGGGTTATGTTGCATTTGCGGGTGATAAGAGTGGAGAAATTACTGGACAAGGAACACTCACAAATGGGCAAGTGAGCTTTGAAAAAGTGAACTTTGTTGAACAGTTGAATCACAACTTGCTCAGTGTTTCTCAAATGTGTGACAAGAAATACATAACAGCATTTACTGATGTAGAATGCTTGATTCTGAAGCCGGGATTTGTGATTCCCGAGGAATGGGTGCTAATGAGAGCACCAAGGACAAAGGACACGTATGTACTAGATATGCGTACCGTTACAACTACTGAGCATACCTGTCTATTGTCTAAAGCTGATGCAAAGGAATCACTAATGTGGCACAGACGAATGGGACATCTTCATTTCCGCAAGATGAATTATCTTGTAAAACATGATCTTGTGTTGGGCGTTCCTAAACAATCTTTTGGATTAAATGATAACTGTGTTTCCTGTCTCAAAGGGAAACAACACAAGAAATTCCATAAGTCTAAGTTAGTGAATTCTATTGAAACTCCTCTTGAGTTATTGCATATGGATCTCTTCGGACCAGTGAGCAAACGGAGTATAGGAGGAAGTTATTACTGCCTGGTAGTGACTGACGACTATTCGCGATTCTCTTGGGTGTACTTCATTTCTTCTAAAGATGAGGTGCCTGATATTCTGATTTATCTGTTTGACAAACTGGAAAACCTATGCAATCTGAAGATAAAGAAACTGCGGAGTGACAACGGAACTGAATTCAAGAATAAAACTTTAGAGATTTACTGTTTGAAGAAAGGAATAAATCATCAATTCAGTGCCGCAAGAACTCCACAACAAAATGGAGTCGCTGAAAGAAAAAATAGGACTCTCATAGAGGCTGCCCGCACCATGCTCTCAGACTCAAAATTGCCTATCACCTTTTGGGCAGAGGCGGTTAATACAGCCTGTTATGTTCTTAACAGGGTTTTGACGGTGAAGAAACGCAATAAAACTTGTTATGAGCTATTTAATAACCGTAAACCCAACTTGCAGTTTCTTGAACCTTTTGGGTGTCCTTGCATCATCATGAACACACGCGAACGAGTTGCTAAGTTTGGTGAAAAGTCAAGTGATGGTTTCTTCTTGGGTTATTCTGTTAATTCTCCTAACAAGAGAGTTTATAATAAATCAACCAAGAGGATTGAGGAGCACTACGAAGTTAAATGTTTACGATATACTGAATCTCCTCAAAGCACGGGACCCGACTCACTATTCAAATATGATGAATTGTTTGACTCATTTCATCTTTCTATGGATGATAATGTTGATCAGGTGGTGACCCTACTGCATGGAATGGATATGTTCCAAGATGTATCTTCTCCTCCTAAAGCCACACCACCCTCAAACAATGATATCCCTTCTACTTCTGGAACAGCTCCTAGTGTATCTATTCCACAACCTAATCCTGAGATGCCGGGTTTTTCCCATGATGAATCTGAGGATAAATCTGATGAAGCTGTTCAACCGAATGAAATTTTTGAAGTTGAGGGAGATTTAAACAACTTGGATTCTGAGATTGTGCCACCTCAGATTCCACAGCAACGCGTACACACATCTCACCCGACTGAAAATATTATTGGTGAGTTGACTAAAGGTGTACAAACAAGACATCAAGTTAAAGCTACATCCGACTCATCTTCTTGCCTTGTAGCTGAGATGGAATCATGTTTTCTATCTCAGATTGAACCGAAAAATGTGAAGGAAGCATTAATCGACTCTCATTGGGTAGAGGCTATGCAGGATGAACTTCATCAATTTCAAAAGCTACAAGTCTGGAATTTGGTTCCACTTCCGAAGGGACAACACCCTATTGGGACGCGTTGGGTGTTTCGTGTAAAGAAAGATGATCGTGGAATTGTAATACGAAACAAAGCTAGACTAGTGGTACAAGGTTTTTCTCAGATTGAAGGACTTGATTATGATGAGGTGTTTGCTCCGGTTGCTAGGCTAGAATCGATTAGAATATTTCTTGCCTGCGCCTCATACAAGAAATTCAGAGTGTACCAGCTAGATGTAAAAAACGCGTTTCTATATGGGAAGGTCAGTGAAGAAGTGTATGTCAAGCAACCTCCTGGATTTGAAGATTCAGTGCATCCTGAATATGTCTACAAGTTAGACAAGGCACTGTATGGACTTCATCAAGCTCCAAGGGCGTGGTACGAGACGTTGTCAAAACATCTGATGGCCAATGGATTCACACGAGGGCAGATTGACAGCACACTTTTCATTAGAAAAGTTGGAAAAGATTTGTTACTTGTGCAGGTATATGTGGACGACATTATCTTTGGATCTACCAATGATACGCTGTGTAAGGACTTCGAGAAAATCATGAAGGACAAGTTTGAGATGAGTGCCATGGGAGAACTTACATTCTTCTTAGGTGTACAGGTTGAGCAATCTGATAAAGGTATTTATATTCATCAATCTAAGTATGTCAATGACATCTTAACAAAATATCAGTTGCTCGACTGTAAAACCTTTGGGACTCCCATTGACATAAATCACAAACTTGGCTTGGCTGAAGACGAAGAAGATGTAAATCAGCGAGACTATCGGTCAATGATAGGATCACTGATGTATCTCACAGCATCAAGACCCGACATAATGTTTGCTGTAGCTATTTGCTCAAGATTTCATGCAAATCCAAAGGTTTCTCATATGAAGGCGGTTAAGCGAATCTTTAGTTACCTCAAATTTAGACCATTTCTGGGTCTCTGGTACTCTAATGAGGACAACTTCGCTTTAACTGCCTACTCCGATTCAGATTTTGGTGGTTGCAATGTGGATAAAAAGTCTACGACTAGAGGATGTCAGTTCTTTGGTAGTCGCTTAGTCTCGTGGCAGTGTAAAAAGCAAACCACAGTCTCTACTTCATCTGCTGAGGCTGAATACATTGCTGCTGCAAGTTGCTGTTCTCAGGTTCTGTGGATTCAACATCAAATGCGCGATTACGGGTTACTCTTAACTTTAACTCCTATCCATATTGATAATACTGCTGCTATCTCTATCATACGCAATCCCGTACAACACTCAAAAACTAAACATATTGAACTTAGGTTTCATTTCATACGGGATTGCTATGAGAAACACCTGATAGACCTTGTACAAATCGATACATCTAAGCAAAACGCTGATCTTTTTACAAAAGCTTTTTCACGATCTCGATTTGATGAACTTGTCTCTATGATAGGGATGAGGTTCTTTGTTAAAAATTAATTTATGACTTGGAGCGTGTTTATTTAAAATAAGGCAACTGCCACTCTTTACACTTGTTAGTATTAAAGAAATGCAATAGTTGCAACATTGTTTAAAAAAAAAAAAATAGACGTTGAATTGTGTCTGTAAACAATCGGGAAATGATAGTACATCAGGAGACATGCATAAAATGGAATTTTAAGTTTTATGTTTGATGTGTCAGTAGATTTATCTAGCATACTTGAAATATCTTTTATAAATATTAGATTCATCAAATGATGTATTGATAGGCTTTTGTTCTAAAGTTCTTAAGAAGCTTAATTTTCAAAAATGCATATTATTTTATATAAAGACATATTAATATGTATGACTTTAAGTTGAAATAAGGGCAAAAATGTCCGAAATATTTTGACGCTTCGTCTTAATATTTGGATGATGAACATGTTATGATCTAAAAATATAGGGTCTTTGTATGGTGTTATCTGGGGGAATATATTAGGTGTCTCCTCTGTTGTATGAAAATACAGACCTGGTTTCATCTAATATAGTCTTGAAAAGAACTTAGGTGCGTAGTCTATGTTAAACGTTAGACAACTGTTACGTACCCGTGGCATTCCAATAATTCTCAAAATAACATGTACAAAAGTACAAAAAAGTTATAAAAAGTTTGCCTCGTACTGGTTTGTGTTAAGCTATGGTACTCTGTTGTACGAAAGTACAGAACTGTACCCTCTAGTGTAACGCCCTTCTCTTACTATATTATAAAATAGTCTTTTATTCGGAAGCGTAGGTCAAAATATATTATATTAACAATATTTACAAAAGTACATACATATAATGTTTAAAACATTGTACTGAAACAGGGGTTACAAAATTCAACTTTCAATATTTATCAAAATATATCAGAGTTGCCAGCCGGTCAAACATTCCGTAAACAAAATCTGCCTGGCCGCTCATTCAAACATGACCTGCAGGGATTAAAATGGGGAATTAGCACGAAGCAAAGTGAATGAATATGAAACCAACAGTTCAACTTAGCTTAACCATTTGTTTACATCAAATAACCGTAAACACTTATTCTCAATACCAAAGAGGATCGGTGGTTTTTGAGGAACCCTACTGCCACGGTGGCCCTCAAGAAACGCTTATCACAATCTGTGGTGGCCACCACAGAATATACCGATAACTTGATATTACCACTACACAATATGGGTTTAGTACAACACATGTACGACACCCCATATCTGTAATCTTGTAAATCATCAAGTCCAACAATCTGTTGACCTCTTTACTAGCAATCAATGCCCAGAGGCCACATTGCACGTAGATTCATAATCAGCATATCAGCATATCAGACTAAACAGTCTATCAATTATATCTACGTTTACTTGTTGCAACCAAATCGTTACAACTGAATCAAACATGTGAGTTCCAGATCCACTCACCTGTCAATCCCAATCCAACAACTCAGAAGTCTTATATTACTGAGTCTTCTGCTGATCTGAGAATACAACAAATAATGAGTTAGATAACTTCCATAACAGACTCATTCTTATCATAAAGTCATAAACAGTATTAACTACCACATTTGAACATTCAGTGGAAACTAACTTCCAACAGTGGTAACTGCATTTATGAAAGTCTAAGTATAAATTCAACTAACAGTGTTAATTACATAAGCAGTGGAAACTACTTGCAATTCTTAACTAACAGTGTTAATTACATAAACAGTGGAAACTACTTGCAATTCTTAACTAACAGTGTTAATTACATAAACAGTGGAAACTACTTGCAATTCTTAACTAACAGTGTTAATTACATAAACAGTGGAAACTACTTGCAATTCTTAACTAACAGTGTTAATTACATAAACAGTGGAAACTACTTGCAATCAAGTTCTGCTAACTGAGTTCATCTTCAAGCTGCGAAGTTCGCTGCCGAACCCAGAAATTCGAACTGAATTCTTTCAAAACTCACGAATTTGACTTCCTATCATTCAAATAAGCTTTCTAACAACTTATATGCATCAAATAACATCATATAACATCTTTTAAGCTTAAAATTCCTATCAATTCGAGAATTTGCTAATTTCATCAAAATACAATTATAAACATCAAATACTTACAGGAACAGAGTGATGATGAGGATGTTACTGGAATTCGTTTTTTTGTAACAAGAGGGTGATTATTCTACTGTTTTAAGATTTCACAGAAGGTTTCTTTCAAATTTTTTTTTTTTTTTGGAATTTCAAGTCGGTTCGCAGGAATGTTTAAGAAGTGTGTATATTTGTATAGAAGAATTGAGAAGGTATGTATATATATATATATTAATATAACCCAATACCATTACAATTTTAGTTCCCCTCTTAATCTATTATCGGGAACCTAAAACCATTTGGGAAAACCAATTATTCTACTTTCCCGTCAACTAATTCGGTTTAAAACAATGAATTATTTATTAGTCACAATAATTCATTTATTCGTTTTACTAATATTATCAAGCATAATAATAGTAGAATATTCCTAACACATTAAGTAATAAATTTAAGTTAGGAAATTACCCGAAAAATACTAGGCCCTTAGGGTGGATGTTACATCTAGTTTAATTGTTCAGACTGGTGTTTGTTCAACCAGAACTATTGATTATGTGACTCTGTTGTACGAAAGTACAGACCTGTCACCGCTAACTTAGTTCTAAAGATACACCCATATCCTCACCTTCTATAAAGAAAATACTAACATGTTTTGATTTCAAATGTATATTTTAATGTGAGTTATATAATATAATATGCATGCTAATAATAATAACATAAGTGGTTCATCTCATTATGAGTTGAAATCATATACTTAAGAACAAATGTTTAGATGGATAAAATATCAATAATCGTCTTGAACTAATCTTTATAACAGATGATTTAAATATGCTAAGTAAATTTAAAGTGGACAAACATACTGATAATCGAAATAACACTTACTGTTCCTAATAATTGCATGTTATCCTGATATGATCCCTAACCAGACTTAAACATTTCCGTCACCAAAAATATGTTATGAAGTTTCCGTTGATTGTAAAATTGAATCAACGATTTTCTTTTGTATTATCTATTCATTATTTGTAGCTTAATTAGTCTCTCCAAGTTTATAAGTTAATATCGAATCGAGTATCGAACCATGAAAATCAAAATCGAATCGAAAATTCACCAAGTGTCACTATGCGACACAAGCTTTGTGTCGCTGCCTGTGTCGCTGCCTCTGTCGCTTCTTATGTCGCAGGCTATGTCGCTGCTTAGGGTTTGGGTATAAAACCAAACCTCATGCGACCTTAGAATGTTCACTGTTTTTAATTACCTGCGACATCACGCTTAATCACTGCGACACAAGCACTCGATATTGCGACACAAGCAAACCGAGTGATTTTTCGATTTGATCTTCCGTTTCTGAGCTTTCTGTTTCAATCCATACACACTTTCATTTTCTCCTTACCTTACTCGATCTAGTGGTATAAAATTTTCCCCTTTTCCCCGTGTATATTGTGTTTAATTGTGAATTAAAGTCACGGGTTTTTAGGGTTTTCGGTTTGGGATTAAATTGACGTGTTTGGGTGTGCTTAACTTGATAATTCGGATATTTTCGACTTCCTGATGTTCATACGCACCTTCGGGTTGCGTTAGCTTCGAAAACCCCCAAATTTTGAACCATCGGGATCTGGGCACGGATTGGTGTTCATCTTTGCGACACAACCTGCGACACAAGCATTTGTGTCGCAGGATTTGTCTACTTAATTTAATACCAGCCTTTGGGTGCGACACTAAGGTTTGTGTCGCTATTCTATGCGACATAATCTCTTGTGTCGCTTGTCTATCAAAACCAATTTTCTCGCAAGTGTCTGGATGCGACACTAAGGTTTGTGTCCCTACTTTTTGCGACACAAGCCCTTCTGTCGCTTAAGTTAATTAATTTCAAACCAATTGCCAAATGCGACACAACCCTTTTCTGTCGCACCTGATGTTGCGACACAAGAGTTTGTGTCGCATACCTGATTCAAATTAATTAACTTCAATTTCTGCGACACTAAGGTCTATGTCGCTACAACTGTGCGACACAAGCCTTGTGTCGCTTTTACAGATTGTTATTAAAGTAATTATTGCTAACGCTTCTGTAGTGTTTCCTTTTTCGTGTCTTTTAGAAATGGCAGGACAAGATGCGTTTCTGAGGTTGCTTGAACCTCGTCACAACACGGTGGCTTTTCTGAAAGATGACAGGGATTCAGCTATCCCTTTTCGCCAAATGATCCAGTTTCTTAGGCGATCCAGGATTTTTTACGCTATCACTGCTGCTCCTACTATCTACAGAGACCATGTTGGTCCTTTCTGGAGGAATGCGGTGGTAAATACCGAATTGGAACATACCCGGATTTTTTCCAGCGTTTTTGATAGGGAAATCATTATAACCGAGCAGCTACTCCGTGAGGTTCTTCTCTTCAATGATTCTCCAGACATGCCCACCCAATACTCAAATGTTTTCATTGCTGGTGGCATGGCACGTATGGGTTACCCTGGTGTACCCTCAGACCAGTACAGAAAGGGGCATCTCACAAGGGTCTGGCGATTTTTGATGCATGTCATAATAGTTTGTCTATCGGCGAGGAAAGCAGGTTTTGACGGGGCCAGTCACCGTACAGTCTCTGCCATGTTGGCCCTAGTCTACAATAAGCCGTATAATTTTTCCGGATATCTGTTCCGTGAAATGGTGGACAATGCCAAAGCTGAAAATGACAAATGGGTCATGTACCCAAGGTTTATCCAGTTGCTGATTAATCATCTGTTACCGGATCTTCCGGTCAATCCTGATGCAACCTTCCGCCAAACGCCAATGAATCTGCGGATTTTTGCTATCTGCAGCTCTTACGGTTAAGGAGTGGCAGTTCCGCCAGATGTGCCACTGTTTGGCCATATCGTGAATGAGGGTTATGTCCCTCCTGCAAATGATGATTTTGAGGATCCAGTTGCTCCTCCACCGTCAACTGCCGATGCTGCGGCATTCGTAAATGTTCCCATTTTTGAGGAAGGAGCGACCGAGTCACTGCACAATGTGTTAGTAGACATCGAGAATTTTGGGACAGCTGACGAGACTGCTGCTGATGCGGCCTCGGATGATACTGTCTCTATGGATCCAAACGACACCCCAACGGATTCGGATGGTGATGTTCCTTCACCGAAAACCATTGAAAGCCTCCGAATCCACAATACTCATCGATATGAGCGGGTTCAACGCTGAATTAGGGCAGGACGGGTGCATGTGCCGTCTAACCGGGGGAAACGGCCCCGGGACGCACAGGACTCAGATGATGATACTTTCGCACCCCGTCCTCGTCCTCGAACTCAACCTCATCCGGTCTCTACTTCTGCTGAGTCTCAGCCACAACCACAAACCCTAATCAGATAATGGCTCTTCTAGACAGAATGAACAAGCAGTTGGCTGATCAAGCGGCTGTCATTCAAGTTCAAGCTTCTAGGATCACGGATTTAGAAGCAACGGCGGCTAGGGTTCCTCAGCTGGAGAGTCGCCTGTTAGAACTAGAGGCATTAGCTGTTGTTCCGGGGGAGTTAGGCTTAGATGAAACAACATCAATGGCCCCTGGTTCAACCGAAATTGTAAATACTGATAATGTAACCGAAGAACCTATTAATGAAAATATCAGTTTAGATTATTTTGCGTCTTCTGCCCCTATTCCAGGACAACCAATTGCCTTAAATGTAGATTACTCCGAAGCAAACCTAGAGTATCTACAGAGTCTGATAAATGAGGAAGGGCAAAGTACAGAAAATGATAATGAAGAATCTGTGTTTGATAATGATGAAGGGGTTGATGTTGAAAAAGAAAATGTTCACGAAGACTTTGTGAATGTTGATGAAATGAATTTAGGAGAGGAGATGGAGGTCTCTGATGCAGAGGAGAATACTGAGGAAGAACAACCTACAAATTCCACTCCTGCTCCGGCTACAACCGAACCATCTACTTCTACTGCTGCTGAGCCTAATATGTCAAAGACCTATAAATTCTATAAAATGAGCAGCAAGCGCTACAAAGGTCAAATCATTTCCTAGAAGTATGATGAGATGAATAAAGTGATTATTATTAAAAGGAAAGATGGGATGCAGTATTTCACTATGAGCTTCAAAGTATTAAGCACACTACCTTATTGTGAGATACTGCACTTAGCACGATTGAATATCATAAATCCCACGAACAACGAATTAGCCAACCAACTGCAGAGAATTTTGAGGAAAGAGGTCAACACGAAAATGTTTTATTTGTTGAGACCAAATCTGGGGACGAGGTACATTTACCGCAACAAGATGCATCCTGTTACTAACAAGCCCTGAATTAAGATTTTATACAAATCTCCGAAGACCCTAAAGTCTATTCCTCTAGAGAAGCTCCCAGTTGATTTCTTGAGAAGGTTACAACTGTGGACATATGATGGATATACAGGCGAAGCTGAAATTATCTATATTCAAGAGTCAGAGCCTGAAGACCTATGGAAAGCCAAACTATCGAGAATTAGAGTGTATGATTCTTTGAGCTTGATTAACCTTACCAAGAAAGACCTTGAAGCTCTCAATGCCAAGAAGATTGATTATTTTCAAGAGTTTAAGGTTGAAGCTATGAGATTTCAAAAGGTTTTCAGTGTATGTATAGCTCAAGGAGTACATGCTGGAGGAAACTTTCCTGCCAGTTGGAAGTGTTAGAAGACCGAGATTGAACGAAGAAATTTCGAAGACCAAGCTGAAGACACGGGGGAGTTTGTTGATACATGTTTTGTATGTTTGTCAGTTGGTCTAGGTCTAAGTCGTTTGTAACATTTTGATTATGATATAAACGTTATTTGTTTTGGAAATCAAAATTAATGTCACTGTTTAGGCGACACAGAGCTTGTGTCGCATAGGTCGGTTTGGCGACACAAAGCTTGTGTCGCAGGTCAGTTAGGTTTTGGCTATAAATAGATCATTACGGGTTCAGTTCTAGGGTGGACGAACCTAGAGTGTTTTCAAGCGATCTGTGAGGAATCTTGTGAAATTGTTTGATTCGTTGTTCTTGATATATATAAAAGCTAATTGACTACTTTCGTGTGATTGTTAACGTGCTTTGTTCAATTGATTGTATTCCGCGCTTTCAATTGTTAAATTGATTCGATTTAGATCCAGTAACAAGGGTCCAACAAGACCACTCTCAACAGTGAACACAAACTGACGCGTCAGTTTGTGCCAAATCAGCGCTACGTCAGCACTTTTCAAAACTGACACTACACTGCCAAAAGTAATATCACTTCAGTGTTTTTCTGAACCCCACACATTATTTACTTTAATTATTTAAACAACAAAATTAAATAAAATACTTTCATTAAAATTAAAACCATTACATTAATTAAAACTAATAAAATTTATATGTAATCTTTATTTACTTTTTTTTTTTCAAAATATACAACAATTCGTGTGTTTTTATTTTAAAAAATTATGCACATAAAAAATTAAACAAGATTCATTATGTGGGCCGTGAATTAGGCCCAATCCAAAACTTTTTTTTTTGTGTAGCAAGCGTTAAACCTACGAATACCACCAAATGATATGTCTTCTTCGTTAAACCACACACAGCAGCAGCAGAAACCAGTTCCAAAAAAATAACCAAACCAGTAAAAAAAAGAAAAAAAAACGTTTATACAACTCGCGGGCCCCACTCTTTCCATCTCCAACACGTCGAAAAACCAATGGGGAAAACTGACGGCGGGAGTGGTCTAATACACATAACATAGAAGAATGATGAAACATACCATGTTTAATGTATAAATTAGAAATAGATGTTAGTGCACACTTAATTTTACATCTAAATCTTGTTTTTTATATATGCATTATGATAAATTATGCAACTTTTAGTAAGAATTGTAAAATTAAAAGTTTTTGACTGTATAATTAAGTTACGGATGAAAAATGCTTAATGTGCCTAAAACCATATACCTAAATTTAGGCATAAAGATCTTATTGGTCTATATTGTAAGACGATTGGTGAATATAAGAAGAGAGGATTAATGGAATCTATGTGGCAAAAACTGTATGGTTATGCCTAAATTCTGGCCTATATAATTAGGCACGTTTAGTATTACTCGTTCATGATACTTACATTCACAATTTCAATTTGTCATAGCTTGACTATCATTAACAAAAGATAAAAAAGAAAAAAAAAAATTCATATTGTGCAACTAATATTTATGGTCTTTACATAAACTTTAAACAATGTTTTGAAAAGTATGTGTTACAATCAATAACGAAGTATGATCTAAAACTTACATATAATATTGAATATCATGCAAATGAGAATGTAAAGTAACAACTTATGTATAACAACTTATGTATACTTTTCATCCTTTTTAATATATTTACATTACAAAGTTAAAGTACATATTATTCATTAGCTAAGAAAATACTCCATAGATTTAAAAAACTATTGAAAAACATATATGTTAAAAATTTAAAAATAACTAAGAAAGAAATGGATGGTCAAATGTGTTGAAAGTATGACAAGTGTAAAATGCGTTTATGATTTTAATATATTTGATTTTCTTTATACTATTGTTAATAGTGCAGGTGAATGAAAAATAATAAATAGAAGGTCTAAGGTCTTGAACATGTAACCATTTGTATAACCCTTAAGTCATTAATCACTCAACTACCTCTCTTCAAAGTGAATAGGTTAGTAATAGTTACATTTACTTTGGTAAATATATGCATGTAAATTTATTCAGGTTGATTAATCTAATTTGTAAGGGTTCAATTTGATTTTTGGGAAAACTAATCGAATCAAACAGTGAAGAATTTGATGTCCATCAACAAAAAAAATATAGTTTAAAAACATAATGATTACAATGTACTATTTGTGTAAGATAACAGTTTTACTCGTATTTTTTACTCATTTTTTATTATACTGTAAGTTTGATGATTAAACCACTGTTAACCTTAATTATACTCACCTACTTTATAAGTGAACAATTAATTCGAAATGTCTAAAAAAAACTTAGACTATAAATATGAGACGGTGGGAGTAATATTTATTAATATTTATTAATCGATTATAAATTTTCTAGGGTAAAGACGTAGACTCAAAAAATGAAAAAATTAGTTTTAAATGAAGTGGAAAAACCAACTTACATAATGAAAGTAGATAGAGAAAATTTGTTTCTTTCAAAGAGAAATTAAATAAAAGAGAAAACACAAATCGTCCAATAAGTTTAATTCAAATTTCATCCTTAATCATTTACAAATTTTAATTATATCAATCATAATTTCTTTTGAAACTTGTTACGTCAATAGTCATTTAGATTAACGATCGTTAACTCTCTGTTAAAAAGGGTAATGTGTGATTTTTTTTTGTTCTTCTAACTTTTTGAATACAGTATTAACTATAAATTATAAAATTTAAAAATATGTATAGATACATTATTATGTGCACAAAATATCATTTTTATCTTACCCATTTCACTTAGCAAACATATCATCAAATTTGGTCATCTTCTGCACTGAAATATCAAAATTTAGAGTCCACCATCATTTTTCACCACTCGGGACCCTCCATCATCTATTCATCTTATCTCTTCACGATTTTAGTAGCCACCGCCTCTTCTCTTTTGCATCTATTCCTTAATCGAAAAACATCTCAGACGAAAACCTTAGATTCAAAGTAAAACGGCGTTGAAAACTGGAAAACAAACACGTGACTCGTAATCTTTAAACCACAAATGTATGTTTGGGTAGTGAAAGATGGTGGTGGACTATAAAATTTGATGTTTCAGTGTATAAAAAATGATTGAATTTGATGATGGACTTTCTAAATGAAATCGAAAAAATAAAAATGCTATTTTGTGCACCTAATAATGTATCTATACATATTTTAGATTTTATAACTTATATTTTACCCAAAAATTAATAGAATAGAAAAAATATATCTTACGTGGTCATTTTTAATGGAGAATTAACAATCGTTAGTCTAAAGGACTATTTGCAAAGGACTGTCAGTGAAGTTTGGAGTAAATTTAAAGGACGATTTGTATAATTTTCTCTAAATTAAAAGGACCATAGAAAGACATAATTTTTCCTCTAAAAAAAGGTGAATATAAAAAAATATACCTTGAGGTTGCCCATCTGCGGGTTGCGTGTCCAACGATACGGGCTCGTGGCCGGGTACTCAAGCCACAAACTCGCAAACTGTAAATTTGTGGATTGTGGGTGGGGGTTTAGTTTGAATAAATTGTCTTATCATCTATTCTACTCGTTTTGGGTAAATTTATTTGAGATTTTAATAATTTAAAAGTTTCTATAAATATTGTGAGCCTAAATAAGATGACCATGAGCTTATTTCACAAATTCTCTCAAAAACATTCTCACTTTTTGTTGGCTGAAAAAGGACTTTTCGTCATGGTGGACATTTCAGAGAGTAGCAAGAATGTACTGAGAACCCGCTAACCGCAATTTGCAAATGGATAAGATTTCCTTAGATTTTTTGAATTTATTCAGATTTACTTAGATGAGATGTCTTATCTCAAAATGACAGTTTGAATAAGATTTTATTAGATTTTCAAGATTTTATCGGATATAATTATACACTTACAAAACAACTTCATTTGATCGGATGTTTTTAACAAAAAAATCTCACTTGCTCTAAAAATGAGTCAAGTTTAAGGTTTATGCTTGTTATGGAGGTCGTTTTGAATATATTAACGGCATCAATGTACATTCCAATAGATTGCACAATAGTTATTTTCAAAACTTTCTATTGCTTTAGAAAAACCAATTTTATACAAAGCTTTGTTAAAACACATTTAAGAAAATTGGGATTGGCACTTGATAGTGATATTCGTATGAAATATAAGGTGAATTAGTTTGTTATAGATATAACCGACGATGTTGATGATTTTGAGGAATTTTTTACTCATGCGATTAATAACGCTCCAATAGAATTATAGGTTGTTGATAGTATATGTCGCACCCCCAGATTTGATGTGCAGCGGAAGTCGGGTTGGGGCGCGACTAATCATGGATCATTACACAAGTTATAACAAACGACCTCTAAATGAGACGTTTAGAAATACATTTCATAAAATATGTTGTTCACAAAAATACATATTTGTTCTATTCGCGAGTTCGCATAAAAGACTAGAGATCTTAGTACATAACTACCAATACAAAAATAGTAATGCAGAACAATCTCTCTGTTTGTTTGTAAAGCATGCGACTCGAGCTAGAGTCCCCTGTAGGGCATCCTACTGTGTCTGCGAACCTGCGATTACATATTAAAACGGTCAACATAATGTTGGTGAGTTCATAGGTTTGAAACAGTTTATCAAAAGTTGGTAATAATCACAAGATTTCATCAGTGTTGCACGAATGCAAAAATAAATGTATACTATTGCCATGAGTCTCACAGTTCGACGCTTAACCTGGTTTGTGCCTCGGGCAGGTGCATAATCCAATACACCCGTAATAGTTAAATATTAATGCGTCCGTGGGTCGGCTAGAGCGACTAGCCCGGACGGGGATGTCAATCCCCGATAGATCTATCCAATAATACTCGCGCTCATACAATTAACGAACTATGATAAAGTGAGGACTTTTAGTGAATTAAAGGTCTCATGCAATCCGTATAAGAGTTGTTTCAGTTACTTGTGATTATAATAAACAGTGTATGTAATCTCACCCCATAGTATAAAACAGTAAAAGTGGGGCTATGAGACTCACCTGAGTCTTGTAAGCGATTATATCAAATAGTGGGTGTTCGTGTCCCAAGTGCAATCTTCTAGCGCCCTAAACGCATAAGATTGTAGGTAGGTGGGGGGTTAATGTCCACTTATGTATGCAAGTGGGGGTTAATGTCCACTTATGCTAGTCGTCCATTCAACTAGTTATGCCCAAAGGTTGTTTCTTGTTTGTGTTTAGAAAATATGTACGGCCCGTTGGTGACGTTTTGTAATAATAATTCTCATAGACATTATTATTATGTTTTGTTTCGTTGTATACTTGTAATAGTATATGTGTTGTGTGTACAAGTAGTGTCGTATATGATATAGTTGTTGTATTGCGAAAACGTTCCTTAGTAAAATATGTTTTCAATCAGACTGTTTTATGCGACACAAATGTTGTGTCGCTATGAGGTGTTGCGACACAAAGGTAGTGTCGCAAAGTATGAAATTCAGATAGTTGTGCGACACAAGAGTTGGTGTTGCAAGTCGAGATTTTAAATAGGTGTGCGACACAGTGGTTTGTGTCGCAGGTTAGTACTGTTCGATACAAAATGTTGCGACACGAGTTAATACTGCTTGTCTAGCGACACTAGGCTTGTGTCGCGGGTTGCGACACAAGTTAGTACTGCTAGTTTTTAAATGTTGCGACACAGGGATTGGTGTCGCAGGAGTATTTCGAAAATCAGTAGTGCGACACAGGGCTTGTGTCGCAATGGTTTTGGGCCATCTGCGACACAGAGGACCTGTTGTGATTTCGGGTTCGGGATTGTGGTCAAACGTGCTCGGTTTGACCCGAAACTTTTAGGGAAGTCTTAAATATGTTTTTAAAGCTTAGAAAAATTGTCGCTGCGTTTAGTGGTCAACCCGAAAGTGTTGTTTTTTAAAAGGATGTCAAAACAGTCCATTGGTTCATTTCATCAATTTTTGTGTCGTTTTCGTGGCTCGTTTTGACTAGTCAAAGTGTCGAGATGAAATTCGAGAAAATTACCAATTGTTCATATACATCTTAACTACTTTCAGAATTTTTTCTGAAATTTTTGAGCAAGTCTAAGTATTTTTAATAATTCCATCTATCCTCTGAGGTCCAAAATCGACTAATCTGGACACATGTTCAAAGGTCGAATTACTGAGCAAAATCTACACATTTTCAAAGAATGTTATCTAAACGACATTTGTACCTAACAAAATTTGTGAGATTTTTGCAGTAGTTTCAAGTCATTTGGAATCGTGTAGCTCGAGTTATGGACTCGAGAAGTTGAGTCAAAAATCTGTCACCCGAGACAGTTTGGCGACACATTTTTGTAAAATCATTTTCGGGTATCAAACGGTGTCGAAAAATTATGAAACCACTTGGAGATGAAAGCTAACTCTTTAAACTTAACTTTTGCCTTTTGATTCGTCCATTTTGGTTGAGTTTTGAGCACGAAATTTTCCCTTGAAGTCGAGCCAAGTTTCTGCCCAGAAACTGTTAAGGTTTTTATGTTTTCAAAAACGATTTTCGACTTTGTTTTTGGACATTATAACATGAATATAAGTGTGTTCCAAATAAAATAAAAGGGGGATAGAGTTTCTTACAAAGAAGTTGATGAAAGCACGAAGAATGAAGGTCGAACGCTTGTTTTCTTGCTTTTTCTTACAAACCGAAAGAGATGATGCTATGGTGGTTTATGGTGATGCTTGTGGTGGTGATTTGGGAGGTGTTTTGGGGCTGGAATTGCAGAGAAAAAGAGAGGAGGGAGAGTGTTGAGAGGAAAGTGGAGTGTTTGTGTGAGTGTGAGTGTGGAAAGGAGAAGGGAAAAGAGAGTAAGGGAGGGGTGTCTTGGTATGGTGGTGATGTTGGGTGTAGGGGGGCCGGCCGGGGGGCCCCACTAGCGGTGGGGGAGTGTTAAATTTATTTCCCCAAGTTTACGTTACGCGTGGTGTCCGTTTACCCATTCGTTTAAACGCTAAACGTTTATTATTCGAGTTTTCCGTTAACGAATTATATGCGTAGATTTTGATTGGAGTTTTATTTAAAATACTTCATTTTAAGTTATTGAAATATATTTCGGGCTTCGTTCGGTTGTCGGGCGTGATTCGTGCGTTTTTGTCGTGTACGGTGCGTTTTATACGAAACGTATAACGTTTTAGATATTATTGTAACGATATAAGTTAAATAACAATTATTTATTACAATTACGTTATTTAATTAAATATTTTTCACCAACGTCCGTATTATTGTGTCGGATTCCATCCGATCGAATTTGCGTAATTAAAATTTAATTACGTACGTGCATATATATTTACATACATACAAACTGTTACTGCACTTAGTCCTATTTCATACTAAATACAAGTAATAATGATCTACGATTAAATACAAATGACGGCCTAATTTGCCGGGTGTCACAGTATAAGAAATGTTTAAGGTATGAGTAGCGATCAACCTAGCAGTAGTGGTAGTGATTTTCAGCAACAATAACAACTAGAACTCATGAAAACAACCAACTACCTGAAAATCCACAATTTCAAATGAATTCTCAATATCAATTTTCGTTTCCTTATCCACCACAATATTATCCATCATTTTCACAATATCATTACTATGTCATTCAACAATACCCACTGTCTACCCCATATCATATCATTTTCACATTTAAGCTGATGATTGATGTCGTGTGACACGTGTTTAAAATATTTATAATCAAATGGATATTACTACAATTATAATTATCACACAAGCCAGGCAAGAATACCCGTTCGTATAATAATATAGTTACAGTAAGTCCGAGTCGAACTCAGGGAACGGTGTTTATTGAATTCAATTGGAATTTAGAATTAAACTAATAAAAACTAAATAACAAAACGATGCGTTTTAGTTTCGTATGAACGTATTTAAGAAACTAATAAATCTTAAATTAAACAAAGCAATTTACAAGACAAGTATGGATAAAGGAATATATTTACTTAGACTTTTATTCCCTAGATTCCAGTTATCATGTATGTTTATGCCATTGGATAATTTTATTGTGAATAAATCTTTTGTGGAAAGTTACCTTATCTGGTTAACAATTCCTATAAAGTTTAGATAAGACACAAGACTCGTTACGAATACACAAGAAATCCTTTCTATGTGTTGTCTACCTATTCCTTATTAATTAAGCACTTCAACCGTTTATTGCAATTTATCCTAGTGACCTTGAATCAACAAGAATTTAATAATCGTCGTTTGACAACTGTCACATTAAATAATGTTCAATAATTATTATTACTCTTAACCTATTGCTGATTAAAGCTTCAAGCCACAATTATTTAACAAGTTAAACAATTGCAAATAACTAATAAACCTAGACAAGACTACGTTATAGAAAAGGTTGATTAATCACGTTAAGTAATAATTAAAGATCAATTAAATAAGATGGATCTTTCGGATAAACACAATAAACAACATAAAATTAATATTCCAACGTAAACAAACATTCAAACTATCATCTAGGTATTATTGTTTAAGCAAATACACAATAAATTAGTTCATGATTAAGTTATACAAAATCAGAAATAATATCCAAAGAAACGACATGTTAAATTGAATACGAAATAGATTAAGTAAAACCGAATCGTGAGGCGCGTCGAAAGCTTGGTCGTAGACAAATCCTTGCAATCCCGTGTCTCTAATTCGTTCCTAAAACCCTCAAAAAATTGCCTTTGTCGAATTAGGGTTAGAGAAGTTCTCCTTCAATTATGGGGTTAAGGGCTCTATTTATAGATTTCAAAACCCTAAATTCAACCGGCGGTTGGGCCTTTCAACTGGCGGTTGGGCCATGCGTTCCACCGCCTTTTGGCCCGTTAGCCTCCAACCGGCGGTTGGGCCTTCCAACCGGCAGTTGGGCTCGGGTTCTAGAATATTCTTCCGCGATCCAGCCTCAATCTTATTCTCTTTTTACACTTTTATCCTTTTCTTCGGTTTTTCTTCGTTTTTAGTCCTTTTTCCATTCTTTTTCAGATTCAAGCCATAATTACACCTAATTGCAAATATGAACGAAATAAGTATCTAAAATCACATAAATGCAATATAAATGTATTAAAAACAGGAAAATATTGTTAATTAAATATGTACTTATTTGATGTTATCAAATATCCCCCACTTGAATTCTACTTGTCCTCAAGTAGACTATCAATTCAAAATCAACTAGAAATTCATCTCCATTAAAAATCATATAATAAGTAGGAGAATATAAATATACATATTACTTTTTTCGCGAAAAATTTAAATCTACCAAAGGATCATATTAGGATAAACAAAGTTAATGCAATTTATCCAACACAAACTTAATGCAATTTATCTAAAATAAACCACCACCCGCAAATTGCGAGCTCCCGTTTATTACTTGCTTACCCGGCCAGGAGCACGTGTCCTCGGACACACAACCGCAAATGAACGCCTGCAACCAGCATATATGCGGGTGGTGGGTAGTTTTTATTTAAGGTCATTGTTAACAACATGTCAATAACATGCAAAATTGCTTGTACTTTAATTGATATTTATAGGGGTCAACCAAAATTTAGAGGGTCAATAAGTTTAATATGGTATGGGTACAAATATTAAAGTATGTCATAAACTCTTATTGACAGCCTTGTCTATCTTTATCGTTTTTCTTTATTTAAATCCACTTTTCTTTTAGATGAAAAATTGTAGTACTCCTTCCATCTCATATTTATAGTTCACGTTTTTTTTGGACGTCCTAAATTAAACTTCTTGTTTACCCTCTATTTTATATGTATGCCATAAAAAAAAGATTTTTCTAAACATAGCTTTTAGGGCTGTTGTTAATGTACTTAAAAATGTTGTACCTGACAATTACATATTAATTTTAGGGGGCGATTATTTTTATTGTACAATACTTTTAAGCGTGTTAAAAACAGTCTAAAGGCCGTGTTTAGAAAAATTCTAAAATAAAATGTAAAAAGTAGGGTGTAATAATTTTATTTTTTAAGCTGTTTGTTTATTGTTGAACGATCATTTTGATCAATTTGCAAAAAAATTTTGCTCTTCTGTTAAAATAGAGAGGATTTCCGGCAAGAGGAAGGGCGATTTCCGGCAAGAACTCCGGGAAGGGCGGATGAACGGCTTTTTCTAACGATTTATGCCCGGTTTCCATTTATTATGTCTTAGTAAAGCTTTTGGTTAGTGTTTTGTACTCTTGTTTGGTGAGTTTTTCGGTCCTTGTGGCCGGCGAATTTTGTTTTCTGTTCCCGTGAATCAAGGTGCCGGCCGATCAAAATGAAAGCAAAAGGAAGTGCGAAAAAGAAAAAGAAAGAATCAAGTGTTTTGGAATCAAGTAAGGGCAAGTTTAGGGGCTCTGGTGCGTCGGATCTCTTATCGGACTCGGATTTTGCAAATCGCACAGTGGCAGCCCGACTGGAGATTGAAGATGAGCTTGTATGCGACACTAAGGGCGACACAAGCCGCTTCTCTAACCCTAACCCTAGCTGCGACACTAGTGGTTGCGACACAAGGGTCTGCGACACAACCGGTCAGGTTAGCTGCGACACAAGGTCCTGCGACACTAGGAACTGCGACACTACCGGCCTGTGTCGCACCCCTCCTGCCTCGGGTAGCGACACTAATGGCGACATTAAAGGCGACACTACTAGCGACACTCAGCAGTGTCGCATGGGTAAATCCCACGATTCTCAGGGTGCAAATCCTGAAAATTTTCTTGCGGGACGCGCTGCCCCCGCACCCCCAGCGAACTTACCGCGAAGTTCGATCCGCGCAACCCACTGTGATGATCTTGGAATTTGGGCTGAAAACTTAATTGCTTCTATGCGTGGGAATCAGGTTGGGGTGCAAGACCTTGGTAAATTCCCTGATTCTCGCTCTGCTGTGGGTGTTGATGCCAGCCAGTATGGAAATGCTGTAAGTCAGGTTGGGATTAAATATCCCTCTGAAATCCCCGATTTCTATGATGTTACTGCCCGAGATGTGAAGGAGAGTCGTGATGCTGCTATGGCCGACAAGCAGGCTCCTGATGGTTCTAGTGGTAACTCTTTCGCTACCAGTGGTATTGATAGGCTGAAAGCGGCTACGGTTGTTGTTCAACAACCGGGCCCAAAACAACCCATTCTTGGAAATAAGTCGTATGCTCAAGCTGCGAATCGTGTTGTTATGCAGAAGGTCAATTTCCGTGCTTTGCATCTGGAGGCTCCTGATGGGAGTGATGTGGATGTGGAGATTCCTTTGGCCACGGTTGTTGAAGCAAGTAAAAAGTACTCGAACACTCTGTACGGGTACTTCATTGGCAAGAGATTAGCGTTTCCCGTAGTCCAAAACTACGTTATGAATGCTTGGAGGAAATTCGGTATCAAGAAGGTTATGATGCACTCCAATGGCTTCTTCTTTTTTAAATTCTCTTCGGAGCATGGTATGAATGAGGTTCTTGAAGGGGGCCCCTGGATGATTAGACTGGTCCCTATTATGTTAAGAAAATGGAATTCTGATGCTAATTTAGCTAAGGAGGATCTTACAAGAGTGCCGGTGTGGATCAAACTCCATGATGTTCCGCTTTTGGCTTTTAACGAGGTGGGTTTGAGTGGTATTGCTACCAAGGTAGGGACACCTCTCATGCTTGACTCCTACACTAGCACCATGTGCACTGAATCGTGGGGTCGTCCTAATTTCGCTCGTGCCATGGTTGAGGTTGTGTCTGGGACTGAGCTGAAGGAATCTGTTACGGTTGCTATTCCCAAGCTTGATGGTGGTGGTAAAACCCTTTATTCGGTTAGGGTGGAATATGAATGGAGACCGCCCAGGTGTAGTACATGCAAAATATTTGGACATAAAGATGTTGAATGTCCAAAGAATGTGGTTGTTGTTGAAGCCCTAAAGGCAAGCAAGTCTGTTTTTGTTGCTCCTAAGAAGACTGCTCGTGGCCCTACTAAGCAGATTGGGAAACCTGTTGATGGGTTCTCTGTGCAGAAACAGAAACCAAAGGTGTTGTATAGGGTGAAAGACTCGGGAATTACTTCCAAACAGGCTCCTAATGGTCCTTATCCGAGACCGTCTTCCAAGAAGGCTTCGGGTATTTCTAAACCCTTATCCTTGGGCAACCGCTTCGGGGCTCTATGTAATGATGAGAAAGAGGATGTTCAGAGGAATTACCAGGAGGTTGAAGAGACTTAAAAAGCCTCTTGCCGCGTTAATGAGGGATCAGGGTGACCTCCATAAGAAGGTGTTAAACTTCGTGCTGAATTGGACGAAGTTCAGAAAGCTCTTGACTCTAACCCCGACTCTGCTGCGCTGAGAGAGGAGGAGAGTCTCTTTCTTCGTGCTTTCAATGCGGCGGTTATTGATGAGGAACGGTTCCTGAAGCAGAAAGCAAAGATTGAATGGCTTCGGTGGGGGATTGCAACTCGAAATTCTTTCATAATGTGGTTAAGGAAAAAACGAATAGGGGTCGGATTGATCGAGTGCATGACTTGAATGAGGTTGTCCATGAGGGAGACTCGGTGCCTTTGATCTTTGTTGACCATTACCAGAAGTTTTTGGGTTGTGCTGGTGATGCTTTGCCGCTGGATAGCTCGGGGCTTTTCTCCCGCAAGCTCTCAAGTTCCAAGGCTGACTTGATGATTCGGCCTGTTACTAAGGATGAAGTTCGGGTGGCCTTGTTCTCTATTGGTGACTGTAAGTCCCCGGGGCCAGATGGTTACTCGGCATCTTTCTTCAAACGGTCGTGGGACACTATTGGTGATGACCTGTACGTTGCGGTTCGGGATTTCTTCGTTAATGGCTAGATTTTAAAAGAAATCAACCATACTGTTATTGCCCTCATTCCGAAAGTTTCCTCCCCTAGTCAGATTAATGATTTTCGGCCTATTTCCTTGTGTAATGTCGTGTATAAGTGCATCAGTAAGTTGATCACTAGTCGAATCAAGGATGGGCTGAAGGATATTGTGAGCGACAATCAATCTGCTTTCATTCCGGGTAGGACCATTTCTGATAACATCCTCTTAACCCAGGAGCTTATGAGATGTTACCATCTTAACCATGGAGCTGCTCGTTGTGCCTTCAAGGTTGACATTCAGAAAGCGTATGATACGGTGGATTGGAGCTTTCTCCGGACTATCTTACATGGTTTTGGCTTCCACCCTGTTATGGTCAGGCTAATCATGACCTGTGTGTCTAGCACGTCCTTCTCCCTGAGTATTAATGGGGGTGTTCATGGTTTCTTTAAAGGCAAAAGGGGCCTGCGGCAAGGGGATCCACTGTCTCCTTACCTTTTTACCCTTGTGATGGAGGTGCTGACCTTGCTTATTCGAAGGAAAGTTGATGAATCTAAATCCTTTAAATACCATGCGAAATGTGAGAACCTTGGTCTTGTAAACCTGTGTTTTGCAGATGACTTATTTCTTTTTGCGCATGGGGATCTGGGCTCTGCCACGGTGATCCAGTCTGCTCTTAAGGAATTTAAAGAAGTTTCGGGTTTGGTTCCTAGTATCCCGAAAAGTACTGCTTTCTTTTGTAATGTTCCCAGTTCTGTGCGACAGAATATCCTCCATATCATGCCATTCGAGGAAGGTATTCTTCCGGTTCGGTACCTCGGGGTTCCCCTTATCTCTTCTAGGCTCGTCAAATCTGACTGTAAAGTTCTGGTGGAGAAGGTCCAGAATAGGATTGGGGATTGGAAGAATAAGACTTTTTCCTTTGCTGGCCGTGTTCAACTTATTTCCTCTGTCCTTACTTCTCTTCATGGGTATTGGGCGTCTATGTTTATTCTCCCTGCCTCTACAATTGAGGATATTGAGAAGCTTATGAGGGGTTTCTTGTGGTGCCAAGGTCCGATGAAGGCCGGTAAAGCAAAGGTGGCTTGGGAGGATATCTGTCATCCGAAACTTGAAGGTGGCTTGGGGATTCGTCGTTTGAGTGAGTGGAATGTCTCTCTTATGGCCACCCACATTTGGAGCATCCTTTCTAGAAAGGACTCCATCTGGGTCAGATGGGTGTATGCTTATAAACTGCGTGATCGCAGTTTTTGGGATGTCTCTGCTCAACGCAGTATGAGCTGGGGTTGGCGAAGTCTATTACGTATTAGGGATGTCGTGCGACCGTTTTGTTGGTTTAAGATCGGCAATGGAAAGACTGTTTCGGTCTGGTATGACACTTGGTGTAACCAATGTCCTATTGCCCGTGTCTTTTCGAGTCAACGTGACATTATGCGCCCGGGCTTCTCGACTTCTCACTCTGTCGCTGATCTCATTGAGGGTAACTCTTGGAGATGGCCGGTGGAATGGCTCCTAAGGTACCCTTCCCTTTCTCAGATTGAGGTTCCCACTCTCCACTCCCGGCCCGACAAGTTATTATGGCGCGATTCGGATGGAAATTTTATCGATTTTCGAGTTGGTCAAATTTGGGATTCCATTCGGCCAAGAGGGAGCGTGGTGGATTGGGCTCATGTGGTGTGGTTCTCGCGTTGCATTCCTAGGCATGCCTTTCATTTATGGCTCGTCTTACGAGGTAGACTGAAGACCCAAGACCGTCTGAGGCAGTGGGATGTAGGTCCTTCCGTGGATTTATCCCTGCTGCGTTGTCTGCTGTGTGGCTCGTGCCAGGACTCTCATGCCCATCTCTTTTTTGAATGCTCCTTCTCCTCACAGGTTTGGTTCAGGGTTATCAGTCATGCGCAGATGCAGATTGTGTCGGACAGACTCGAAGTGTTTATGCCCTCTCTCTTATCTGCTACGGGTCCGAAAAATATTGACCACGTTGTGTCTCGCCTGGTGCTAGCTGCTTCGACATTCTTCATTTGGCAAGAACGTAACTTTCGGCTTTTTGACAAAGGCAAGAGGTCATGCAGGGAGGTGGCTGATGCTATCATCAATACGATACGACTGAAGTTGGTCTCTTTTCCCTTCAGACCTTCGTCTCGTGCTCTCCGTGCCATGGAGAGATGGAAGATTCCGAAAGGGGTGTGTTATTCGTCCAGTTGATTTTCATCATGCGGGCGCAGTGGCTCATTGCTTGGCTGGAGTTTGTTTGTTGGTTCTTAATGGTTGTGCTTAGTGCTGGTTGTCATATGCAAGGCATGTCTTGTGTATGCACTTAGTCTTTCATATCTGTTAGATTAAGTCTTGTGGTTCTACCACAATTTTGTACTTGTAACGCTTATCATTGTTTTTAATAATATTTGCCGGGGTAATTTTCCCCTTTAACAAAAAAAAAAAATTTGGGACGGAAGGAGTATGTATTTTCTTACTTTTTATTTATTTAATATTTAATTTAGTTGGATCACTGAAATTTAATTTCCCTTTTTTTAAAAGCTTTAAAATATGTCAAATGAATTTTTCTCATATCGATCATCCACATTCAAGAATTACAAACCAAATTCCAAAAACCCTAATTCGCATGTCTCATTTCTTAGTTACAAACGAAATCCACAGAACCCTTATATTTTTACTCGTCACTCTCGGGTATGTCACAAAATCGTGGTGTTGAATCAAGGTTTTCAAACACCTAATTGCTGTATCAAACCAAAATCCTCCATTCTTAGTGGTTGTGAAGGTGATGGTGAAAACAAGAAGAGTGAATCAAGCAAAGGTTCAAGGTAACAAAAATAAAATCAGCGTCATGTATTAAATTTCATTTTAGTTGGTGAATAATGTTCATAACTGAATCACAGTCTATTGTTAGACATGTAACTAGGGTTTACAAATTTGATCTTAATGTGTGAAAAAGGATTAGAAATTGACATATAAAGCATAGGGAAGTATCAACTGAAAATGGGAAACATTGTGGGTACAAAAATACTGCAACGTAGGAAATTTTCATTTAAGGGTTTTTTGTTTTTGTTTTTGTTGTTGTTGTAAGTTTATTAAAAAAATCTTAAAGTTATTAGAAATTAAGTTACAATATTCTTTTAAACTAGTCACGTGAAAAATAAGGCTTAAAGGTATATTCTTGTTGTATAATTAACCAAATAAATGTCCATATAACAATATTCCATTGTTGTAAGATCAATTGATTCGAGCTTAATAGATAGAATAGAATAAAAATATAGGTTAAGAATCATAATTTGCATCATTAGGGATAGTTAGATTATTCTTTTATTCTTAAAAGTTTTTTATACTTTATTCGACATTTTATTATTACTAAATCACGAAGTCAATTGATTTATTTCAACTTAAGTTATTAATCTCCTGAATCAAAAAATTTCGGAATGTTAGTTGTCTGAATCAAAGTTCAATTATGGTTTTTTTAGTTTAATTTGCTACTGAATCAAACTTGATTTTTACTAAATCATGAGGTATTTATCATGTGACAGGTACCACCGAAGTAGATTCTGATGACGATTTTATGTCTCCACCTCCAAAGGAATTCAGATATCCGAAGCGAAAAAGAGAAGTTGATAACAACAATGTAATCAAAAAGCACAAGGGAAAGCTACAAAAGGGAAAACCAAAATCAGTTAATAATAGGAACCCGCCAAAAGTAATAGTTGATGAACTTCCGAAATTAAACGGTGCTCAAAAAGCAGTCGTGAGGCGAATCGGCTTCCAACATGTACTGGATCTCATTATAAAAAGTTTACCATTGAAGCTAGGGTATTGGTTGGTTGACAACTATGATGCAGAAACCAACACACTCTGTATAGGAGACAGAAAGCTTCTGGTGACGAGAGAGGCAGTACATGAAGTATATGGGTTTCCATTGGGGGAAATACAGATTAAATCACAAAAGAAAGCAAGTACAGAGGACGTCATTGTTCAAGAGTTTCAAAGTCAATTCTCTGCTGAC
This sequence comes from Gnaphalium uliginosum, assembly GCA_963930675.1. Taxonomy (NCBI): domain Eukaryota; kingdom Viridiplantae; phylum Streptophyta; class Magnoliopsida; order Asterales; family Asteraceae; genus Gnaphalium; species Gnaphalium uliginosum. Next base: position 29,326,233 of record OZ005681.1, on the reverse strand, counting down.
TTAAAGAGACTTAGGGTTAGGGATGTAATCCCAAAAATGTTGGAAGATAAAGAGGGTAGTCGGAGGTTCATGATAAATTTTTTGGTTCTAGTTGTGTCAATTCTAATTGGGGCTCCAGGCGTGGGTACAGTAAATCAAAAGTTTTTGCCTAGCATCATAGACGAAAAAAGTGTGAGAGGTTTAGATTGGTGCAGCTACACCATACAATGCCTAAATGAGAGTAAAAAGGCATGGAATAGATGGGACAAAAATTGCATCTTCACCGGCCCGTTGACTTTCTTGGTTGTAAGTTGCATCTTTCGTTAGTTTGAAGTTGAATGAATGTTATTTAATTTTGAATTATAGTGTGTATTCACTGAATCAAAGCTATTGACATAGATTTTCTTTCCCGATACACGTATATATATATGATAACTGCGTTGATTCGATTTTTAATCCAGGTATTCTACGTAAGCTGCACAATTGTTGAAGGTGAAAAAATTACGAGGACACAACCATTAATGGTTGGGTGGACAACATTAGAGTTAAAGAACCGACAGAAACAGGAGGAGAATGAAGCAAAATTTGGAAAGGTCAAGATGGCGGATGGAGTGAAGTATGTGATAGAAGATGAAGCCGTTGAGTCATTAAAAAAGAAGGGTGAAAGAATACTAAAGAATAAAGCAGCAAAATGCAAAGAAAGAATTATAAAAGAAACACAACTGGAAACAAACGAAGGTTAGTGTGTAATTAATTGTTTCAATGTAAAAATCTTTTTAGCAAATATGTGCATAATTCAAACTATCAATTTGGGACAGATGTGATTCAGAAAGATATAGGAAAAGACGATTCAGATAGATGCATCAAGGTATGTTAACAAATGTAGACATTTGAAACCAGATTTTACTTAATCGTATGGTCATAGTTGTCAACTCGTGACTTGTATCGTGACTCGTTTTCTTAATTTTTGACTCATGATTCGTATCGTGACTCGACTCGTAAGAGTCATGATATACGTAAATTTAATTTATTTAATTAGAAGTATATATATACAGTTTTTAATTATTCAAATATTTATTCATTTATTAGAGGTTATATACAGTTTTTAGTAAAATCCAAATTAATTTTGGTTAACTTATTCGATTTTGAATTCAGATTTTAGTTCCAAATCAAAGAGTAATGATATATTAGCTACAATATTAATTATTATTGAATATTTTTATTAAATATTAGGCTTTTACTTGTATTTGTTACTCTTTTTCAAAAAATCAAAAGCCATGCTCATGGCATCTCCTAGACTTCTACCCGTTACAGCTCTTGGTCATTAAAGGGTTACTCTCAAACCTATCATTCAACTTCATCCTCATTCCTCTCTGCAAGGCTGCTGCAACTCTTCAAGTCAAATGTAGGTACTTTGTTTTCTCTTCATCACTCTCATCTTCATCTTGCACTCTGTCTGTTATATCTCTCTTATTATCACCTATACCATGTCCAGTGATGATCTTTCACCTTTTTCTTCTTTCTCTCATCTTCACTTACACATATGGGCCGATCTTTCTTTGGTTTTTCTGACTCGTTCGAGTCATTGACTCGTGAGTCACAAAGTGAGTTACATGCAATTCCGAGTCAGGTAATGAGTTGTCGCGTTTTAGGTAGCGAGTCACACATGGTATGGTATTTAATTGTTTATTGGTATTTGCAGGATTTTGCTGAAGAAGCTCATAGAAGATTTTCCATGATTTCAACCATTAAGTCTGAGCTGGAAGATTGGTTAAAACGAGGGTTGTCCAGATTTCCCGACAGTGAGGAACTACTAAATTACTCAAGAGAGAAGGACACGCTATTCGGTTTATTACCTGCCCGGGGCACACCTAATAAGGAAAAAGTTGATGTGGCTACAACAAAACAAGCGTCACGATCGACACTAGAGGTTGAATTGCCTTTTGATATGAAGGTACCACAAGTTACAAAAAACCCCGTCTACCTAGAATTGGAGGTATCTGGTTTGAATTGCGTGAAAAATGGTGAAATACGTACAAATGCTGACGTAGCTTGTGTGGGAAAAATTAACCTATTGGGTTCTGGTGGAAATACCAACATCAGGTCTAATCAAGTAATTAAAAAGAGGGTAGAAGAGTGTGTTCCGGAATTAGAGAAAAAACTGGTCAAAGTTGAGCGGACAAATCAACCTGAATCAAGCTACAAAAGTACACTGATTCATCAAAAGGGGAAAGCTGTAGATGATGCCACTGTAGCAGAACCTCTCTCAGTTGTGTATCCTCGAAGTTTGAACGATGATGCCATTGTAGCAGAACCTCTCTCAGTTGTGTATCCTCGAAGTTTGAATGACCTGCTATTGGCCAAATTACGGGCAAGAAGAGAGGTTCATTTACCTGCTGTTTCGAGGTTGCCTTTTTGGAATGAAGATGTACAAACAAATGCGAGGCTAACGGCAGATGAGAGAAGTAGTGGCGGATCCAGAAATCTTTTCCATGGGGGGCATCAGGTAAGGTATCATAACGTAGTTAAAAAAGGTTGATTTATTCGAATTTCCCCCCTTGAAAAGCAACCAAATGACACTACTTCCAAACTGAATTACCCATATAAGAATTCACAATACAAGGCCAATTTGGTTTGAACTACTCCGTATATAAGAATTTGTGTTCTTCTAATCGACAACTTTGTTAAGTAACGGAGGCTGCAACTTAAAATCTAGTCTTATTTAAACATACAAATGAGAAAAGTGTTTATGAATCTAATTGCTTTCAAGAATGTAGGAAGAAAAAAATCAATACATCAGTAAATCCAAAAAAGAATTATATGCCTTCTATTTTAAGGCTAGTGTACTAAATTTATCAAGCTTTTTTTTAGTGTTATTTTATTTTTTAAATAAAAATTGATAATTTTTTAGTTATATGTAAAGATGATAGCTTTAATATGTTTATTTAGTTAGATTTTCAATATATATGTTAATTTTATTATTCTCAAAGTATATCTTCTACCTTCTATATTTTTGTAAGTTCTTTTAACTTTTTTAACCTTTAGACGAAAAGTTACAAATGTAAAATATTAATTTTCAAAAACTCAAAGGCATACATTATCATGTTTAAACCTAATAATAATATTGAAACGATTATTTTGTAAGATTAAATAAAATTCTAAAATATGAATTGTTACATTATGAAAATTGAGGGGTTCAAATGTATATTTTATAGTTATAAAGGGTAACTAAGAGCACGGGGTGTGGGGGGTTTTCGTCGCCGTTTTTCGATGAGAACGCCGTCGGACGGCGTTCTGCCGCACCGGGACGGCGTTCCCGTCCATTTTTCCCGTCGCCGTCCACTTCCGAACGCCGGTTGCGTGACGTTTTTCTTTTCTTTTTTTTTTTTTGTAACGGATAGATTATATATTTAATAAAAAAAAATTTTAAAAATTTAAAAACTAGCCGTTTGAGAGATTTAAATTTTTTTTTTTTCCTATTTAAACACACCTCAAATACAATCTCAAATCACAATTCAAACACTATCTCAAATTTGTAGGACTTTTTAAATTTATGTATTTTAATTTTAGGACTTGTAATTTTTTTTTAATTAATTAAATCTTGTTTTATTTGATTTATTTATTTTTATATATTAATTTATACAATTATTATCATTAAAAAAACAAATAAAACAAATAATAAAAAACTCCAGAACACTGTCCAGAACACTGTCACCACACAACAAAATCCTCAATTACAACATTCTTTAGAACACTGTCCAGAACACTGTGGTGACAGTGTCACCACACCCCCTGCTCTAAGAAAGTTCATAAAAGCTAAAAAATGGGGGCCCTAGTATTGTTTTCTTCACACCATATAACTCTACAACTTACTTCTCACCATTAAACACAAACCCTAATCCTCTAATTTTCTTCCATAACCTCATATCTTAACTACACAAACATATTTTCTATACCAAAAATTTGAAAATTTCCTTTCGAGTCCAAAATTGATGGCACTGTTGGGCTTACGCATTTACGAGTTAATTGATGGCACTGTTGGGCTTACGCATTTACGAGTTAGGGGCCTTACATATGGCTGCCTTTACTGTACAAAATTGATGGTGGGCCTTTGCTCCCTACTCATAATATTGGATCCGCCCCTGCTTCACACTTTCACCAGGGACATTTTCAAAACATAAAAACAATGTTGACAAAGGAAGCCTTCGCGCTCAAACAACTAGCAAGAACATGAAATAGTTAATTCAAGTTAAATAAAGTATAACTGGATAACATAATGAAAGAGTTGACACAAAATTTGAATCAACATTGAAAATAAAAGAATCAAAATGATATAGTAAAAATTTTCCTCAACCTTCCCCCAAAACTTGGCATCCTCGTCTACATCTCTTATAACATATTTCTTGCCAACATCTACTTCAATGGTGCTATCCAACCCGCAATTCATCATTGATTTCAATAGTTCCCTTTAAATTTCAAAGAATATGTATTGCGTGAGAATGTTAGCTGCATTTCTCTCCGTTGGTATTCCCATTATCAATTTGGGAGACTTGTAGCGTGAATCGTGATCATCTCTATACTGCTCATTTCTCTGAATTTGCATTGCATTATCAAAATGAGTCTGTAATTCTATAATATGATTTTTCGTTAGCACACAAAAGAAACGGTTTCCCCTCGCATCATGATGTCATTTGCATTAGTGCAGCCTGTGGCATATCACGAAAATACACCGGTATCCATTGTTGTCATAAATCAGACAACCACTTGTGTTCCTGCAGCTTGTATTCGGACATAATAGACTCTTATCTCTCCTATCGCAGGGACAATCCTAAACAACTTAAGGAGCGATAAGCGTCTATTATATCCGAATACAATCTGCATGAACACAAGTAGCTGTCTATAATTCATGCCATAGGACAACAATGGATACCAACGTATTTTCGTGATATGCTATCGGCTTTACAAATGCAAACGACATCGCGATGCGAGGGGTAAAACTACTAATTTTGTGTGTTAACGGAAAGATGATTTGCATCTTATCGAAATACTGGCTCATTTTGATAATGCAGTATAAAAATGATCACGATTCACGCTACAAGTCTCCTAAATTGAAAACGGGTATACCAATGGAGAGAGAAGTAGGTAACATTTTCACGCGATACGCTTTCTTTGAAATTCAAAGGGATCAATGATGAATTGCAGGTCGAATAGCACCATTGAAGTAGACGGTGGCAAGAAACATGTTATAAGAGGTGTAGATGAGTATGTCAAGTTTCAGGGAAGGGTTGATGTATTTTTTTTATTATTATATCTTTGAAACTTTCATGTTGATTCATTTATTTTCAATGTTGATTCAACATTTTTGCTAACTCTTTCATTATGTAATCCAGGTATACTTTGTCGACATTTTAAGTTGTTTGTGCTAAATATTTCATGCTCTTGCAAGTCGTTTGAGCTCGATAGCGTCCTTTGTCGACATTGTTTTTATGTGTTGAGAATGTCCTTGGTGAAGGAGTTCCCAAAGAAATACATTATGAGGATGTCGTTCCACCACCATCAAATGCGTCCAATTTGAATTGATTACACGTGATTCATATTTCTATATTGATTCTGCTATTGATCGTTTAGTCAACGACATCGACAAGCTAGCACTGTTTCGGGATCAATAAAAAACATTGATGGAACAGGTTTGTGAGGAGATGCCATTACAACCTCCCATGAAAAACAAGTAGGTTATTGAGACATTTCTTGGTGTGAGTAAGGTACCTAATGTTAGCCACAACAAAGGATGTGGTTCAAGTACAAAGTCTACGGTGAGAAGTGCCAAAGAGAAAGCTAATGATAAAGCTAAAAAGCAGATCCGGGCCTGCAAATATTGCGGAGCAGTTGGACATTATATCAGCACTTGCAAAGAAAAGGCGACACTTGAAGCTATCAAGAGAAACAACCAAGTTGATGTGGTACCTATTTTGTTAGAATACGTCTAAATGTTTTCAAAGATTTAACTACACACTCGATCAAATATAAGTAAGGTTTGAAATTCAGGTCTCTAACATTTTTCGGTTACAATTCAGTTTTCCGGTTTTTGTGCTCAACCCTACTAATTTGAATTCACTTATAAGTTAGGTTTGGAATTGCATATTTGCGTATATGTTTAATGAATAAGTAGATAGTTTTCCGTTGGGTTCAAAACTTAGTGCTACTATAAAAATTAGTTATAAGCAATCTCAAACATTACTGAGTTGTACTCGTATTTGTTACATTTGTTATCTAGGGTTAAAAGTAGCATCTCAAGTTTTTAATATGAGAATTATTACACGTGATAAAATTTGAGATACAAAATGATACGGCAAAAGACATTCTCCAATTACATCAAAATACTTTATTCTAGATTCTATTTAATTACATTTTGCTTCTTAAAGTTTGTTAATTTGCATGACGTGTAGCCTTTCTATTTTCATTTCATTATTTTATTATTAATTATTATAGTAGTTAGCATCTAAAAAGCCTTCTAAGGATGACACATCATAATCTTTAAAGATGACACGTATCATCCATTTTTTATTCCATTATTCTTAAACTAATCTTTTATTTTTAATTCTTTTAACAGATCTTAACCTTACTTCCAACGTTAATATATAAGTATTTGTGAATACATTTAACTTGCATTGTGTTTATTGTGTTCGTAAAAACTAACGAGTGATATTTCTTCTTAATGCAACTTTCAAAAAGTGAATTTTTATGTATTTTGTAATACTTTTGATTACGTGTCAACTTTTATGGATGTCACATAGCATCATAAGCATATGATACATCATCAAAAGTATTATAAAATATATAAAAATACACTTTTTGAAAGTTGCATTCACTAAAAATACCACTCGTTAATTGATTACACACAATAAAAATCGAATGAAAGTCGGATGTTTTCACAAATATTTCTCCCCACTAGAAAATAAGATATACATCAACACTCTCAAAAAGGACATATCCATACTATAGACATGAACAAATCAAACATTTTAAAACTCTTTTTTCCTAAGAAAAATAAAATCTTGATTATTCATTGTGTATAAATCTTAAAATGTATACTTATGTACATTAACCTTCTCTAGTATCTTCTTATACATACGTATATAAAAAGCATCCATTTATGCATACAAGATTTCTATTATATCATCAAATAGAACCACATTTTTTTTTTGACAAGTGTTAGTAATTTTTAAGATAAAATATAAGCATACAAGATTTCTCAATTTAAGCTTATTCATCATTTATAACGTACGTATACTATTTTCTAACATCATATTATTTTTGTTGTCCTCGTCTACATCTCTTATATCATATAAAGACTTCCATTATCAAAAGCCGAGTATAATGATGGCAAAAATGTTCAACATTATGATCACATTTCATAAAGCCCCCTTCAGTGACCCATAAAAAAAAAATCGTCAGAAGCACGATGTCTAATCGAAAGAGAAAAAAATGTTGATTTTTACGGTGCAATTTTTATAATTTTTCAATGATTCATTTTTGAGATATTTAATTTTTAAAAACGTGGAGAAAAGTAGATTTTGTGAATCTCACAAAAAAAATCATTCTCATTTGAACCTCACTCATAATCTTTTAGATACATTCTAATGTGTAAGTTAAAAGTTAAGACAACCATAAAAGTGTGTATAAATAGATGTACACCTTTGTGGTTCATACATGGTTGAATTGAATGAGCGTTACACTGCAGACACTCGTCTTTGTCCTATTATCTTTCGCACTTTGAAATGGTTAACAATGACTTTTCTCTTCATCAGGAAAAAGAGAAAAGCCAGAACTAAAAGTAAAGTTAGAGATACTTGCAGATGGGACTTCGATATAACCTCAAATATATTCAGGCTTCTCTTGTTGCTACAGTGATTTGGTAGAAAACTGTCGGCTACGGTTATCTCTGGTTCGAGTATGAAATCTACCGTCATTGGTTCTTCCTTCATTATGATAGCTGTGGTTCGTGTTTTGTAACCAGGCATTGTTGCCATAACTGCATTTTAGAAGACATGAAAGCTGAGTTACAATCTTCATCACTGGAAAAAAGTCAACAGAGTTTGGATATGCGTTGTAAAGAATAGTTAAGTGGCCTAAAGTAATTTACTAATACAAGAGTAAACAAGTAGTTTCTTTAAACAATTTAATCAAGCTTGATGTCCAAAAACTAACTTAGTTGACACCTAAACTACAAAAGGGGGTTCTATCTCTGGGACAATAGAACTTCTATGGTTTGGTGGCCAGGTACCACAACTCTAAAACTTTGTTGCATATCATTATGAAAAAAGTCCATAGCAATAAAATTATCACGAAGATGTTTGAAAGATTCTTGACATGGGATTAGTGCTTGAGAATGTACTAAACTATAACCCAAAGTCTATTGTGTGTATCCAACTTCATTTTGGTCTAGTGTGTGTATCAAACTTTCATTTATAGCTATTATATGTATCCGATGACTTATTCATCGGGTAGTCGGTATTATTGATGACGTGGCAACCGTATAAGTCACCACATCACCGCTTACAAATAATAAGAGGTTGGATACATATAATAGCCATTGCTGAAAGTTCAATACACACAATATACCAAATGAAGTTGGATACACACAATAGACTTTGGGTTGCAACTTGAGCTAATATTTAACTTTTTCAAGATACCATAGTAAGGAATTGTATATGATATCAAAGGAGAATTTACTGTCAGCGAAGAGATGAAAGGAATAAATTTATTAATGAAAAAGACAATACATGTGAAGTCACTGAAGGTACCTTCGTACTGGTGCCCAGGGGCCAGTAACCGATGATAATCAGCTAGCCTTTCACTCGCTTTAATCTGTACATATAAGCAAAGGTGTCAAAAGGACAAGCCATCGGGCAACATATCAAGATTTAACAAATAAAAAATAATCCTAACAATCTGAAGGGAACTACGACTAATTATCAGCATTGACTGTGATATCTCATCCGTTCATAAATTACAGATAAGCTATTAAGTGCTATTTAAAAGTGGCAAAATGGGAAAGTCAGGTTAATTTAAATTGACCTGAAATACTTTTTATCCATTTTCTTCTTTTTTTAAAGAGTAATTTAGTGTTGAAAATAAATACAAAAACTATGTAAATAATAATCTAATTTCAAAAAATCAGGGGACTTAATCAAATTATCAACCCGTTTGACCTGCTTATGTAGTTAATTTTAACGTGTTTGACCTGTTAACGATTAAAAATAACCCAAATCGAACTATTCATAAGTAAATGGGTCAAAATTGCTACCTCTATTTCTATTTCACACTTGAAAACAGTGGGCACACATGTAAGATTACTTTCACCAGGAGACATGCAAAACCGACTTATGTATTACTTTACTAACCAACATATAAATTTTTTTCATTGCATACACTTTTCATAGATAAAGTGTACGAATAGATTAGGAGTGAACATACCGTGTAATTTATACCCTTTATTGTAACGGCTGCAGGCAAAGGATCTCCACAATCTGATGAGAAGATCCTTCCATGCACTCCTGACTACACAAAATAAGAATAGAAGCAATTATGAGTCAGCGTACCGCGTATATATTTGGGAAATAATTGATGATTATGTTAACCTATTATTAGTCAAACATCTCAGGCTCAAAAGCTACAAAAGGAAACTTGTAAATGTTTCTGAGTAAACGAAGTGATCTCTCATCTTTCATGATATTTATATTAGCATCTCTCAAATTCATATTTATGAATTACAAACTTATACTCTAGTGATCAAATCAATTACATCACTTTTGCCCAACTATATCAGGATGATGAACAATCACTCTATAAAACCTACTTTGCCCTTTGTGATAGTTGATTTGATTAAAATAGACAGGGTGATGCAAGTGATATTGTTGTGAGAATATATGTATGTGATTGATGAATCTTCTTATTAAGATACGCAACTGAAAACAGCACAAAAGTTCTCTGTCCACTTTATCTTTCTTCCTCAAAAAATCATCTGATTTGCAATATATTAGTGACTGAATCAAGATTAACAGTTGGATGACATTTGCTAGAAACTTGACGAATTACCTTCACAAGGCTGGCAACAAGATCAAGCATACTCCTTTTGTTAAATTCCCATATAATATGAAGCTGCAGATGGTGAAGGAAATGACAATGTAAAACGGAGAAAACAATACAACAAAGTTCTTCAAAAGAAAGGAAAACAAGTTCAATACTGATATTGCTTAGACTGAAATGATCAGTGATCATATATCACATTTTTTATGCTGCAAATTAAACTTTGAGCTGCATCAGCATTTGCTCCTTATTGCAGTTATCTTATAAGTAACATATTCCACTTATCATATTGTAACCTAAATAATTTGAATCAGAAACTATTATCATGTCTGGCAATGTCATCAAGAGTTTTCTGCGATTTGGTCAAATGGTTACTGATCTTGTTGGTGTAATATAAGCGGGAGTCTTAACTACTGCTTCTAAGCTACTTCTGGAAGGGAATGGACACATGAAAATTAGAGGTGAAGAAATGGGTGGTTTGTAACCAGTCAAAATGGGTTCTGGTCAAAGAAGGTAAAGTAACACCGGTGAAAACAAGTCGGGTTGGGTTTACCAGCAAACACTTTTTTGTCCATTTTATAAAAAGTTACAATAAATGATTTATGCTTTGCATATAATCACGAGAACTATATTACTTAGATAATAATTTACATTTATAAATAAAGCACTTGGGCAACTTTCAATTCAAGATTATTATCCATTTCCTTTTTAGTTAATACTTATTATTCTTCCCATTTGAGATGAACATCTGAGATATAAAACATACCCTAAATTGACCATTCATTAGTAAATGGGTTAAAACCAGCCGACAATAATAAAACTAAATCAAATTTATTGTAGGTATGAATAACCTATATGCTCATTTACTATTATGAAGAACCTGACCTCATTAGCAGGAGGCCATTTGTTGTCACTGATCTCCAATGTCAGTTCAAAACATCCACCATAAATATAGTTCCAGTCTTGCATGCCACCATATATGGGATACCTGCAGCAGAATGGAAAAGTATTAGAGAAAACGAAAAATAATTCTTAAACTATCTTGGTATTGCAAATTTAACATCAGATAATTAAACTGAAGTACTGGACTACTGTCAGATGGCAACTTTTGAATTCTGAAGTTTCTAATTCAGACTAAGAGTAGAATTTCTAACTTTTTGGAACACTTTTAGTTTTAAATATCATACCAATAAGCTCCATTTGTGATTCCTGCATCAAATTCCTTGCTAAGAGACATGTTATAGTGAGAGCCACTATACAACTTTGCCATATATCTGAAAGCTTCATCATCTGGACATGCATAGTAACTTTTGCTGAAATAGCGAGCAACAACAAGGTTAACATAATGATACGATTTACATGATATTAGAATAATGAAACTAGAAAACGAAGTGATGAAACTGAAAGAATGACAAGTTTTACATAATATTTCTTAATCCAGAAGTATGATACCAGTGGTTATGTACAGAGCTAAATTCTGAATATATAAAATCAGCAGTATATGGTATCCTCATTTGGATTGCGTAAATAAAACGATTACATTGTATTGACTTAATAACTCTAAAGGTTACAATGGTATATATAGAAAACGTAGAAAACCTAATATCTAAACGGGCCCAAACTAAACTAATCTAATACCAGCCTAATACTCAATAATAATACTAAAGACTTCTAACACTCCCCCACAAGTTGGAGCATATATGTTGATAACGCCTAGCTTGTTACAAATATAACCAACCCCAAAACAATCCAGTATCTCCCGAGCAATAATCTTCCCCATAGCAATAATCCAAGTCTTGAACAAACGTAAAGTCAGTATCTCTCTTGGAATTGAACTAAATAGATCTCATTTGGGATCTAATCTAAACGAAGCAACCTAATGGTCTCAACAGATCTCATTTGGGATCTAATCATAACATGATACGAAGCAACCTGAAGGTCTCAACAGATCTCAGTTGCAATCTAATCATAACAAAATACGAAGCAATCTGGAAACAAGTCTCAATTAACCAAATAACCAAACTCAATGAGTAACCAAAACTCCAAAAACGAAGCAACTTGAACAAAAGATGTCGGAACAGGTGTCAACTACACCAAAATCAAAAAAATAGGATCAAAATCAAATGGTCTCACCAGTAGGGGTGTAATCGAGTCGAGTCGAGTACAGTGCCAAGCTCGAGCTCGACTCGATTAGAAAACTCGAAGCTCGAAACTCGACTCGAACTCGATCGAGCTTGCATTTTCAAGCTCGAGCTCGACTTGACTAATGAACCGACACTTTCGAGCTCGGCTCGACTCGACTCGATTATTGGTATTACAATATTAATATTAAGTTAAATCACATTAACACTACTCGAATCGGTAGTTTCAAGCTTGACTCGACTCGACTCGATACTTTCATACTTGACTCGACTCGAAGTTTATTAAAAAGTACGGTAAATATGTTAATATTTATATAAATGGAGGGTAAAAATGTAAATTCATGCAACCTTGATTATGCTCGCGAGCCTCTCGAGCCGAGTTTATTAATACTCGAGTTCGACTCGAAAGTTTACTCGAGTAGCTCGAGCTCGAGCTCGGCTCGACTCGACTTGTACCGAGTCGATTTCGAGTATTTTTCGAGTCAATCTCGAGTAGCTCACGAGTTGTATCGTGTCGTTTACACCCCTACTCACCAGGGACCGAACTCAAAAATGATCTCACAAGGGATCAAGCCAAAGCACCTCAAAAATCATAACCCGAAATCAGCAACAATACCAACCTCAAAATTAGTTTCATCGTCAATGTCACTAAATACTTCCAAAGATAAAATCAATCTCACCAGGACCGATTACTAAACCAAGCAATAATAAAATAGTAATATTTCAATCAAGCAGCAATCTCTTAGACCGCCCCCAATGGTACCAACCGACGCAAGTGAGTTCCGAACCGACGTGTGTCTTCAAAGTGACACCAATGGCACCACCGTGTCAGTTTGGTGTGTCACCTAGTTTGCGTCGCTTTGGCAACGTAAGAACCGACGGGCGTCACTTTTTTTTTTAATTTTGTTTAGTGTATAGAAATAAAGGTATATTGGTAAATGTGGGGTCCAAAAAATTGAAGCGACACAGTCATTGTTGGCATTGTTATGTCAGTTGTATGTTAGTTTGGGAAGTGCTGAGGTGGCGTTGAGGTGACACAACTGACACAACAACGGTTGGGAGTGGTCTTAATGGCACATATCCCCCAAATCCAAAAGTCAACAAAAGTCAAAATTGACCAAACCCTAACAAAATCAGAATATCACAAAACTCTCCCCAAATCAGAAAGTAAAACAAAATCATATTCCGAACCCCGAAAATTGCTAACAAACACGAAATCCAAAAATCACAGATTGGACTAGATCTCACCAGAGATCAATCAAATAGTGAAACACAGAAAAATGGAATAAAAATGACGGCTAACGGTGGTCACAAATACGTTTATTAAACCCTAACCCTAACCAAAGTATTTGCAAAAGTCAAATCTGAAAACCAAACTCTGATACCATGTAAACAGAGTTGGGGAACAATTGGTAATAAGAAGATTACATTGTATTGACTCAATAACTATAAAGGTTACAATGGTATTTATAGAAACGTAGAAAACCTAATATCTAAACGGGCCTAAACTAAACTAATCTAACACAGGCTTAATACTCAATAATAATACTAAAGACATCTAACACGTACAAAATAGACCAGAATATCACATGAATTAATCATAACATAACATTGCATGTTAAAAGCCTCAACATATCCTAAAATCAAGCCCAAAGCACTGTTCACCGCCATAGACCCATGTTAATTGGCCTACTTATCCTGGAAAACGAATATCTTTTCCAAAAAAAAAAAGTTATACAAAAGTTACAATACATAGAAACTCACCTTTTATCTTCAGTCCCATCCCATGGATAATTTGCAACAAGTGCCCCCTGAAAAACAAGTAAATACATTTTAAAGCCTGTGTGCTTTATCTTTACTCAGAGAAAGCATAACTTTAAACTTTAAAACCTCTATTCAGGGCATGCCCTTTAGTTTTACGCATCATGGTATATATTCAAGTTAACAAATTTAATTGGATCAAGTGGCCAATACATTGTATGACAGCGCAAACAATATAACAGCAACACAACAACATAAGTAGTAGAAACAATTCCAAAACATCCCCCTAAATTATAAAAACTAGTCTTTGATCTAGGAGTATCCTGCTTCTTAAACAATATCTTGTGTGTCTAACTTATGTCTCAGTTGGTGGTACCAATGGTGTTTTATACCATGATATATGAGGAAAAATGAGAGAAATGATAGGGAATTCAAGATAAGAAATGAAAAGAAAAGTTTTGAGTATGGGGACTACATTACAATAGGGTTTATAGCATCAATGTGTATGGAACTTTACCCATTTTACTATTGTGTGTCCAACTTTAAAATTTACTATTGTATGAATTGAAGTTCGGCAAACGTCTATTGTATGCATTTAACTTACTATTGTATGTATAGAAATTACCAAAAAAAAAAAAGTCTTGTTATGTAGTCAAAATCATACAAATATACATTTTCAAAACTTGAATCAAACGATAGGAAATTTCAAACTTGAACACACACAATAGTAAAACGTATATAGTACACTTTGAACTATTAACCCCCAATTACAAGAAGTTGGAGATGGATATAATTTTTAGATATCATGGGTTGTGATGTGTATTATTATGATGCCAGCGCCAATCTATATAGAGAAAATTAATGGATAAAAGCTAACATAATCAAATCAAACAGAAAAGATATCTTCCGTAGGTGATATGGTAAAGGGCTAAACCAAATTCAATATGTCATTGCTCAAGTTGTAGCATAGATGTTGTAGACAAATCCTTAATTTGTTAATTTTAATTATATTAGCTTAGAATTAGGATGATAATATTTCCTTCTATTTTGTGATAATATTTCCTATTTAGTATCCTTGGTTTTATGGGATTTTACAGCTACTGTTTGTAAGTTATTAGTGATTTCATTCTCAATTTTAATTCTGTTTTAGGAAACGGTTTGTTGGACGATGGAATCATACATCAAAGTTCGTGTGTCGATACTCCACAACGAAATGGAGTATCAGAAAGGGAAATCATCATATTATAGAAGTAGCTCGTGCTCTCATGTTCACGATGACTGTTCCTAAATACTTGTGAGGGGATGCCATTTTAACCACTACATATCAAATCAATCGTCTACCAAGTCGTTCCATCCACTTTGAAACCCCTTTGCCAGTCCTATCCAAAGCATATTCTCATGTTTCCCCATCAAATGCTTTTCCTTTAAGAACCTTTGGCCGCACAACATTTGTTCATGTACTAAACATCTTATCTCTAAGTTCATATCTTATTCCAATTTGTCATCTTCGTTCCATGCTTTCACCTCTAGATTATCTAGCATAATCATTCCCAAGAACATTGAAGAGGCACTACAAGTTCCGGAATGGATGGCTGTTGTTTTTGATGAAATTCAAGCCCTCAAACAAAATAATATATGGAACTTGGTCGAATTACCAGAAGGAAAAAGTACAGTTGGATGCAAATGGGTATTCACAGTTAAGTTTAAAGAAGACGATTCAATTGAGAGATACAAGGCCCCACTAGTTGCTAGAGGTTTTACTTATACATATGGCATTGACTATACCGAAACATTTTCCCCCGTCACCAAGCTTAACACCATCATAATTCTTCTCTCGTTAGTAGCTAATTCTCACTAGCCTATACAACAACTTGACATAAAAAAACACATTCTTAAATGGCGAGCTCCAAGAAGGACTATCTGTGTGCCAACCTCCGGGTTTTGAAGACAAACAAAATGGTAAGATCGTGTGCAAGCTCAACAAGGCCCTCTATGGTTTAAAACAATTGCCACGTGCTTGGTTTGACAGATTCTCAATAGTAGTTCAAAAATCTGGATAAATTCAAGGACAGTGTGATCATACCATGTTTGTTAAGCATTATGGAAATGGTAAAATAACAATTCTCATCGTATATGTGGACGATCTTATTGTTACTGGAAATGATAGTGAACAAGTGACAAGAATCAAAAATCTCATGGTACAAGACCTCGAAGTCAAAGATCTTGGAGCCTTGAGATATTTCCTAGGGATGGAGTTTGCAAGGGGCAAAAAGAATATATATGTTTGTCAAAGGAAGTACACGTTGGATCTTTTCGAAGAAACGGGAATGCTATGATGCAAACCAAGTAATTCTCCGACAGAAACTTGGTAATAAAAGGAAATTTTGTGAAAGAGAGCATGTTGACAAAGGGAGTTATCAAAGACTAGTTGGAAAGTTTAATTATTTGTCAAATACAAGACCTGTGTATGCAGTAAGTTTAGTAGGTCAATATATGACCATGTCAAGGTCATCTTGATGCAATTTATAGGATCTTACGGTACTTAAACAAACTCCCGGAAAAGGATTGTTCTTCGCTAAGACAGATGATCAAAAGGTGAAACGTTTAGTGATGTTGACTGGGCTGGAGCTATTGAGAAAGGAAAATCAACATCGGGATATATTATGGGGTAACTTAACTTGGCGAAGCATACGAGTCTGCCGAAGGTAGGTCTTCCTGGAAGCAGTCTCTCTGCCCTCGGGTAGAGGTATAACTGTCTACATCTTACCTCCCCCATACCCCCGCACTCGAAGGGATTGGTCACTGTTGTGGTGACTTGGTGAAGCAAAAACCAAACAGTAGTTGCTCGAAGTAGTGCAGAAGCAGAATTTAGAGCTATGGCTTAAGGAATTTGTGAAATTTTATGGATAAAAAGAACTATGGAAGAGTTTAAGATTGATCTTGGAGGACCTATGCCACTGTATTGTGATGATGAGACCACTATTAAAATAGCTTATAATCCCATCAATCATGAAAGAACTAAACACGTGGCAATAGATCGGCATTTCATAAAAATGAAACTAGATGGGAGCGTCATCAATAATGAATATGTTCTAACATCTCGACAGGTCACAGATCTACTTACGAAAGGGCATCCTAAAGAACCTTATGAATTTCTTCTAAGCAAGCTTGGTCTCATCAACATCTACAACCAAGCTTAACGGAGAGTGTAGACAAATTCTTAATTTGTTCGGAGATTCTTAATTTGATAATATTAATTATATTAGCTTAGAATTAGGATGATAATATTTCTTTTTATTTTGTGAAATTATTTCCTATTAAGCATCCCTGATTTTATGGGATTTTACAGCTACGGTTTGTAAGTTATTAGTGATTTCATTCTCTATTTAAAGATAAAGAATACGTTATTGAATATACATAGAATTATTCCTGTTCTCACGTGTCAACATGCCCAATTTGCTACATATAAAGTGAAGATGAAATTACCCTAATGTTTTGGTCACGATATTCGCAAGCTGAAATGCAATCAAAATGTGCATAAAAATACAAATCTGCCTTTTGCTTATCTAGGATACTAGGTTTCTCTACAACATTATGTACATTCATTCGTGGTGAATCTCCAGGTAATGGGGCAGGTGCTCAATCATAATTAGGAATTTAGGTGTTCTTTCCTAGGCTTTATTTGATGAATCCTCATAGTTGATGATCTGAACACATTCATGCTTGGTGAGCTATTTAGATACTTCATCTTTTATTTTCTTGAATCCTAAGCCTTACTTACAGTATAACGGATATGAGATTAACCAAATATATAAGAAAAGCATATCAAATGAGCATGGGGAAACAAGTTATTTTCATGTAAGAAAGCCATGAAAAAACTTCCTTTCTTAAAACGGAGAAAGATCATATACATACTTATTGAGGTCTAAGCAAGTTTCAGACTGATTACCCCATGAAGACTAGCAGAGGCCGTGAAATGAATATTTTTTATCCAACTCATGATGGCTTTTGTCTCAGGTTGTCTTTCGTCGATATCATTATTCATCGGAAAGAACTACATTATGTAACACTGTAATGTCAGTTCAATCCTATTAGCAACCAATTAAGGAGTACATGAATTGAAAGAAGAATTTATATGAAGAAAGTGACACGTTTCTGAAGTTCTTTCATGTGAGAATCATGGAACACAAAACAGTAACCTTATTCTAATTTTATGGAGAAAAAATAAAATGATTCTTCATTATCAAGATTGTAACAGATGTTTCAAGCAATACATTGGGAATACAATGAACATTTATAAAAAGAAAAAAAAAAGAGTTTGAGATTCTATTTAGAACTGTAAATTACAATAGTCTCTTTCCAATAAATAAATGAGGCCAAGATGAAGATACCTGATCTGGAAAATCACGATTGAGATCGATGTTGTTTGCATTTCCACGCCTTCTCAGAGAAAACCCGTCTGGATTCATTGATGGAAGGATGTGAAGGTGCACATTGTCTACGATCAGTGTTGCCTGCATTGATCGGTCACTCCCAGGTCAAAGTGAGTTCAAAGTGGGAGTAAGATATGCAAATCACATGGTTTACGATATTTTAAACAGTTGTCAACATTTATAGCCGTGGTAGAATATTCACAGAATTTGGCTAAAAAAAAAAGGGCTGAAACAACTATCTGGGGATCAGACAAGAAAAGAGGTACTTCTATATGATAGATACGAATAAAACAACGAAATAATATAGTATTGAAATCTTAATAATCATAGGCTTATGTAATCTGAGGACAATTACATTTTAATAATTTGGCTGACTAACTTGTGGGTGTGCATAATCTCTTTTCGTTCGATTGAACAAACATATACATTTATGCATAGTAATAAAATACAGGATTGGGTAGCAAAGGCAAATGCGGAGGGCTGGAGATAGTACTAGGTATAGAAATTTCAAAGCAGAAAGTTACCATGGGATCCTTCATATAGTTGTCACATAGCCAATTTGCTAGAAGTAAAAGAAGTTCACGGCCTACAGGTTCATCTCCATGCACATTCCCAATAAACTGCAACATTCAAGATATCAACCATTTAATCCTAAAAACACTCTTGCAATTTCGGATATTAATTATATTTTTTGAGACAAATTCGATTTACGTAATTGTAAATTTAAAATGTCAGTTTAAAGGGAAGTACAAAATAGAAAATGAATATACTTGCAGAAAGATATTAAAGAAAAAGATGTAAACTAAAAAACCATTTTCATATCAGTGCAAGATATCATCACCTTGAAAGCAGGTTTAGCTTCTTCCTTACCAGGATTATTAGAAATCTCCATTACCCACTGTATAATGGAAGAAAGTATAAGGATATACAACTTTCAAAATATTGAAATAGATAAGAAATATAACTGCAGAGGTATGAGTCAGAACATACCAGTGGAACTCCTAAGCCACTTTTCCCAATACTGATGTATGATTAAATGCCCTCAAGGAGAGAATCAAGAACGAGTCAGCTAATTGCACAAACATCATTTAAGCAACATCAACTATTTCTTTTAACAAAATTGACAGCCATAAAACTCTATAGGATTAGAATCGAAAAGGTGAGTGTAGTATTGAATAAGTCACCTGTATATCCTGGATATGTGACCACATCTACTATGGAATGCCCTTATAGCCTTCTCAAGATCAGAATTAGTCATATACCCACGAGCTAAAGCGTTACTGCAGAAATCGCCGCAAGTGAACCAACTATTAGAGAGATAGTTATATAGTTTAAAAACTATTTTGAAAGAGATAAACTATTAGAGAGTACAGTTTCTGAAAGTGGTTTTCTTCAGACAAATGTCTTCCGGAAGCTGCATATGGTATATCCACAAAACCTGTTGATCATAAATCGATTAAGATATGGTGAAAAGATGATCAACAAACATTGGATGATTATTCTTCTTAAGTTCAGTTGCTTTTCATAATTGAAAGAAGCCATGATTTGAAAGGACAAATCTCAAGCGATTTTATGATCAGGTGGTCTTTTTATATAAAAGATCAGGTGTGGGTCACTTTTTAGTTTTCAAATGATTATGCTTTAGATGCATCTATATGTATCAAACTATAGTAGTTTCAAAAATACTTTCTGTTATATTTACATCACAATCTATATTTTATAACCGCAAGTAAGAACCCTAGACGAAATAATTTTTAGTAGCAGAAATCAACCTACTTCTTTTAGCTCTAAAGACTAGGAATTTTTAATACAAGAGACAGATACATTAATGTTAACAATACTCTACAACTGTTTGCCTTACAAAATAAGATTGAATAATGTATACACACACACACATAATACTCTATGACAGCAAAAGAAAAATAAGAAGACAAAAGTTAACTAGAAGAGGCAAGAGGCACGATTTTTATAGAAACACCACTGCCTTAGTATGACGATCTATTTTGGTAATTAGAAGAGGGACGACATTCCAAAACAAATCCATAGCTAGCTACTACATTTCATGATGCTTAATTTACCATAAACCCATGAATACAAAAACAAAAATTCAACCAACCTCTAACATCTTAGTAATAAGCTTATACAATTAGAGTTATATACCAAATCCAAATTGCCACTGGATGTGTCATTCATCATTTTGAGAATCTAATTCCCTATAACAAAATATCTAATATCACACTAAATAAAAACAAGAGTCCATTAACATTCTTGTAACTTGAAAAAACTTGCAAAATCATAATGGTAACAAACACTCAATCATAAAGAGATATTGGCATTGAAAAAGAAAATAAAGTATAATACTAATTACCAGCATCAAAACTGGATTACACAAAAATATTTATAAAAAATTATTAATAAATATGTGAGGGTTTCATTTCTTTCCTATTCCAAATAATAAATGATCAAAAAAGAGTTACGTATACCATGACCTAAACAAATATATATATATATATATATATATATATATATATATATATATATATATATATATATATACTATCATATACGTACACACACACGCCAACTGAAAATCATTTAGCAGACAAAATCAAGCATATGATCAAAATTATTATTAATTAATATTAATAATTATAATAAAAAGAAAAGGAAAAGGAAAAAAGAAAGTTGACCTGAATCGAGTTGACCGCCTCTGGCAATGGCTGTGTGAAAAAATTGAAGAAAATTTAGAGAGATAAAAAGTAAGAGCAACGATTTTAGGTGCGCCATAAAATTACATTGATTTAAGCTGTTTCAGATTTTAAGAACACTCTGCAGGGGTGACGGAGTACTTTTAAAGATTTGGTCGATCAACAATCTCACAGGAATGACAATAGCACGTGACATACACGTGTTTTGTTGACATTTTTACACATTTTCTTTTTAGACATGTATCGAATTAACCCGGTCTGTTTGGTAAAACAAACCGTAGGCTGTAGCTGTAGCGGTAGGATGAAGCTGTAACTTATAGCTGTATTTCAAAAAAAAATTTGTTTGGTAACTTAACTGTAGCTGTAACTTTGAAGTGTAAATGACATAAAAGGACATCGGTATAAAATAAATAATAAACAAAGGTAAAAATAAATTTAACAAATAATTCACTTTATAAATAAAGTACTTTATCGAATGAAAACATAGTAGTCATTTTTCATATAAAACTCAAATTGAAACAGATCAAAAGACAAACATAAACATAATATGTTCGTTATAAATCATTGTTGACGTGCATTCATATTAACGTAGAAAATTACATAAAAGGACATAAAAAAATAAATGATAATTAGCAAAGAAAAAGGTTTTTAGATTTTCAATTACATGAATTTAAGAATTTTTGTATGCACTTATAAACGTGGGTTCTTGTTATTTGCAAAAATATTACGAAATACAACAATTAGAGTCATGTATGTTGGCGAGGGCATTTAAGAAAAATATTATGAAATAAAATAATATATAATGTAGTATTATGGAAGGGTAGCCCAATAACAGTAGGAATTTTAATAGGAAGCAAAATAGGAAAGGTACGTTAGCGAGGGCATTTAAGTAAATTTCACTGTAAAAAGCTTCTTTCATTTTAAAACGCTACTTTGATGAGCATTGAGTTTAGGGGCTGTAAGAAAATTTTAAAAGCTAAAAGCTTGGATGTCCAAACAAAGCTTTAAGTTTAAAGGAACTATTTTTTTTAAAAAAAAAAAAAGGTAAAAGCTTCTAAAAGCTCGCAAAAGCTTCATGTCAAACATACCCTTGTAGTGTTTATCGAATTCGTCATTTTCAGTGTGAGAGTTATGTTTTCTCCGTTTGAAAATGTGAAGACCATGAGTGGGGTCAAATGAGTACTTTGGTGTGAAAATGGGGAATAAATATGAGTCTTTGGATCTTTCAAATCAAGGGTTCACATCAAATCTCTTTTTTATAAAAATAAGTTTTCGTAGAAATTGGGTGGAGGGGTAGGATGGTAAGTTTACCATCTCATTAATTTATTTCCCGTAAGTTTATTTAAAAAAAATATCTCTCGCTTCTGTTCTCTGACGATCCAAAATCATTAAACCCTAACTGCAAAAAACACTTCAAACCTTCGATTTAACGTGTGAATATTCTAATTCGTCATCTAAATCATCATTTCTTGCATCACGATTGGTCGAATCATCATTCTAACGGTGAATTTCTAACGATTTCGTTTGGCTAAACTCTAACTCTCAAAACCTAATCTAAACCTAAATAAATGGATATGTGCGAAGAAATTACACAAGCAACATAATCAAAATCGCCAATTAAGGTTGTTCCTCTCAAATTCGTTCCACTTGGTAAGTTTTTTTTGTTTAATGCAACTAGTAATCACAAATTTGGATCATGTGTTGTAATTTCGTAATCGTATCACATGTGTTACTAAACTGTTATCTCAATTTGACACTTTGTTGTATATTTGTATGTTTTTATGGATATGTGTAGTTGTCACCTAAAGTAGAAGTATGATGAAAATGTTAGTTAACTTAGTTAGATTTTTATGATTACGATATAAAGTGAAATTTGTGCATTTGGAATAACTAAAGTAAACTTGCATATAAGGTGTTCGATGAAATGTCTCAATGAAATATGATTTTACTGTTATCGTCCTAGTGATTGATTAGCATGAAAATTTAGCATCTAAAACTACAAAAATGCAGATTCTGAAGAGTTGGTGAACCCAAAGATTGATAGGAGTTAGTGTCACACTTGGTATTGCACTGTATCACATGTATTACTATACTGATATTTACATTTTCACTTTGTTGTATATTCTTCATAGTATCACATATGGTACTATACTGTATTGATACCTCACAGATTGAGATGATTATTATTTTTATACCCCTGACATTCCTGACATTTCATAATCATCAAAGAAGGAGAAGGGAGTGGGTAAAAGTCAATAGTACCCTCATGTGCGGTGCACATGCATTGACTTAACGGACCAAAAAAATGAGAGTTGGGGACGGAGACTTGGTGTGAAACAAATAAACAAGTCAAGGGACTGGACCCGCACAATACCCGATCCAGGGACTGGTCTTTATTAATGGTAAAACCACAGGGACTGGCGACGTAATTTACTCTTATTTTTAAAATCAAGTAAGAAAAGTACGTTTATTGATAAACTTAATTAACCGTGAATAACCTAGAAGTTGAAATTATAAGCTAATTAACACATGAATGTTACTAATCACGTGTGTTACAACTATTAACTTTGTGGAGAGAAAATTGTGTTGGTCGTCCCTGCGGTTTGCTCAAAATAACACTTCGCGTCCCTGTGCTTTTTTTTACCTAGTTTATCCCCGTACTTTCATTTTGTTGCGTAGGACGTCCTTCTGTCAAACGGGCGTTAGACAAATCAGTTATGTGACTGATGTGACGAACACGTGAGGGTAAAAACGTAAAATCCCCTCCCCTTTTCTCATATATTCATCTCGTAGCTTCATTTTTCCCCTAATTCCATACTCCACTTCACCTAATTACACGCACAAACTTAAAAACCCTAAAAATTAGTAATGAAATGTTGGAGCGTGCTGTGATTCACACATTGGATGGCAAAAAATTCAGGTCGGCAGTATTACGGTTGTCTAGTTAAGGTAATTTAGTTGCTTATCTTTTTTTCCGAATTTATTATGAATAGTGATATGAAATTGGAGTATTTTGTGTTAATGGTCTAATTACAGTAATTATTGGCTTATCCATCACATCATCTAACCACCTATTTAATACCTCACACATGTTATTCAGTAATCAGATATTGCCCTTCCTGCATAAGTTGTAATCGATTAAAACTAGTTACAAACCACATATTCAATACAAGAACTTATATAAACATAGACATTACTAAACCTGAAAAGTGGCTTCTAGCCCAATGTTGACGTTTCTAGCCCAATGCTGAGGTGGAAGCTTAGCTAGCCATATGTAACAAGGTTCATCAAAACTCTTCAGCTCAAGCATTGTTTTCTCAAGGTGCTGAACTGTTGTGGTTGTAGCACACTTTTACATCAAGAGTTTAAATGCAGTTCCTCCCCATTTCAACTTCATATTCTCATGAATGTGCCTTAGACAGTATCTATGCTCAGCACATGGGTATAACTGTATTACTGCTTGAAGTAGACCCTGTCACAATTAAATAATAAATATCCCTAGTAAACCAATGATAAAAATAACATATAATCAGTGTTCTTAAAACAAAATCTGAGATCAAACCGGTAGACTTACTGGTTCACAGGTTCAACTGTTTTAAAAACCAATGTATAATATATCTATATATATATATATATATATATATATATATATATATATATATATATATATATATATATATAGTTTAAAAATTTAAGAAAATGTAAATTAATTATACACCTAAAAGTTTTCAAACTACTAAAATAAAGTAGGATGTTTAAAGTTAACCTTTAACTAAAAATCATCAAAGTAATTTGAAGATAAAGTTGAAATTTAAATTCACAAAAAATATATATAAATATAATCCTTAAGATAAGTTGAATGACTATTGTATGAAGTGTTATGTATAAATTGAAATACAATTACAACATAACTTGGTTGTTTCATTAGTTGGTTAACGTATGCTTTATTCGAAAGGTCTAAAGTTCTATTCTCATTAACTTCATAAATATATTATATTATATTTTAAAGCTTTAAAACTCAATTTAAGAGTTATCCCACATTGTTAGGAACAATCTCTTAGCCTTCAATTTGTTCCCTATATATTTGTAAACGCAATTTATATAACTTCCTGGTCCGACTCGTTAACGGTTCTCGATTAATCTGACCGAACCGCCGATTCTTGACTGGCTCATATACAAGTGGTTGAATCGCTCAATTAAAACCGGTAACGCAACCGATTCCCGATTGGACCGGTCGGACCGGGTGGTCCGGTCCAATTTTCACAACCTTGCATATAATACACTAAAAAGAGTAGAAGTAACCATACCTTTTGTCTGTCACTCATGAAAGTGAAGTTTGAGTTTCTGTTAAGATCAAGGTCCTCAACCAAACACTCTAAAAACTAATACCATGACTTGAAATTCTTTGTATCTACAAATGCATATGCCACATGATAGATATCATTGTTTGAATCCATTCTCACTTCAGTTAATATATGTCCAGTTGCAGGTTCTTTCATATGTGCTCCATCTACCCCTATTAAATCCCTCCCTAAAGCTTGAAATCCCTTCTTCAATGGACTTAAGCAAACATATATCCTCTTAAAAACCCTTGAACTTGCTTTGGGATTTCTTGGTTCTGTTTCAACCATTAGTTGCATCTGGATTTGCCTTCATCAACTCGTTAATATAATCCCTTAAAACTACATATTGTTCCTTGAAATCTCCTTGAATAGTAGTTGTTGCTTTTTACAATGCCCTATATGCCTTCATTTTTGAAATATCCAATTCAAGATCCTTTTTAAACTGAGCTTTCACTGCTTTAGGTGGACTCTTTGGATTTGTTTCAAGTTGCTCCACTAATTGAGTTGAAAGAAATTTATATGTGCACTGCCTAATATCCCTGGATTGGATACATTTGTATTGCTCATTAAAAGTCTTTACTTGCCACGTCTCACTATCAATTGCTTTAGAAACTTGCAGAACCCAAGGACACTCTACCTTTCTCTTTTTACTCTTCTTCTTCACTTTATCTTTTTTCTATAGATCCGGTCGGTAATATATGGTAAAGATTCCTTTTCTTTACCCTTTTTGTCTTATTCACCTTGTTTCCCCGTTTTCCCTTTTTTAAGTTGTAAAAGGGACCACTTCATTTACTTTTTCACCTTTCACAACTTGCTTCTTAGTGGACCCATAGCAGATTTAAATGTATTAGATGTCTGACCAACCTCTACAGCTCCAAAACTCTGACCAACATAAAAATGAGTCTTGTTCACATCCCTACATTTAGTTTGTTGTTTCTTTAATTCCTTAAGCTTTTTCTTCCTAATCCCATCCACATGTGACATCCAACAATTTAGGTAAACTTTTGTACCTAAGCTAGATCGTTATTACTTGTATTTAGTTTGAAATAGGGCTAAGTACGGTAACAGTTGTGTATATATATACACACACACTTACACAATTGTTTTAATTGCGCGATAACCATCGGATGAAATCCGACACTTAGACGGATGTTGGTGAAAACTTTTCCATAAATACCGTGAATCTATTTTATAATTAAATAGTAGTTATTTACATTATATTATTATTGTACAATAATATACAAAACGTTATACGTTTCATATAAAATATAACGAATGCAGATTGAACGCGCGAATCGAATCTGACAACCAAACGAAAACCCAAAGAACATTTTCAAAACATAAAATAAAGTATTTAAAAATAATACTTCAATCGAAAATTAATGTAAATTTATCGTGAACGAAACACATCAAATAGACGTTTAAACGTATAAACGAATATACGCGATTAACGGGTAAACGACCACAACACGTAACGCTAATTGGGGAAAAAAATTTAAACAACTTACACCATGTGGGGCCCCCAAAAATCTGCAGCCATGCCCCCATAGCCATCCCCCTCCCTTCCCACAACACCATACTTCTTTTATTCATTTCAACACACAAACTAAACACACACTCAACTCACCTCTTCTCTCTTCTCAATCTCTCTCTCTCTCTCTCTCTCTCTCTCTCTCTCGGTTTTCCAATCCCAAACACCACCACCACATCACCACCACCAGCTACCATCATCACCATCATCACCATCATCACCATCATCATTGATGTGCTGTTTAAGTTGTCGTTAAAAATACAAGTTTTAATTGATTGGAAATACTAAAGTAAACTTAAACACAACCAGGCAAGAATACCTGTTCGTATTATAGTATAGCTTTGGTAAGACCGAGTCGAACCACAGGGAATCGGTGTAAATTAAATTAATTAATTAAACCTAAATTACAAATTACAAAAAGATAAGGGGTGCGTTTTAGTTCCGTACGAACGTATATTTAATAGGAAACTAATAAAAACAATTAAAAACAATTATAAGATAGAAAAGATAACTAAAGATAATCAGATAGGCAAGCATGTATTTACTTAGATTACTGATTTCTCGATTCAGGTTTCAAATATGTTTATGGATTGTTGATCATTTATTATGGTGATTTTAACTAAAATGGATAGCCTCCAGTTAAAGTTAACAGATCCCTAATAAACCTTACCTTAATACTAGATTCTCTTGAATACACTGAGGCGTGTTATCAACATAAGATTTATGCTATTTAAAGTATCAACAGATCATTGAGATTCATTCAGTGACTTTGTGTTAACGTAAGTCTATAGTTATTTGATTTCTAATTATCACACCAATTAGGTTGTATTAATTGCTATTGGTCTTAACCTATTACCGGTCTCAAGCCACAGTCTCAAGCCACAATTAACTAATAAATTACTTAATTGCAGATAATCAATCAACTCATACAAACGTTAGTTCTAGCATAAGTATCTTGACAACGTTAAGTAACAATTAATAAACACACAATCGATATGGATCTTTCAAACAAACTCAATAACCATTCATAACTAAGATCAACATAAACATATAATGGAACCTTTATCTAAGAATCATTCATCTAAGTAAATACAATAAAAAATTAGTTCATAATTAAAGTAAGATAGATCAAATATAAAAACAAGTTATTACACATTGCAAATAGAAAAGAATAAGAATCAAACCCTAATAACCAAACCGAATCTTAGTTAGGGTTGAAAACCTTCAAACCCTAGCCTTCTAGCCTCCTGATTACCCTTAAAGTCGACCTTTCAACCCTAAAACCGAATTAAGAATTACTTAATTCATATTATAATTGTATATCATATGGGATGGAATGGCCTCTATTTATAGTTTTCTGACTTGCGAATCCAACCGCCGGTTGGATCGAAATTTTACCCGTTAACCCGGATTTTGACCCGCGCGCTCGACCGACTTCCTGATTTAGGCTCAACCGCCGGTTGAAAGCTTCAACCGCCGGCTGAAACCGCGTTCCAGAATATTCTGCCAGCTGGGCTGGGCTTCTTCTTGAGCCTCCTACCTTAATTCTTAATCCGATTTTCTTCTTTATTTTGGCCCAATTCCTCATATCTTTTGGGCTTATCTTCTTTTCAAGTCCAATCTTTTTGAGTCTTTAATCTTTTCTTTATTTTCTTCAATCTTGGGCCCGTTTTCGCTTCTTTTCTTTATTTCTTTATTTTAAGTACCTTTCTGCAAATATAAACGAAATGAGTAGCATATATAAATAAATTGCAATAAAAAGGCTTAAAAATAAGTGAATATTATTATATAAATATGACATTATTTGATGTTATCAAATATCCCCACACTTAAGTTTTGCTTGTCCTCAAGTAGATTCCTGATGAATATAAGAGAAACTAGAAATTCATTATTCATATCACTTTATTCGTGAATATTTTTAACTACTCTGGGATCATATCAGACAACATGCTATTTATTAGGAACAATTAAATCTATCTAGATTGTTGATATAAATCCTCATAAAACCTTGCCAAACACTTTTAAACACAAAGTTTCTAATTTTTGACATTTCAAGATGATTATCGATATTTGAATCCTCTATAAACTTTATATACTCTAGTTTAAGAATAACACTTTATTATTATTATGAGTATAACTTATGCATCCCATAATTAATATACCCCTGTAATCAAATCATGACCATATTTCTATATAATGAGTGAGTAATTGAAAAATCATTTTTTTAGAGTTAAGACATTGGTGACAGGTCTGTACCTCAATACAACAAAGCGACATAACTTAACTCGGTTAGAAGTGTAACCCTTCTTACAGATTTTAGTCAAGACAGTGGTGATAGGTCTGTACCTCAGTACAATAGAGCGACATAACTTGACTGACATTTATATTTCTTTAAGCATTTTTGCTTTTCTTTATATATAAATATTTTTAGATATTCTGATGAAACCAGGTATGTACTTAGTACAACAGAGGAGTCAATCAGCGTATCTTTTAAATGATTTCAATTTAAACCCCAAAATTATAGAATATGACAGGATATCATACAGAAATTAAGACTTCATAGTCATATATCAATTTATGTTCCTCATAAAATTATATTCATGTTAGATTATTACTTCTTAAAATTCAAAAACTTTTGTATAGAATACCTATCAATACATCATATAATGAAAATGTCTAACACTTTTGTGTAAAATTAGAAAAATTAGATTTAAACATGTTTAGTTAGGCCTATCAACATATCAAAATAGCATTTAAGAATTCCATTTTTTTTATGCATATTTGTAATGTACTATCATCTCCCAAAATAGTAGTATCGCAAAATTTTATGTAATATGACAAAAATTTTCATAGTTAACTTCTAAAGGACAGATAAACTTTTTATTTCTTTTCGATTCCCATCCCTACGCTTAAATTGTACAATGTCCTCATTGTACTTAAACATAGAAAAGGTGAAAGAGAGTGAGAAAAGAAATTAGAACGAAAAACTCCCCTGACTGTGCAATAATGTTCTCTGGATCTGATCGGAAATATACAACAGCTCATTTTCGTAGGCAATCACGATTGCATTTAGTGCATGCAATAAGCCTTTAAACCCCTCGGTATCCCAAGTGGACGAGTTATAATCTCGTGAGGGTTTCCAGGGAACACACCCACAAAGTTCGAAAATAGGAAAATATAGCTTCAAGAAAAATAAAATGTTAAACATATTAAACATAATAATAAAATTTTAATTATCCTACACAAATAATAATAAACAAATATTTAAAGTTAAACAGTTATCCAACAGAATAAATAAAATAATAAGAAAAATGTCCGAATACAGTGCTCAATCACTGTCATCACCGTCGTGCTGCTGCTGCTGAGAGGAAGAACCAAAATCCCATGGAATATAGGGTCGGACCGGACCTGGAAGAGCGGTCGGGCTACCCATCAGCTGGTGCATCAGATATGTGCTATACTCAAACTGATGAGCCTGCTCCTATACGTGTCTATGATGAGCAATCTGCTGTTGCTCCTGTATCCTCCTTATCTCTGTAATCTGAATCTGTAGCTGATGCAGATCATATACAGGGTCCTGCTGATCCCTCGTCTCTGGTGGTGCTGCTGCTGTAAAACTCTACCACGAGCTCCTTGAAGATGATCTCGTAGATGCTGAAAAGTTGTGTCTAAGCATAAGAGACATAACCCACATTGCCACTTTGCAATATATAACTAGCCGCCAACAGGTGCTCGAGTGTCTGCACGCCCGACACTCCAGTGTTCGAGTCCAACACATGATCATTAAAACCCCAATCCAGCACATCCGGTGCTATAATATGCTGACCGATATTTGCAGCTAATCGATCGCGGAAACCTGCTCGCTGAGATACGGTGTAAGTGGCATGATCGAACTCAAAAATGGGGTGAGTCCGTATAATGGGGTTGGCTACAAACGCCTCGCCTCGGTTCCTTCGCCTGTTGAAAATCATCTACAAAACAAAATTTACAATTAGATACAATAATATATTTATAATAGTACACAATTTCGCAGCTATTTAGACTAACATCTTAAATGTATTACAGAGAAAAACTAATTATAGTACTATAATTTAGACAGATATACATATATAAAATTCACAGCGTTATGAACTAGTATTTTAATGTTATGTACATTTATATGGTAATTAATATTTTAAAATTCCCTAGCATCGTATATAAGAATTATAGACATAATATTACAAACATATACGAATGTTAACAATAATGTAATAACTATATTGTATATAAATACACTAGAAACAATCTTATAAAAACAAGTGTTACAAATTTGGTCAAACTTAAATCAAATAAGATGTGAAAGTAGGCGAATAATTTTCTAAGACTAAGCAAATTCCAATTACTAATTAATTATTTACATAATATTTAAAATTATATAAGTTTCTGGAAAGTGAATCCAGCCGTTGGCTGAATAATTCAACCGGCGGCTGGATGTTCTGAGCCGTCGGCTCTCCTATCTTGTTCCCCATATTTCGGCCAAAACTCTTTTTCCAATTAAAAATTCCCAACCAAACTATTATCAAACCTAATTATTTCATGCAAATCCTCTAAGCAAATGTGTACGCACAAATCAACCCCAAACTAATATTTCTTCCAAATACGAATTCTTAATGAAAACGGATCTAACATTCCAATTACATCAACTAGGCTCATATCAAAAACTATATACAATTCGGAATTAAAAACCCCTAAATATGAAACCCCAATTTGAGCGATCGAAATATAAAAATCAAGAGATAATGAGTTAAAGAGTGAAATGTACATACCTTTGTAGAAGAACAAACAAAATTGCAATGAGAATAATGAAGTAAGTGATGATTTGGTCGGAAATTTCGTGTAAGTTTTTGGTTTTTGTGATTTGGAAAATGAAGAAGAAGAAACTGTCACTGGTTTAAACCCAGTACATCCAGTCGTCGACTGAAATAGTCAACTGGCGGTTGGACTGTTAGCCCAACAGGCCCAGCTTGTGAGTCCAGTTCGTCACCGGCCCAATTTGATTTAAAGTCCAACCGACGGCTGAAAACGGTTGGTCCGATTTGTCACAAAAAATCTTAATTGTTTAAAATGTATAATTTTTTATGATTTTTAAAATTTTATTTATCTTTTTAATAATTTGTACTTACCTTAAGGTGGATGATGCTTCCCTCAATCTTTAACTAACAACACAAAGGAAAAATTAAATTGCGAATGCTATTTCATAATAAAGTGAATTACATAAAAACTAACTAGTGAAACTAAATACTAAACAAAATAATAGAAAACAAGTGCAAGGAAAATCTTATTCAGTTTCTGCTAGTGCGGTTTATCCAGACTTCGTTCAGCTCTGGAGCAAGGAATCTCTTTCTCAAATTCACTGTCACTGTTTGTTTATATTCCTTTGGATAAAGCTGCAAGAAGTGATGAAACAAGGGTTTAGTAATGTCAGAGATAGAAGATGAGTAATCTTGAAAGCTGTTATGATGAATTTCTGCGGCCTCTTGCAAATCCTCGAACTCCTTGGTAATTTTAGCTACAGCTCTGGCCACAATTCCATTTTCATCAATGACCTTGTATCCATCAACAATCTTCATTTCCCGTTGGCGAAACATATCTTAATGCATCCATGAATCCATAGAAACCTAATTGCAAGTTAGCATAATTCCTAATGGTCGGGTTTCTAATGGTTTTGCCAATGTCTCCTAAGATACTGTTCATTGTCTCTCTCAACTGTATGGGAAGAAGTAATCCAGAGTTCCAGAAGATGCCCAACATACGGTTATAAATTTCAGACATTCCTAAGTGAAACAGATTCTGGTGTGTCTTGAAATGAACACCATGATAAACAGATTTTAATTGCTCTATCACATAGGTAGCAAGGCGTACTTCAGGTTCGTCTTGGAAATCTTCAGGAATTCGCAAATGGTTTTCATCGGAAGCAGGATAAAAGAGATCATCAATTATTTCTTGAACGTAATACTCCACTGTGCAGTCCACATAAAACTTCTCATTATTGAGATGATCTTGAGTTTTCATTAAATCTATGAACTTTCGCACTTGCTCTAATGCCACTATGTCTCGCATGTCGCTTAAGTTACCAGTGACCCGCCGAGTGTTCTCCCTAATTTCATCCAATAATTATTTTTGTATATCCGAGTAGGGGAATGAAGAACTCTCAAAAGCGCGATATACACAATTATAGAAGTTTCTCTGCTCCTCACAACTTAAGCGACATGCGAGACATCAGCATTTAACATTTCTCCTGGTATCAAATTCTCCTTTAGCTCAATTACGGTATCTTCAAAGATTTGTGGATCAAAATCAGCCTAAGCATTTTGAAATTTTTCATATTCTTGCTCCAATTTCTCAATGAGTTCCTTCTGATAAAACGGTAAATTCGATGGTGGATGCCCTGATGGTAGCTATTAGAAAATGAATATCGCCTTGGTGATATTCCAAACAATCAACCATATCCTCTGGATTTGAAAATACGTGCACTGTAAGTAATGCTAGAGAAGTATCAAACTCAGATGGTTCCTCTTCCACGGGTGAATTCTCGATACTCTAATTTATTGTCTGCATCAGCTTAACCAAACTTTCGTTGACCTGAATGTCCTTAAATTCCGCGATGTCCACTTGCATATTTTCCATTTTAAATATAGCTAAAAACTTTCTATATACACACATTATCACACAAGTTAGATAATATACACACATAATTAAAATCGACATTTAATATTTACAATTTATTAACTGATTTAAAACTATTATTTTACAAAGTTCATCGAAAGTCCTCGGTAGCTCCATTGATCATTCACAGAAGCGGAGGAATAGGTCAGCGCGAAGCGTATGAAAAACCTATCCCTTTTGGGAAGCATAACGACCCTCCTTATACCTCTATTGAGTTGTATTTACAATGGGTGAGCCGATTTTTCAATCGAATTATAATATTAAATAAAATTATATTTTACAGGGAAAAATTAATTATTAAAATTTGACAACCGTTCCCCGGCAGCGGCGCCAAAAACTTGATGTGCTGTTTAAGTTGTTGTTAAAAATACAAGTTTTAATTGATTGGAAATACTAAAGTAAACTTAAACACAACCAGGCAAGAATACCTGTTCGTATTATAGTATAGCTTTGGTAAGACCGAGTCGAACCACAGGGAATCGGTGTAAATTAAATTAATTAATTAAACCTAAATTACAAATTACAAATTGATAAGGGGTGCTGACAGTCCCGATTTCCTTCAATTCAAATATAACTTAAACAAGCTTTGAATTATTACTGAGAAGTTGCGGAATAACACTCAATAATATTAGAAAGATCACAGATAAATATTTAGAATAATAAATAACGAAACACAAATATTAAAATCAAAGCCTCAATCTTATTAATACGAATAAGACGAATACACTTTTGTATTAGGGTTTACACCTTGAAGCTGCGCTATTCTATTCACTAATTTTCGTATATCGATCTAGGTTCTAAGGATCTCTATTTATAACACATAGAGTCCTATACAATCTCCTATTATTATGGAATTAGATAACTTTCATAACAAACTCATTCTTATCACAAAGTCATAAACAGTGTTAACTGCCACATTTGAACATTTTATGACAATTGAAGCACTCTACCTTGCTTTTGTCAAACCAAGCAGCATCATTCCTTTGGTTTGCAAAGTTATTTCTTCCTGTCCTTTGCATAAACCTTTTGGCTCTTTGAGTAATCAAAGCAATTTGCCACTAGATATCCATCTCCTCCAGATCATCAGAATTTATCTGCTCCAAATCTTCATTAGTAAGCGAAGAGTTCACATTACTAGCAAAGAAGGATTCTAATATTTGATCATTTGAGTTGTTTTGAGATGTTCCAACTCCTGCAGCAATATAAGCAGATCCTTGTTGATTTGAATCAACTTGAGATCCACTTACTGACATAAAAGCAGCATAATGATTGTTTCCTACAGCCTGCTTTTTGCTTTCAACTTCTGGCTCAAAGTTTCTCAGATCATTATAAATATCTTCAAGCTCCTTCATCTCCAAATCTGCACTCTGTCTTAAACCTACAGTGTAGATTGTCCATTCTTCACTTAATGATCTCAGAAACTTCCTGTTCAGATCATCTTTATCAATTTTTACCTTGTGATTTTCCAGGTCTCCAACAAGTTTTGAAAACCTATCAAAGGTTTGAGTTAGAGTTTCAGTTTTTGCAGAATTAAAGTTCTCATATTGTTGCTTTAATAGAGATCTTTTGTTCTTCTTGGTGCTGTCATTACCACCAAATCTCTTCTCAATAGCCTCCATGAGTATTTTAGCATCATCACATTCTTCAAATCTTCTTTGGTACTCATTAGGCATTGACAGTAACAATGTGCTAAGGGCTTTAAATTCTATAGATCTGACTTTTCTTTCTGCATCAGTAGTTGGTGGTGGTCTCTGTTGCTTGACAACATCACCATCTACTGTAACTGGAGGACCATTTACCACAACTTCCCACATCTGATAATCTGTGAGAAGCATATATTGTTTGATTCTGATTTTCCACAGATCAAACTCATCAGGCCTGAGCATAGGGATTTTAGTGACCTGGATTCCTTCATTGTTTTCTGTTGCCATTAAATTCAATACTTAATCACAGACTACACCTTAAAAATCAATTTAATCTAAAATTCCTGATCTTTCTGTATTCAAAGCTTTCCAAGCTCTGATACCACTTGATAGTCCCGATTTCCTTCAATTCAAATATAACTTAAACAAGCTTTGAATTATTACTGAGAAGTTGCGGAATAACACTCAATAATATTAGAAAGATCACAGATAAATATTTAGAATAATAAATAACGAAACACAAATATTAAAATCAAAGCCTCAATCTTATTAATACGAATAAGACGAATACACTTTTGTATTAGGGTTTACACCTTGAAGCTGCGCTATTCTATTCACTAATTTTCGTATATCGATCTAGGTTCTAAGGATCTCTATTTATAACACATAGAGTCCTATACAATCTCCTATTATTATGGAATTAGATAACTTCCATAACAAACTCATTCTTATCACAAAGTCATAAACAGTGTTAACTACCACATTTGAACATTCAGTGGAAACAAATTTCCATCAGTGGTAACTGCTTCGTTTATGAAAGTCTAAGTATAAACAACTAACAGTGTTAACCACTTATATACACTAACAGTCTTAATTACATAAACAGTGGAAACTACTTAGCAAAATTAACTAACAGTCGTAATCTTCGTAGCAGTGTTAATATTTAACAATCAGTGGTAACCATGTTAGTCTTCAGTGGTAATTCTTCACTATCAGTGGTAATCTTCAGTGGTAACCTTTTGATCTCTTCAGACTTAATTAACAGTGGTAATCCAAACCCAAATCAGTTTATCCCAACAGGTGCGTTTTAGTTCCGTATGAACGTATATTTAATAGGAAACTAATAAAAACAATTAAAAACAATTATAAGATAGAAAAGATAACTAAAGATAATCAGATAGGCAAGCATGTATTTACTTAGATAACTAATTTCTCGATTTAGGTTTCAAATATGTTTATGGATTGTTGATCATTTATTATGGTGATTTCAACTAAAATGGATAGCCTCTTGTTAAGGTTAACTGATCCCTAATAAACCTTACCTTAATACTAGATTCTCTTGAATACACTGAGGCGTGTTATCAACATAAGATTTATGCTATTTAAAGTATCAACAGATCATTGAGATTCATTCAGTGACTTTGTGTTAACGTAAGTTTATAATTATTGGTTTTCTAATTATCACACCAATTAGGTTGTATTAATTGCTATTGGTCTTAACCTATTACCAGTTATAGTCTCAAGCCACAATTAACTAATAAATTACTTAATTGCAGATAATCAATTAACTCATACAAACGTTAGTTCTAGCATAAGTCTCTTGACCACATTAAGTAACAATTAATAAACACACAATCGATATGGATCTTTCAAACAAACTCAATAACCATTCATAACTAAGATCAACATAAACATATAATGAAACCTTTATCTAAGAATCATTCATCTAAGTAAATACAATAAATAATTAGTTCATAATTAAAGTAAGATAGATCAAATCTAAAAACAAGTTATTACACATTGCAAATAGAAAAGAATAAGAATCAAACCCTAATAACCAAACCGAATCTTCGTTTGGGTTGAAAACCTTCAAACCCTAGCCTTCTAGCCTCCTGATTGCCCTTAAAGTCGACCTTTCAACCCTAAAACCGAATTAAAAATTACTTAATTCATATTATAATTGTATATCATATGGGATGGAATGGCCTCTATTTATAGTTTTCTGACTCGCGAATCCAACCGCCGGTTGGATTCTTCAGCCGCCGGTTGGATCGGAATTTTACCCGTTAACCCGGATTTTGACCCGCGCGCTTGACCGACTTCCTGATTTAGGCTCAACCGCCGGGTGAAAGCTTCAACCGTCGGCTGAAACCTTCAACTGTCGGCTGAAACCTTCAACCGTCGGCTGAAACCTTCAACCGTCGGCTGAAACCTTCAACCGTCGGCTGAAACCGCATTCCAGAATATTCTGCCAGCTGGGCTTGGCTTCTTCTTGAGCCTCCTTCCTTAATTCTTAATCCGATTTTCTTCTTTATTTTGGCCCAATTCCTCATATCTTTTGGACTTATCTTCTTTTCAAGTCCAATCTTTTTGAGTCTTTAATCTTTTCTTTATTTTCTTCAATCTTGGGCCCGTTTTCGCTTCTTTTCTTTATTTTCTGCAAATAAAAACGAAATGAGTAGCATATATAAATAAATTGCAATAAAAAGGCTTAAAAATAAGGGAATATTATTATATATATATGACATTATTTGATGTTATCATCGACCAACTTCAAGGGTCGAGTTTTTACTCGAAGATCGATCTACAGTCAGGTTATCACCAACTACGAGTTCGAGACGACGAAATTCCGAAAAAAACCTCCAGAACTCGTTACGGACACTACGAATTTCAATTCATGCCTGTTGGCTTAACCCACGCACCAACGGTATTTATGGACCTCATGAATCGGGTGTACAAACCCTACTTGGACAAGTTTGTCATTGTATTCATCGATAACATTCTAATTTACTCACGTGACGAAAAAGAGCATGGTCAACACCTAACAACTATCCTTGAACTACTCAAAAGGAGGAATTGTACGCAAAATTCTCAAAGTGCGAATTCTGGATTCGAACAGTACAATTCCTGGTGCATGTCATTGACAGTCAAGGAATACATTTAAATCAAACTAAGATCGAGGTGATCAATTGTTGGGAAGCGCCTAGGACACCAACAGAAGTACGACAATTCTTAGGTCTCGCGGGATACTATTGACGATTCATAGAGAACTTTTCAAGAATAGCCCAGCCTCTAACCACACTAACTCAGAAGGAGAAGAAATTTGACTGGACCGACAAACAAGAGTCAGCTTTCCAACTCTTGAAACTGAAGCTTTGTAGTGCCCCAATCCTGTCCTTACCCGAAGGTACCGACGACTTCGTAATTTACTACGACGCCTCACACCAAGGACTTGGTTGTGTGTTGATGCAAAGAGAGAAAGTCATTGCTTACGCCTCACGACAATTAAAGGTCCACGAAAAGAATTATACGACTCACGAC
Source organism: Gnaphalium uliginosum (assembly GCA_963930675.1). Taxonomy (NCBI): domain Eukaryota; kingdom Viridiplantae; phylum Streptophyta; class Magnoliopsida; order Asterales; family Asteraceae; genus Gnaphalium; species Gnaphalium uliginosum. The sequence continues at coordinate 29,287,579 of OZ005681.1, read as the reverse complement.
TTAGAGTTAGGAGCTGTAGTTTTCGCACTCAAGATTTGGAGACATTACTTGTACGGCACAAAATGTACAATTTTCACCGACCATAAGAGCCTTCAACACATCTTCGATCAGAAAGATTTAAACATGAGAGAACGCCGATGGGTTGAGTTACTTAGTGATTACGATTGCGAGATTTGCTATCACCCTGACAAGGCTAACGTTGTTGCCGACGCCTTGAGTCGGAAAGAACGAGTGAAACCACTCCGAGTTCGAGCCCTTGGTATGACTATACACAACAACCTTTCCGCTCAAATTCATGCCGTCCAACTCGAAGCGCTCAAAGAGGAAAATGTGAAAAACGAAGCCATACGAGGCATGGATAAACAATTCGACCTTGTGTCAGATTCCATCCGATCGAATTCACGTAATTAAAATTAATTACGTACGTGCGTATATTACAATATACAAAGTATTACCGTAATTAGTCCTATTTCACACTAATTACAAGTAGTAATTACCTATTTTAGGTATAAATGATGGCCTAATTTGCCGGGTGTCACATTCTCCCCTTGTTAGAGGAATTTCGTCCTGAAATTAGCTGGTGGTCGTGGTCTGTGTGGGGTCCGAGAAGAGGTGTGGGTATTTCTGACGTATCTGATCTTCTCGTTCCCAGGTGAATTCAGGACCTCTTCTAGAATTCCACAGGACCTTAATGATGGGAATGTGACTCTGTTTTAAACGTTTGACCTCTCGGTCCATGATTTCTACGGGTTCCTCGACGAAATGAAGTTTGTCATCGATTTGGATTTCGTTAATCACGCTATTGAGTTCTTGAGGTAGCTGCAGTCTATATGCCACCGGACCAATTCTTTCAAGAATTTCAAACGGTTCGATGTATCTAGGGTTTAACTTTCCGCGTTTACCAAAACGAATGACACCTTTTCAAGGTGACACTTTCAAAAGAACGTGGTCCCCGACTTGAAATTCGAGGTGTTTGCGTCTCACGTCTGCATAACTCTTCTGACGATCACGTGCGGCTTTCAGCCGGTTTTGGATACCTACGATTTTCTCGGTTGTTTCATGAATGATTTCAGGACCGGTGAGTTGGCTATCTTCCACCTCGGTCCAACAGATAGGTGAGCGGCATTTTCGCCCATAAAGTGCCTCAAAAGGTGCAACCTTAATGCTGGTATGATAACTGTTGTTGTACGAAAATTCGCACAGAGGCAAGTGATTTTCCCAAGAGTTACCGAAGTCAACTACGCAGGCTCGTAGCATATCCTCCAGTGTTTGAATAGTTCGTTCGCTTTGGCCGTCAGTTTGCGGGTGATAGGCTGTACTCATATCTAAACGAGTGCCTAGAGATTTTTATAATGTTTGCCAAAAGCGAGAAGTAAATCGACTATCTCTGTCAGAGATGATTGAGATGGGTACGCCGTGTCGAGCAACGATTTCTTTTATGTAGATGCGAGTCAAACGCTCCATCTTGTCGGTTTCCTTGATTGCCAGGAAATGAGCAGATTTTGTGAGACGATCGACGATCACCCAAATGGTATCGCAACCACTCGGTGTTTTCGGTAGTTTGGTGATGAAATCCATGGTGATCTGCTCCAATTTCCATTGAGGTATCTCGGGTTGTTGTAGTAATCCGGAGGGTCTTTGATATTTGGCCTTGACTTTTGAGCAGGTAAGGCACTTGCTAACATAAGTAGCGATGCCTGCTTTCATGTTGGGCCACCAATACAACTCCTTGATGTCGTGATACATCTTATCAGCTCCAGGATGTATAGAATATCGAGATTTGTGAGCTTCATCCATCACCAAATCTCTTAGGTTTCCGAAACTTGGCAGCCATAATCTGTTTGAGAAGTATTTGGCCCCATCGGGTTTGGTCTCGAATTGTTTCTCCATGCCCCGTAATGCTTCGTTTTTCACGTTCTCTTCCTTGAGTGCCTCAAGTTGTGTGGTATGGATTTGAGTGGTGAGGTTGTTATGTATGGTCATACCGAGGGCTCGAACTCGAAGTGGTTTCTTCGTTCTTTTCAACTCAAGGCATCGGCAACAACGTTCGCCTTGCCTGGGTGATAGCGGATTTCGCAGTCGTAATCGGTAAGTAGTTCGACCCATCGGCATTGTCTCATGTTCAGATCCTTTTGATCGAAGATATGTTGGAAACTTTTGTGGTCAGTGAAAATAGTACACTTGGTACCGTATAGATAGCGTCTCCAGATTTTAAGCGCGAAAACTACAGCTCCTAATTCCAAGTCGTGAGTCGTGTAATTCTTTTCGTGGATTTTTAATTGTCGAGAGGCGTAGGCAATGACTTTTTCTCGTTGCATTAACACACAACCAAGTCCTTGGTGTGAGGCGTCGCAATAAACCACGAAGTCATCGTTGCCTTCAGGTAAGGACAAGATTGGTGCACTGCAATGTTTCTGTTTCAACAGCTGAAAAGCTGACTCTTGTTTGTCAGTCCAGTCGAATTTCTTTTCCTTTTGAGTCAGAGTGGTTAATGGTTGGGCTATTTTTGAGAAATTCTCAATGAATCGCCGATAGTATCCAGCGAGTCCTAAGAATTGACGTACTTTAGTTGGGGTTGTGGGTGCTTGCCAGCATTTGATAGCCTCAATCTTGGATGGATCGACATGTATTCTTTGACTGTCGATGACGTGACCTAGGAATTGTACAGTTCGGATCCAAAATTCGCACTTGGAGAACTTGGCATGCAACTCCTCGTGTTTGAGTAGCTCTAGGATGGTTTTCAGGTGTTGTGCGTGTTCTTGTTCGTTACGGGAGTAGATTAAATTATCGTCGATGAATACCCGATTCATAAGGTCCATGAATACAGCCGGTGCTTTGGTTAAGCAAAATGGCATGACTTAGAATTCGTAGTGGTCGTATCGAGTTCGGAAAGCGGTTTTCGGGATGTCGTCGTTTTGAACACTCAATTGATGGTATCCTGACCGTGAGTAAACACTCGATCCCTGAAGTTGGTCAAATAAGTCATCGATTCGAGGGAGTGGGTATAGATTCTTTACAGTTAGTTTGTTCAGTTCTCGGTAATCGATACACATTCGGAAAGATCCATCTTTCTTTTAGACGAAGAGGACCGGGGCTCCCCAAGGCGAGGAACTCGGTCGAATGAATCACTTATCCAGAAGTTCCTGCAATTGAGTAGACAACTCCTGCAGTTCGGAAGGGGCTAAGTGGTAAGGTGCTCGTGCCACGAGTGCTGCGCCGGGCACTAGATCGATTTGAAAATCGAATTGTCGAGGCGGTGGAAGGCCGGGCAAGTCTTCAGGAAAGACTTCAGGAAAATCCCGTACTACGGGCACGTCTTCAAGTCGCTTTTCCTCCGACTTCTTCTCGGTTACGTGTGCCAGAATTGCCTGATATCCTTTCCTTAAGATATTTTCGAGTTTTCATGCATGAGATGATATTTACTCTCGATCCTCCGGTCTCCCCTTGTATGATTAAGGTTCCACCAGTGACGAGAGGAATACGGACAAGTTTTTCATGGCAGACGATTTCGGCGCGGTTTCTGGATAACCAATCCATACCGACGATGATATCAAAGCTCCTGATTTCGATGGGAATTAAATCTATGGGAAAGAGTTCGTTTGCTAGGCTTAGAGTGACGTTTTGAATTACACTGTTAGCTTCAATCAGCTTGTCGTTTGCTAATTCTACGGTGTACTTAGCATCTAGGGCAGTGGGCGTGATATCGAGTAAATGGCTAAACTCATCGGATATGAAACTCTTATCAGCACCAGTATCAAATAAGACAGTTGCAGTTAAGTTGTTGAGTAGGAACGTACCCGTGACCACATTAGGGTCTTGGCGGGCTTCCCCGGAATTCATCACAAAAGCTCTACCGCGAGCGTTGTTGTTGTTCTTCAGTTTTGGGCATTCATTTCTGAAATGTCCCGGGTTACCACACTCGAAACAGGTTCTCGGTGTGTTTGTGTTGGCGTGTGGGTTGGGGGTTCTGCAATCCCTGGTTTGGTGTCCGTAGCGCTTGCATTTGTTGCAAGGAGCGCCACAAGGACCCTCATGGTGTCGGTTGCATTTTGAGCAGAAGGGTTTGCTTCCAGTGTACCCCTTCTTCTCCCTAGACCCTGAGGTATAGGCCCTGACAGTATCGGACCTCTTGTTCTGTTAGTTGTTGTTATTGGAGTTTCCTTCCCACCTTCTCTTGTTGTCACCAGCTCGTGACCCCGTATCCTTTCCTACAGGTGTCCCACGTCGGACCACTTGTGCCATTAAACTGTATGTCATACGGACAGCACTCAGAATCATTCCAGGGTTTGAGGCGGTGACCATTCCCTGAATCTTTGCTGGAAGTCCTCAGAGGTATCTCTCGATTCGTTTGTTCTCGGGGTCCACCATGGTTGGGCAGAGGAGTGCCAATTGGTGAAATCGAGCACTGTAGCTGGTGATGTCGTCACCCTTGACTGTGAGGTTCCAGAATTCTACCTCCAGCTGCTGTAACTTTTCTCTGGGACAGTATTCTTTTGTCATCATCTTCTTCAAATCCTCCCACGGGAGTTGGTAGGCGGTATCAATTCCCACAGTTTGGGCATAGGTGTTCCACTAGGTTAGGGCACCTTCCAGAAGGGTGCAGGTGGAGTATTTAACTTTGCACTCCTTGGTGCAATTGCAGATACGGAATACTGACTCCATCTTTTCGAACCATCTCAGTAAACCGATGGCTCCTTCAGTGCACTTGAAGTTAAGGGTTTGCAGCTCAAGAATTCCTAATAGGTGCAGGGTTTGTTTGTAGTTGTGGTGTTTGCGGTATCCTCGCTTCCTCCTTGAGGATTAGTGTTACTGTTTCTGAGTGCTTCTTGAGCAGCCAGGGCGTCGGCTACCCCTTGGGCAATCAGTTGTGCGATTTCGGCTTGTGAGTAAGTTTGTCTTCGTAGCGGCATGATTCTTTAATAACAGAAGGTAAAATGTATATGAGAGTTGGGGCAAAGATTATGATGATTATAGATGCACATATATTTATGGGGTAATATACAACATCGTACGTGCCAATCAACCACTCATAGTAGTAGGAATGGAAATCAATTTAAACGCAGTTCAAAAGATTACATGATTAGAGGTTTTACAAACATGCCGGGAATGGTTACTTCCGGCCGCTTACAAGAGTTTAATATAAGTACATAGTTGGGTACACTTCGCCCCGGTAGGCTATCTATCGATTGTCGAGCTAATTTTGACGTCGGCCTATTCGGGGTATGAGAGCGATGACTCGATCGACTGACTCTGCTAGTCTACCGGCTTGTATGGCGTTTTCTCCGGCTAGAGTTAGTCGTTGTTCCATTTGACGGGAGAGTTGTTCAACTTCCTGCGAGCGTTGCTCACATTGCTGCACTCTTATCCATAATTCCATGACTTCGTCCCTCGTATCGGTTGATAGGTCATTGGTGAGGTTCACGACCTCAGCAATATCTTCATGGTTTTGGTAGAATTGTGCTATACGATCCCGTGTCTCGTTTTGTTCCACCTCCATTGCCTCAAGCCTCCTTTCGTGGCGGTGGAGTCTCGTGGCTAGTACTGGGACGGTGTGACGTGTGGGCTCTTGGGTGTATGGGGAGATGTCCATAGGTTCCGCAGTAGACCGCATCCCTTCCTCGCGCCTCCAGGTTTCTAATGCATTGGATAACCAATTCCACTCACGCGCTTCTGTTTGGCGTCGGCCTCTGGCTTGTGTGTCTGTAGTGGTAGTGGTCCTTGATCGAAGTCTAGCCTGATTGGATCTAGTATCATTCCTAATGCGCGCGCGGCGAGATTCCGAAGGAGCACGGGTGGGTGAGTTTTGAGTCTCGTCCCCCTCGTTGGTTGTCATTCTGATAGAGAAATCTGCCATTCTGTGGTAAGAGTTTTAGCACGTGAGGTTTATATATATACGCATAGCATACAATAGCCTAATAAGTATAGTATGGATAAGTTTGGTCCTGCCTCTATCGTTATCAAAGTCTTCTAATGTATTCCCGTCTGCCATAACCATATCAGTCCCTGCATCGATCCTCCTTTAATTGTACATAGTTGATCAGGCTATGTTAAATTAAAGTTGAATGATGAAATTTCTGAACTAGTTATGCCTAATGAGAAATACTACTTAAAAGTTATAGTCTAGGCCCACTAATGCAACCTAGTTCGCTACAACTATGGCTCTGATACCAATCTGTCGCACCCCCAAATTATGATGCAGCGGAAGTCGGGTCGGGGCGCGACTAATCAGAAATCATTACACAAAGTCACATCGAACGACCACTATATGCGTCGTTTTGAAAACAGTACAAAAATAGTGCATTGATAATCCAATTTGTTTACATCAATTTCTGAGTTCGCGAATGCTTCTAGAGATTCTAATACATAACTAATATTACAAAATAGTAATGCAAGGAAAATCTCCGATGTTTGTAAATCATGCGACTCGAGCTATTGTATCTTGGAGTAACCCTACTCTTGTTGTGAACCTGAGAATACATACTAAAATGGTCAACAATAATGTTGGTGAGTTCATAGGTTTAGATATCAAATATAAATGTGAACCACGAGATTTCCATGTTTGTTTGTATCGCAAAACTACGATAAATAAATGTATACTACTGCCATGAGCTAATAGTCCGAAGCTTAACCGATATGAGTTTGCCTCCTGCAGATGCCTAATCCAGAACATCCGTATGAACGAAATAATAAAGCGCCCGTTTGACCAGTTATAGCTACTAACCCGGACGGGGATGGTCAATCCCAAATAGATCTATTCTTCAAAACTCGCGCTAAGATCCATAATGCTGCAGTTGTCATTGATCAAGAAGGAAATCAAAAAGGAAGTCGATTTTTTGGTGCGATTGCCGGGGAACAAGTTCAAAGATTAAATCACTGTACGAGTTCTACAAAACTCACAAAATGTAATTATACAAGTTTCAAAGCTAACAAGATTTGTGACTTTCAAGAAACAGCCTCATGTCATTTTGAAGTGTGTAGCTCGAGTTATGGGCTAGAAAAGTTAGTACAAGAATCTGCCATTCAAGACAGAACAGCTATATGCTTTTGTAAATTCGTTTTCGGGTATCAAACTGTATCGAAATATTACGAAACCACTTGGAAATGAAATCTAACATCTTAGACTTAGTTTTTCTTTTTTAATTCGACAATTTTCGTTAAGTTTTGAGTACGAAAAATCTCCTTGAAAACAGGTTAAGTTTCTGGTCAGAATACCTGTTGGAGTTTTGTATTTGTTTAGTGTTATAAAAATGTTTTTGACATGATTTTTGAACAAGATTTCGTATGAGTGAACCTTTAGCATATTCCTACATGTTATCTAAGTAAACTAAACAAAAAGTGAAGGTTCTTATAAGTGAAATCGAAGATATAGGAGGAAATGATGATGAGGAGTGCTTGATCTTGTTTTTTGCTTGATTTCTTCTTAAAAATGATGGTGGCTGGTGGTGGTGGTGTTTAGGGCTGGAAAACCGAGAGAGGGAGAGAGATTGAGAAGAGAGGAAGGTGAGTTGAGTGTGTGTTTAGTTTGTGTGTTGAAATGAATAAAAGAAGTACGGTGTTGTGGGAAAGGGAAGGGGTATGGCTATGGGGGCATGACTGCAGATTTTTGGGGGCCCCACATGGTGTAGGTTGTTTAAATTTTGTTCCCCAATTCGCGTTACGTGTTGTGATCGTTTATCCGTTAATTACGTATATTCGTTTATACATTGAAACGTCTATTTGATGTGTTTTGTTCATGATAAATTTAGATTAATTTTCGATTGAAGTATTATTTTTAAATACTTTATTTTATGTTTTGAAAATGTTCTTTAGATTTTCGTTTAGTTGTCGGGTTCGATTCGCGCGTTCAATCTGCATTCGTTACGTTTTATATGAAACGTATAACGTTTTGTATATTATTGTACAATAATAATATAATGTAAATAACTAATATTTAATTATAAAAAGATTCACGTTATTTATGGAAAAGTTTTCACCAACGTCCGTCTAAGTGTCGGATTTCATCCGATGGTTATCGTGCAATTAAAACAATTGCGTAAGTGTGTGTATATATATATATATATACAACTGTTACCGTACTTAGCCCTATTTCAAACAAAATACAAGTAATAACGATCTAGCTTAGGTACAAAAGTTGACCTAAATTGTCAGGTGTCACATTCTCCCCTTGTTAGAGGAATTTCGTCCCGAAATTAGCTTGTGGTCGCGGTCTGTGTGGAATATGTGAATAGGTGTGGGTGTTTCTGTTTCAAGCGTTTGACCTCTCGGTCCATGATTTCTCCGGGTTCTTCGACGAACGATAATATCTAAAACGTTCTACGTTTCATATAAAACGTACCGTACGCAACAAAAACGCGCGAATCGAACCCAACACCGAACGAAACCCGACAAATATTTTGAAAAGGTTCAATAATGTATTTATAAATATTTGCTCAATTTAAAATCTCAATTATATATCAAAAACAAAAATCTACATCGCTCAAAGAAGAAGAACAAGCAAGGGAAGCAAAAACCGAGCAGCAGCAGCCCTTCTCCCTTCATTTCGGCTTTAGATTGACTTTTTCTTGTAAGAATCTCTTCAAATCTTGTTTACCTTCCCTGGATAATGTTAATATACATGTTAGATGTTCGTTTGTGCTAATTATGTCCAAGATCTAAACCGAAAACCAAAGGATAATGCTAAAAACTTTCGGACAAAGCTGTTAACCACCGGATAAAAACTTAACCCGACTTTGATCCATGAGATCTAACTCATTTCTTAACCAAATCGAGCGATTCTTGAGTCCAAAATCAAGTTCAATGAGTCTACTTTCGAACCCAAGTGCTTTGGTATTTTCTGAGGTCGTTTGTTATGGGAAAACGATTTTACAAAAGTAGGTGTCCGGACTGTCCTTTTTGACAGAAAAGTTAGTCAACTTTGCATAGGCATATCTTGAGATCTACAAACCCAAATCGACTGAAACCACTTGTAAAGGTTCACATTTTCTGTTACCTTTAAAAGTTGTACTTGCACGTTTTCTGAAGATCTGTAAAAATCGAGATATAGTTGAAACACTGAGTAAAGGTCTAAAAATCGACCTGTTGGACCTCTGTTTGGTTCTTGGACGATTTCGTGACTTGCATTTGACCAAAAACTATGAAAAATTTACTGGAAGTAGCTAAGACATGTATGAACAACTATGATTTTTCTTGGATTTTATTTCGATGTTTTGATTCGTCAAAACGAGCCACGAAAACCGCCCAAAAACCGAAAGAAAAGCCGTGTGGACTGTTTTTGCAACAAATACAAAACGACACTTTCGGGTCAACCACGAAACGTAACAATAATTTTCCTAAGCTCTAAAAACATATTTAAGACTTCCCTAAAAGTTTCGGGTCAAACCAAGCACATTTGACCAAGTTCCCGAACACGAAAACACATCAAACCCTCTGTGTCGCAGACGGCCCAAAACCATTGCGACACAAGCCCTGTGTCGCAACTCTCAATCTCATCTGTAAAACTATCAGTCTGTGAACATAGCGACACAAACCTTGTGTCGCAGAACCCCTCGATTTTGAGTCTGTGTCGCACAGACTGATAACTTTCTCGAACGTAGCGACACTAACCTTTGTGTCGCAACCCTTTAAAACCAACAGTACTAATTGGTGTCGCCACACCCTGCGACACTAACGCTTATGTCGCTAAAACAAAATTGAAATCACAACTTGCGACACAAACTCTTGTGTCGCATAAGTCCCAACTTCCGAGACAATTGCGACACCGACCTAGTGTCGCAATATGCCTTGGTGTCGCCCCTAGTGTCGCATAAAACAGATTTAGAACTTGTTTCACGAACTGTACATGAAACTACATGTACATGAAGCACGCGTAAAAACGAATATTCACATATGACACTACATGTACATGAAACTCACATACTCTTATAAGTATACAATGAAACAAACATAATAATAATGTCTTCGGGAATTATTATTACAAAACATCACCAACGGGCCATACATATTTTCTAAGCGCAAACGATAAACAAACACTTGGACATAACTAGTTGAGTGGACAACTAGCATGAATGATCTTTTGAGACATTCACTCATACATAACCTTGTGCGTTTAGGGCGCCAGAAGGTTACATTTTGGATAAACGTTTATTAACTTAAACGCTCGCTTTCAAGACTCAGGTGAGTCTCATAGCCCCACTTTTACTGTTTTAACTATTGGAGTGAGAATACATGCACTATTTTCATGAACACGAGTACAAATTTACACATATATGGATTGCATGAGTTTCACTTTCATAATCCGCACAAAAGTCCTCTACACATTATAGTTTCGTTAGTATGGATCTTAGCGCGAGTTTTGAAGAATAGATCTATTTGGGATTGACCATCCCCGTCCGGGTTAGTAGCTCTAACTGGTCAAACGGACACTTTATTATTTCGTTCATACAGATGTTCTGGATTAGGCATCTGCAGGAGGCAAACTCATATCGGTTAAGCTTCGGACTATGAGCTCATGGCAGTAGTATACATTTATTTATCGTAGTTTTGCGATACAAACAAACATGGAAATCTCGTGGTTCACATTTATATTTGATATCTAAACCTATGAACTCACCAACATTATTGTTGACCATTTTAGTATGTATTCTCAGGTTCACAACAGGAGTAGGGTTACTCCAAGATACAATAGCTCGAGTCGCATGATTTACAAACATCAGAGATTTTCCTTGCATTACTATTTTGTAATATTAGTTATGTATTAGAATCTCTAGAAGCATTCGCGAACTCAGAAATTGATGTAAACAAATTGGATTATCAATGCACTATTTTTGTACTGTTTTCAAAACGACGCATATAGTGGTAATGATTTCTGATTAGTCGCGCCCCGACCCAACTTCCGCTGCATCATAATTTGGGGGTGCGACACTAAAGATACATCTATACCTTCACCCTCTATATAGAAAATACTAACATGTTTTGATTTCATATGTATATGTTAATGTGAGTTATATAATATAATATGCATGCTAATAATAAAAAAGTGATTCAATCTCAATCATGAGTTGAAATCATATACTTAAGTACAAATGTTTAGATGGATAAAAATACCAATAATCGTCTTGAACTAATCTTTATAACAGGTGATTTAATATGCTAAGTAAATTTAAAGTGGACAAACGTACTGATAATCGAAATAAAGTTTACTATTTCGAAATAAGTGCATGTTAGCCTGATATGATTCCTAAAGCAGACTTAAACAATTTCGTCACCAAAAAGATTTTATGATTTTTTGTTGATTGTAAAACAGAATCAACGGGTTTTATTTTAATTCTTGTATAATTTTAGTCTATTGTTTTCGCTTTAGTTTCTCCAAGTCTCTAAATTAATAGCAAATCGACTCTCGAGTCCATGGTGCGACACAAGCTTTGTGTCGCAATGCGACACAAAACTTGTGTCGCTATCAATGTCGCATCTTGTGTCGCTATACAGGGTTGAGGTATAAAAGTCGGACCCTACCTCTCAGTCGCTACACGTTCTTGCGACACAAATAGCGACACAACTCAAAACCTGCGACACAACCACTGCGACGCAATTTCTATTTGGTTTTCAAGTTTCTGCCGTGTTTCTTCTGATGGTGGTTCCACTCCACCAGATTCTCCTGGAATCGTCCCGCCCGAACCCTCAATGGAAAATATACGTCGCTTTGATATAAGACGCTTTAAGCGCATTCAGAGACGCAAAAGGGCAGGGATGGTCTATGTGCGAACCGATGTGGGTAAAAGGCCTCGCGATTCAGAATCTACGGATGAAGATTAGGTGCCCCCGCTAGTTCAACGTCGTCAATCTGCTGCTACTTCTTCTTCCAGGCCACGGGTTGACATTCCCCGTGTTGAGGTTCCTGTTCAACCTCTGAAAACATTCCACGGGTTGACATTCCACGGTTTGACCTGTTTTAGAATTGGAGTCACTAGCTATTGTTTCGGGGGAGTCAGGTCAATTAGAAACAACACCTAGGACCTCTGCCGGAACTCAAACTAATGATGTAAATAATTCAGACATTAATGAAAATTTGCATTTAGATTATTTTGCGTCGTCTGAAAACATTCCAGGTCAACCGGTTCCTATAGCTGTAGATTACTCTAAAGCAAATATCACGTATCTATAAAGCTTAATAAATCCGGTGAATAATGATGATATATCTTATGACTTTGAGGATGTTGAGGCTGAACTGGAGATTCCTTCAGATGAAGACGTGTATGAAGAGTTAAATCGTCAGGAACCTCCTATTGAAAGACAAAATGAGCCTGCTCAAGCTCAACCAGAAAAACCGTATGATCCTGATGCGCCTATCAATTAGTCGGATTCTTCTGATGATGAAAATGAACCGGCCTCCGAACTGTCGCCATCAGTACAGTCCAAGGCTGTTGTGAGATATCAAACTGTGGCTGTGGCGACTACTATTTGTAAATCTTATAAAGTTCGAGGTGATTTTACTGGTTTGATATATAATCGGAAATTCGATGCTGAAAGTTCTTTAATCCTAATTAAAAGAAAGGATGGTGTTAAATACTTTCGGCCAAGATTCAATTGCATCAGCACTTTGCCGAAGGTTGAATTTAATCGTCTTGGGCAATTAGAATTGGTAAATAATTCAAACGATTCTCGAGGCGCCTTCATTCAAAGGATTCTTAGAAGAGAGATTTATAGCAAACGTTATGTATGGATAAGACCTGAGCTGGGAGTTCGTTACCGTTTTAAGAAGATGTTAGATCCGAGAACTCAAAAGTCTATTGTGAAGTATAAATATCCGCCAGCTGCAAGTCTGAAATCGGTTCCACTTGAGAAATTACCACTAAATTTGTTAAAGAGATTTAGACATTGGTGGTACGAACCGAAGACTGGTGAAGCTGTGATTGAGTATCTGACTGAGAGAGATCAGGAATAGGGTCCGGGAGAGTGGATCTATTCTAAACAATTAAGAGGTTCAACTGTTCGTGTTTTTGATCTTATAAGCCTCATCAATCTAACGAAATATGACTTAAGAGTTCTTCATGCCAACAAGATTCAGCATTACGTTATTGATCAAGAAGAAGCTCTGAAGTTTCAAAAGATTGTTGAGATTTGTTTGAAGATGGGAATACATGCCGGTGGTACGTTCCCTGCAGGCTGGTTATAATTTGAAGATTTTTCGAAGACCAAGCTGAAGACACGGGGGAGTTTATCGGTGCATATTTATATGTCTGTCAGTTGGTCTTAGCTTGTAATAGTTTCTTATGTATTCACGGCGTTTTGTCTATTATATGTAATTTACAAGTTTTGTTTTAGGTGACACAGAGCCTGTGTCGCTTATGCGACACAAGGCTTGTGTCGCTTAAGTCGGCTATGCGACACATCCCTTGTGTCGCAGGTCAGTTTCGGTTTCGCTATAAATAGAGCATTTCGGCCTCATTGTTTAGGTTGACGAATCCAGGGCACTCAGGGCATTTGTAAAGCAATTCATTGTATTCAAGCTAATCGGTTATTATATTAATATACATTTGATTTGCGTTTGATTTGTTTGTGTGTTTAACGTACTATATACAATCATTTGAATTCCGCCTCTCGATTGTTAGTGTTGATTCGATTAGGTCCAAGATCAGGGAACCTACAAGAGATAATCATTATGTTGAGGTTAGGAGGGGTAATTTATGGTTCTGAAGGACTGGAAATATGGGTTTAGGACTGGAAATATGTTGAGGTTAGGAGGGGTAACCTCCACGAATAAGCTTCTGAAACTCAAAGTTGGTTTAGTTAAATTCTATCTGCTGATTTGTCATATGTCGACATCAAGTCACTGAGTTTCTTAATAACTCATCTAGTTTTGGTCCAAATGGGATAAATTATGGATAGGTTGTAGCTCAATGAATTTAGAAATATTGGGCTTTGAATCAACTGATTTGGACGTCGTATGAGAAGTTATGACCCAAACCGTGAAGCTTCGCAGAAAACTCAGCAGTCTTCCAGCTTCCATCTTCGCTTCGATTCTCGATCTTCCACTCCTTTGCATGTCTTCTCCCGATATGAACCTGATAACAAAATATAAAGCAATTAAGTACAAATATATATCATTTTGTCATTAAATTAAGCATAAAAGATTGATATCGCTATAGAAAATTAAGTAAAAAATAGGCGATATGATCTATACAAATAAAATTTCATTAGTCATCAGTCAAATTGTCACACCGCGCTAAAGCGGAAACACGAGATGTAACAACACAATGGTTTCAAAACAAAAGGTACAACTAATTCACCGATTACTACATACTACTACTAGTTCTTACAATACTCTTACACCGTTCACAATACAAAATACAAGATCATATGTCCAAATACATCCAAAAGATAAAACGAAGTACATATCATGATACCAACGATAATAAAGATAAAGGTAGCTTCATCCCATAACTACTGACCGTTTCCTGAAAAGCATGTAAAATGAGAGTCAACTACAATAAGTAGCTGGTGAGTTCACGAGTTTTAAATGTAAATATCATTTGAAAGTTATCAAACAATGTTTGAAAGATTTAAGAGGTTATATAAAGTGTATTTATACGCAATTTAGAATTCATTTAAAAACGACATGTATAACTTGAGTCCACAACCAAACCTACTGGCCCGAATCAACGCCCCAAAGATATGTCCTATCGCGAACATATTGAATTGGTGGTATGCACTCACATGCGCATGTGAGTGGGAAGGTGGTCGCCTCCCAAATAGTACTACCCATATCAACCATCGGCTCAATAATGAGTTAATAGGTTGTGTAAAGAACCCGGGGACTTTAGATGCGATATAGTCACAAACATACAATAAGAGCGTATAAATAGAAAATGTACATACAAGATAAGTATTTATAATGAGATAGCATGCTTTTCACCCCAAAATGTTTATTTAAAACTGTTGGGTCACAAGGTTCCCAAAACTTAGATACAGATTAAATAACAGTTATCTCAACGTGTTAGTTTATATTCAAGTTTTATATCAAACAAGTTTAAATTAATCTAGGCGGAAAACAAGATTAATTTTAACACAGAGTTTATTATGAATCAAAGTATTATTCACAATAAAGTGTTTGTCTCACAAAGATGACAAGGTATTCAAACCCACACAGATGGTTTGAATACGATCCAAGTAGTATACAAAGATACAGTTATCACTACAAACTTCACAGTAAGTGTGGTAATGCTTTAGCCTTAGCTCAAAGGTCTAGTATACTAATTCTCTTGAATTTCTTGAATAATAGCAGTGCTTTTTGGACTGCTATTTATAGAGTTGGATGTAACTCTATATTATCCAGCTTACATAGTTGTCCAAGGGATAACAGATGCATTTTGGGCAACTTTGCACGCCTTCCTTTTTACTTTTCTTGGAAATAGAAAAAGCAAAAAGGTAAAAGGTTTCTTTGCTGAGAAGAGAACCTTTATATGATGTTTGACCTTTCTCAAACATCTTATCAGTTGTATCTAGCCTAAGGAAAGAAGAATATCTCCTGTACATTTGTACTTTCATTCTTCAATCTGTGCTCTTCAGTCTGTGCTCATCAGTCTGTGATCTTCAGTCTGTGAACTTCAGTCTGTGAAGCCTTCTGTATTCAATCTTCATTCTTCGGATGATGAATTCATAAGTCTTCAGAAAGAGCATGGCTTTCAGTCTGTAAGGATCTTTAGTCTGTGCAGCACAGACTCAGAAACAATTCTTCAGTCTTTGTAGCACAGACTAAAAAACACAGACTCAGGAATTTCACTAAGTTTCCTGAATACAACTGAGTTAGATTTTGACTCTTCAGATTTATAACTTAGGTTTGATCATTGTTTTTCCCAACAATCTCCCCCTATCTGATGATGTCAAAATCTATTTACAAAAGATAATAGAGAAATAATAAATACTAAGGTGAATCATAACATATGGATCAAGACTTATATATATAAAGTCAGAATCACAGTTAGTTCACAAAAATATTACAATTATTACATAAGATTGTAAATCAAAAATCTAACAATCTTCAATCCTTTCTCTGAGCCCTGATCTCTTTCATCTTTTCCACTTTCCTCTTCAACAGTTCTTCCATTTCCTTATCAGATTTGTCTTCAAATTCTTGATACTCTAGGATGATCTTCTTGCATATATCTTCAAGTCCAATCATCATCCTGAGTTGGGAAAGGTTGTTGAATAACCAGCTGATCAGTCTTCTTCTGAATGGTCTGGCTTGAGAATGTTTGCATTCCTTCAGCAGGGCAATGCAGTGCAGCAGAGACTCTCTATATAGTCCATTTTGATCCTGAAAGCACTCTATCCCATTGATATCTCTATAGCACAGACCTTCAATGTTGTCAGTCTGTACATAAGATCTATCTATGAAAACAATACCTTTGGGTAGAGGATGCTCCCTTCTCTGCTCATTCTCTGTGGATAACCCAGCTGACTTCTTCTTGATTACAAAATTGTTTGCTATGCAAAACAACTTGTACTCTTCTTCTGAGATGAGCCCCAGACTGAGAACTAGCTCAATCAGGTAAGATAGCTCATCCAGAACTTCTTTCTTCAGATCCTTGTCAGCTGCACTATTCAAAAGATTGGCAATGGATTGCCATTCCTTAAGCCCTAGAGTGTACAGTTCATCCACCCATACCATCTTCTTGCTCTTGGTCAAAGTCAGCTCCAGCTTTAATTTCTGTCCAATCTTGTTCAGATGACATTCTCTGATCTTCTGCTTGAGCTTTGACTTTTGGAAAGTGGCTTGTAGCTTTGGTTTCAGGCTCTCTATCTTCTGTAATCTTATTGACAGCTCTTCATCTTCTTTGATCTGTTGCTCAACTTGACTCATTCTGATCTGAGTCTGTGAACAACTTTCATCTTCTAACTCTTTGGAGAGCATGTCAACAAATCTTGCTTCCTTCAGCTTCTGCTCTTCAATTGATAATACATTTAAGTATTCGGTTAAGGTCATACCTTGAGCAGTAGCTTCTTGTTGCAAGAGCTCATCCTGTAGATTTGATAGTTCAGGATTTCTTGTTCCAGCAGCATGATCATCCACCATCTTCTTGATCTTGCTTAATCTTTCCTGCTTGGATAAGGCAATCTCCTTGCCCTTACCCTTATCCATTACTTCTTCCATGGTAGAGCTTGACCCAGGATAAGTGCTTATCACATGAGCACTTCTCCATTGCATTCTGTCTTCAATCTCACTTCTACCTGGAGGCAGTGTTCTGGTTGATGTGGTTGGTCTAGCAGGATAGGCTTCAACTTGAATGGCTTCAGCACTGATAATTAGAACATCAGTGCTTGCTGCTGGTTGCTCTGAGCTCTGAGTCTGTGATTGATGCTGTGTCTCAGTTTGTGCAGGTTCAGAAGGCACAGACTGAGACTCTCCAGTCTTGACTTTTGAGGCTCTTTCACCTACACCTCCAAAAGTAGCATCATCTTCATCATCATCTGATCTTCTGAAAACTTCAGACTCAGAACTGCAGTCAGGATTGATGGCATCATCATCATCACCATCATTGTCCTGTTCTTCTGCCAGCTTTAAGAACTGGTCCCAGGTTTTGATCCCCTTCATTTTTGGTTGGGAATCAAAGATATCCCTTTCAGGAATCCTCCTGGCCATTCTTTTCATTTTCCTGGCTTTCTTGATTAACAAAGGTTGAACATCTTCTTCTTCTTCTTCCCTTGGTCTTTTCAACTCCAGCTGATCTTGGGTTGAGATAGTTGCAATTGGGTCTATGTGTAAGACAATGGATGACTCCCCCTGAGTCTGTGCAACCATCTCAGCATGTTCACCTAACTGCAATCTCTCTTGCTCCCCCTCAGTCTGTGCACTCATATCTTCAGTCTGTGGCACAGACTGAGCTTCAGTCTGAGACTTCACCCTAGCACCTTCGGG
Source organism: Gnaphalium uliginosum (assembly GCA_963930675.1). Classification (NCBI taxonomy): domain Eukaryota; kingdom Viridiplantae; phylum Streptophyta; class Magnoliopsida; order Asterales; family Asteraceae; genus Gnaphalium; species Gnaphalium uliginosum. Next base: position 29,269,665 of record OZ005681.1, on the reverse strand, counting down.
TCCATCATCTCCATCATCTCCCTCACTGCTATCTCCCCCTAAATCTAAGGATTTATTATTTAAATCTTTATCTTTTGAGGTTTTAGCTTCTGCAGACCCATGCTTCATCTTCTCCCCCTTTTTGACATCATCTACCAAGTTTGAGAGGGTGGTCTGCATTTCATCTAACCTATTGGACACCTTTTCCTCCAGCATATCCACTTTATCTACCATAGTAGAGACTAGATGCTTCATCTTCTCTAGCTCTTTCTTATTATTATTGAACTCAGTCTGTACCCATTCAGACAACCTGTTGATGGCAGAAAGCACATCATTAAGTGTACTAGAAGGCACATACTGGGTCTGGTTGGAGGGGTTAGAATTGGGTGATGGTATGTGTTCCTCACTTGACTCATGTTGAAACTGAGCAAGATCACTGGAATCTTTTGGTGTTGCACTCTTTGCCTCACTCTGTGTCCTGTGCATGGAAAAGCGATCATAGGCATTGAGTGGTGTAGTTGTTCCCTCAGATCTAATCCGGTGATAGGATAAGATATCACGGGGAAATGATTGTGTTGCACCTGTTGCCTCAAACAGTTCCTGGTGTAATGGAGCAGTATCACTGGCAACTGATGTTGAAGTTTGTATGCCCTCACTAACCTTCTGGTGATAAGATGGTAGATCATGGAGCAAAGAAGAGGAGATATGTACCTCAGTCTGTGACATGACTGGGGCATTGGCAATCTGTGCAAAGGGGTATAAGAAAAGACTCACTGGAGTGTGAACTAGTGCAGGACTAGTGGTCAATATGGTCCAGCCATTGTGAGTGGGGTAAAGAGGGGGTTGGGAGTGCTCAGGATTGGAGCATCTTCTTCAATGCTTACTACAGGGGTCAGTGTAGCAGCAGCAATGTGGGTATCCAAGCTGACTAAACTAGGTGTAGGTTGGGTCAGTTGGGTAGCCATTGGCACCACAGACTCTAGCAGAGCTGTAATGGAATGGTCTACAACACTGGAAGGTGTTCTGTTGACATCCTGTTCCATGGATGATGATTCCATTTGTGCTATACTTTTGGGGGTTGAGTCTGGTGATTCCTCCAGAGTGAGTGGTGACTCATCTGGGTTGGTTTGTTTGGGACTCTCTTTTGTGGGTGAGGATGGGCTAGGATAAGAAGGTTGATCTATATCCATGTCCTCAGATGAAGAAGAAGTACTACCTGCATCTTCTGTTGAAGATGGAACAGACTCAGGAATGTTTGAGTCTGACTCCAAGTGCACAGACTGAGTTGAGTCTGTATCCCCGGAGTCTGTGTGCTCTGCTTCAGCCACACGATCTTCAACAGCCTGGGTCTTATTACCCATACTATCACTTGAATCATCACCCTCCATGGATGCAGAAGCAACATATGGGTGATCAATCCAGTGCTGCATAGCAGCAGTGATAGGTGCTCCAGAAAGTGGAACCGGATGGTTAAACACTTTATATGTGAGCATGGGAACAGGTATATCTGCCACTTTATTATTAAAAGACATATATACAGACCCATTTAACCTGGATTGGATGCACAGGGAGAGTAGCCTTATAAAAGGTACATTAAAAATTATGTTTGACTCATTCACCAGTTTTAAAATTTCTTGAAAATACAACTCTGCAAAGTTGATGTTTAAACCAGTGATGAATGAGCTCAACAGCTGAGTTTCAAACTCATTTAGCTCCCCTGTGCTACCAGATTTACCTCCTAGACTCCTAATGATGCCAGAAATTAAAAATTTCCATTTGGGGGTGAATCCTGACATCAAAATTGTGCCTTTTTCTTTGGTATATCCAACCAAAGTAAGAGAAGCCCTTGCTGCTTCTTTGGTTGGAATAGGTTCAAAATTATTTCCCAAAGGCAGGTCTAAGACATTCCTAATTAACTCCTGATCAATGGTAACTGCCCGTTTACCATGATCAATAGTACCATTAATTGTAGTATTGGTACTATTTGTGGAGCAAGTATACCACCATTCCATTAAAAAATGTGGGTATATTTGAGGAACTGTGTTAAAAAATGCTCCCCTTAATGGATGAGCAGACATAAAAGCAGTTAGTTCCTCAAACCCTTTATTCTTTTTCGAATCAGGGATGGAAATGGTAGCTACTTGATTGTTGGCAGGTGCCATGTAAACCCATTGATCAGCCATTGAAGAAATTTTAGAATTTGATTTTTAAAATGGTTGAGCGATTTAGGGTTTAGAAACTCTGTTTGTTTTTGGTGTGCAAGTACGAATGAAGAAGAAAGGGAGAAAACATAAATGGGTATTTGTAGAAATTAAATTTCCGTTAAATGGGACCCACTTGGACGGTTTATCCCTGTTTCTGCAATAGTAGCGCTGAGGCACGTGCACTTTTTGTATTGAGCAGATAAATAGACAACAAGCGCCAAAACTTTTAATGATTATTACCATAAAGATGGTTAAAGCATTAAATGCAAGGATATTGTTGTTTATTTATGTAAAAAAAATAGAATAAATAAATAAATATATTAAAATTAAAAAACATTTAGTCTGAGTGTATAAAATCAGTCTGTGCAATGAGTCTGGGTGACGTCACACAGACTGAGCCATATTACAGACAGACTAAGAGAAAATAACAGAATTTTTTTTAAAAAAAAAAAAAACTTTTGTGCCAGCAGTGGTAACAGATTGATATTGCTAACAGTACTAACTTGTGAAAGCAGTACTAAAATTAACTAACAGTAGTAACTTTCGAAGGCAGTACTAAAGTTAACTAACAGTGGTAACTTGCCAAAGCAGTACTAAAATCAACTAACAGTGGTAACTGCGAAAGCAGTACTAACATCAATTAACAGTGGTAACTTGCGAAAGCAGTACTAAAGTTAACTAACAGTGGTAACTTGCCAAAGCAGTACTAAAATCAACTAACAGTGGTAACTGCGAAAGCAGTACTAAAGTTAACTAACAGTGGTAACTGGTGTGAGCAGTACTAAAGTTAACTAACAGTAGTAACTTGCTACATTAACAGTGTTAATTGTACCAATCTTTACCAGCAGTGCTAAAATACGAATTCATGGGGGCAGTGTTAAAAAGTTTTATCAGTATTAACCAGCAGTACTAAAAGTAACTAGCAGTATTAATACTAATAGTACTAAAATACTAACCTTATGAATTAATAAAGCACAAAAATAGAGGGTCTAGTCTGAATGAATATGGTCAGTCTGTGTAGCTAATCTGGAAGAAGTTACACAGACTGAAACATATAATCAGTCAGACTGAGAGAAAATAACAGAAGGTATAAAATCTTTTTGGTATTTTCTTAGAAAGTATGTACAAAAACATCTCTTTGTCTGTGCTTTTTGATTGTATGTAGCTGAGAATACAGTTATACAGATTGAAAAGCAGACACAGACTGAGAATTGAATCATACAGATTCAAGGTTTTACTAGGGGTTGAGCATTCCTAGTTGACCAAGCAGATACAAAAATCTATCTTCATTTAAAGGTTTAGTAAGGATATCTGCTAATTGGTCATTTGTGGGCATATATTTGAGAATCACTTTACCTTTCTCAGCACAATCTTTGATAAAGTGATGTCTGATCTCAATATGCTTTGTCCTGCAGTGAAACACAGGATTCTCAGTGATGGCAATGGCACTTTGGTTATCACACATGATTGGAGTTTTTGTAAACACCAAATCATAGTCTGCTAGTTGATGTTGCATCCATAGCAGTTGAGCACAGCAACTACCAGCAGCCACATATTCTGCTTCTGCAGTGGATGTAGCAACAGAATTCTGTTTCTTGCTTGACCAACTGACTAGTTTGCCACCTAGCAGTTGACATCCACCAGAAGTGCTTTTCCTGTCTAATTTACAACCTGCATAATCTGCATCTGTATATCCAATTAGATCAAAGCCAGAGTCTTTGGGATACCAAAGACCCAGGTTAGGAGTACCTTTTAGGTACCTAAAAATCCTTTTTACAGCTTTTAGATGCGATTCTTTAGGTTCAGATTGATATCTAGCACACAAACATGTTGAGAACATGATATCTGGTCTGCTTGCAGTGAGGTATAATAGAGATCCTATCATACCTCTATTAGTGGTTTGACAGACTGACTTACCAGACTGATCATTATCCAACTTATCTGCAATGCTCATTGGTGTTTTCATTGTTGAACAGTCTTTTAAAGAATATTTAGTGAGAAGGTCATTAACATATTTGCCTTGGTTTATGAAGATTCCATCAGGTTTCTGATGTACTTGTAGACCAAGAAAGTATGTTAATTCACCCATCATACTCATTTGGTACTGTTTTGACATTAAGTTTGAAAACCATTTACACAATTTTTCATCAGTAGACCCAAATATAATATCATCAACATAGATTTGGACTAGTATGACATCTGCCTTGTTCCTTTTGAAGAACAAAGTTTTATCAATTGATCCTCTAGTAAAGTCATTACTAAGAAGATAGGATGATAAGGTGTCATACCAAGCTCTTGGAGCTTGTTTTAGCCCATATAGTGCTTTCTGCAATTTATAGACATGATTTGGAAAAGTGGAACTTACAAAACCTGGAGGTTGTTTCACATAGACTTCCTCCTGTAAGTTGCCATTCAGAAATGCACTCTTGACATCCATTTGATAGACTTTGAAGTCCTTGAATGCAGCATATGCCAAGAATAACCTTATTGCTTCAATTATGGCTACAGGGGCAAATGTTTCATCATAATCAATGCCTTCTTCCTGCTTGTAGCCTTGAGCAACTAGCCTTGCCTTGTTTCTGATTATCACTCCATCCTTGTCCATTTTGTTTCTGTAAACCCATTTTGTTCCAATAATGGTTTTCCCTTTTGGAGCAGGAACTAGGGTCCAAACATTGTTTCTGTCAAATTCAGTTAACTCTTCTTGCATTGCTTCAACCCAATCATCATCTTTCAAGGCTTCTTCAGCTTTCTTTGGTTCAATGACTGACAGGAAGTTTGTGTAGAAACAGAAATTTGCAGTAGATAAGTTTGACACTTTAGCTCTTGTTTGTACACCAGAAACATAATCTCCAATTATTTCTGTAATTGGATGATACTTGTGTTCTTTGACTCCTAGAAGTGATTCATCATTTGATGGTAAATCATTCTCATTTGGTGGAAGAATAGCAGGACTGAGTTCTGCATCATCTTCTACACAGGGCAAGTCTGAGTCTGTAGAGTTCACAGACTGAAAACTATCAGACTGAACACATGTATCAGAAGAGTTTGAATCTCTGGACATAGATTCATCTTCTGTTGATGAAGGTATTGTCATAGAATGAGCAGGTTGATCATCTTCATTATCAATTTCAGAGTCCTGTTGTTGGTTAATAACAACTGGGATTTGAGATTCAGATCCCACAACAGATAAATCTTCTAACAAATGAACATCAGACTGAGAAACATGTTCATCATTAGCAGAGGAAGCATCAAAGGTGACATTGATGGTTTCTTCAATTTTATTCCTTCTGTTGTTGTAGACTCTGTAGGCCTTTGAGATAGATGAATAGCCAACAAAAATTCCTTCATCAGATTTAGGTTCCATCTTAGCTAATTGATCTCTTTGATTGAGAATATAGCATTTATTACCAAAGGTCTGGAAGTAATGGATGGTTGGAACCTTCTTATGATACAACTCATATGCAGTTTTGCCATGCCTTTTGACCAAAATAGATCTATTTTGGGTATAACAGGCAGTGTTAACTGCTTCTGCCCAAAAATAAACCTTCATTTGACCATGGCATAACATGGTTCTTGCAGCTTCTATGAGTGTACGATTTCTTCTCTCAGCAACACCATTTTGTTGAGGAGTTCTGACAGAGGCAAAGTTTTGAATAATGCCTTTGTCAGTACAGAATTCAATGAGAGTAGAATTCTTAAATTCTGTACCATGGTCACTCCTGAGTTGCTTGACAGGTGTATCTTTCTACAATTCTTCTCTCTTGATTAGATTAATAATCTCTTCAGGAGCATCACTTTTAGCTTTAAGAAAGATGACCCAAGTATACCTTGTGTATTCATCCACAACCACAAGTGTATACTTCTTTCCACCCAAACTGCTAATGCTCATGGGTCCAAACAGATCCATATGGAGCATATGCAGTGGTTGTTCAATTGTAGCTAACAATTTGGATGGAAAATGGTTCTTGGTCTGTTTCCCTAGTGTACATGCAGGACAAAGTTTGTCTTTTGCAAATGTAACATCAGGCAGACCTCTAACCAGTTTCTTCTTTGATAGGAGGTTAATATTTTTGAAGTTCAGGTGGGATAACCTCCTATGCCATAGCCAGCTTAGTTCTGGCACAGACTGAGTATAGAGACAGGTCTCTACATTGTTGTCTGCAGAAGAAAGATCCAAGAGATAGATATCTCTTTCTCTTTTGGCAACTAATATAGGTTTGCCTTTGGAATTATAGATAACAGCAGCCTTCTTTCTGATTCTGATTTCACCATCATCATCACAAATCTGGCTAGCACTAAGCAGGTTATGCTTTAATCCCTCAACATAGGCCACCTTTGTTATTCTGATGTTGCCAGCCTTCACCACACCATAACCTTTTATCTTGGCAACAGAGTTGTCACCATATTTGACAGAAGGTCCTTCTTCTTCTACAAACTCTGACAGATTCTTCAAGGAACCTGTCATGTGTCTTGAGCATCCACTGTCTAGGTACCATTTGCTGTTACCCTGCACAGGACAAACAAAATCAATTAGTTACTTTTGGGAACCCATCTTTTGATGGGTTCTTTAGAGTTGGTTGAAGTCAATTCTTTAGCAGTTTTGGTGCTAAGTCTGTGAAGTTGACTTTTAACCTCTCTATTTTTGATTTTGTTGTTTGTAGACGACATTTGTTTGATCAAAGCAGCCTTTGGCTGTTTAAGAATGGACTTTGTGCATTTAATACCTTCATGTCCCAGATTTCCACAGTTGTAACATTTTCTGTTCAACATGATGGTCCTTTTGGATTTTGGGTTATTATTTGCACTAGATCCTCTGTTAAACTCTTGTTTTGACTCAACAAATGTTTTAAAATCTGTGGTTAACTTCATTAAGTTTTCACTAAGCAGCTTAATGGTCTCAGTCTGGTTGTTAAGATTTGACTTTTGAGACTCAGACTGAGTGTTAACACAAACAGATTTGGAGTTAAGTTTGCCAGACTGAAAATTTATTTTCCAGACTGACAGTTAGATCTCACAGACTGAGATCTTTTTAACTCCTTTGTTACTGGTTTTATGCCTTTAGATTTATCATTTGACATATTATTGTCTGGACCAGTTACAGACTGAGATGTGGAAGGTTCAAACACATTGTAACCTTTCTGCTTATTCTTGATTCCTTTTACCTCTTTTTGTCTTTTTAAAGATGGTACCGTGGGAATATTAACTTTGCCTTTTATAAATCTTTTCTTTTCAAGTTCTATAGTTTCTAAAGATTCATTAGTGATTATAAGTTCAGGCAATTCAGATTGAGAAGTTTCACAGACTGAGATTTTTGAGTCTGTGTCTTCAGAGTCTGGCTCTGTCTCATATACTCGTTCTTTAGCAACTATTTTTGGTCTTACAAAGGCATTTGTCAATATAACCTTATCTCCCACAGTATGATTAAAAGTATGAGGTAAAATTTCAGGTACAAATATAGTAGGTTTCGAGTTTATTTCTGAAAGTAAATGGCTTTTAAGATCAAACTCATCACCTATGACCGCTTGTATCTGAGCTGGAATCTGTTTGGATAAACAGTCCACATTTTTAAGTGATGAAATACACCAAGATTTACAGATCCTTTCATAATGATCAGCTTTGTTTTTATAAGCTTCTTTTTCCAGCTTGATCTTTTTGAGAAGGTCATATTGAGCATCAAGCTCAAGTTTGTACTGTTTATTTTGGTTTATTTCATTCACTTTTGATTGTAGATCTTTTTGAACTTGACTGAGTTAGGTTTTTAAATCTTGTATTTCCTCCAGTCTTTTCAAAAAATCTACGTAGATGTGTTCAAACATTTTCTGTTTTTCTGCATCACTATAGTAAAGTTTAAAATGATTTACATTGTAAGCAGATCCTCTGTTCCAGTCTGGATGAACACATGCCTTTTCTGCAAATTTGACATCTTTGTCAAACTGGCTCTCTGTGATAGCCATTAAGCACATATCTTCATCATCCTCAGATGATGAAGATTCTTCATCTATCCATTGTTCAACAACCAAAGCTTTCTCTAGTTTCTTTGGTTGTTGTTTCTCTCCAATTTTCTTGGAGTTGAAGTACTTTTTCTTGTACTTCTTGGCCTTTTCTTCCCACTTATCAGAACTTGAAGATTCTGCAATCTTCACTCTGCAGTCAGAAGAAATATGACCAACTAGCCCACATTTATAGCAAGTAGCTTTCTTAGGATCAAAAGTTGGCCTTCCTTTTGAACCTTTGAATCTTGCTTTTTCTAACCTTTGGGCTAGCAATGCCATTTCAGCTTCTAGAGACTCAGTTTCATCATCTGATTCTGAGTCTGTAAGAGTAAGATGGTAATCTGCTCTAGAGAAAAGTTCTCTATTTTTCCTTGTTGTTGCAACAAGGGCAGCAGATGGATCTTTTGCAATCCTTTTGGCGTTTAGATCCTTTCTGGCTTTGGTTTCTTCAAAATTTAGTAGAAGTCCAAACAAGCCAGAGAGATCATACGTCTCCAATTTTTCACTTACAATTAATGAAGTGATAACTTCAGAAAAAGTGTTTGGAATGACATCAACAAATTTTGCACAGATTTCAAACTGTCCTTTGATGATATTATACCTTTCAAGATCATTGATTAAGATCTGAAATCTGGTATGAATATCAGTTAATGACTCTCCTTGACCAGCAGAGAAGTTCTCATAATTTCTTATGAGATTCTTCTTCTTTTGGGATTGTACTAAACTTACACCATCATATTGGTCAGTTAGCATATCCCATATGGCTTTAGCAGTTTTGCAGCCAGATATCTTAGCAAAGATAGGCTCAGTAACTGCATTGCCCAGAATGAATTTGGCCTTAAAATCTAATGCATATAGTTGCCTGTCTATATCAGTCCAGGTACTTTTGGCAGCCTCAACAAATTTTTCAGGTGTCAAAATAGTGCCATTTGCATCTAAAGTAGCAGGAACTATTCTGCCAGGAATAATGGGTCCTTCCTGAATGACTCTAAGCATTTCATCATGAATGCTAGCAAGAAACCATTCAGCTTTCAATTTCCAGTGGGTAAAATTTACACCATTGAAGATTGAAATTCCCTTCCCAGCCATAGCAATAGAGGAAGTCATTTTTCAAAGTAGAAAATGTAGAGAAAAATGGATTTAGATGATTGTTTGATAAACTGGGTTCCTTTGATCGTTAAAGATTAAATCTTTATTTGCTCTGATACCAGTTGTTGGGTCACAAGGTTCCCAAAACTTAGATACAGATTAAATAACAGTTATCTCAACGTGTTAGTTTATATCCAAGTTTTATATCAAACAAGTTTAAATTAATCTAGGCGGAAAACAAGATTAATTTTAACACAGAGTTTATTATGAATCAAAGTATTATTCACAATAAAGTGTTTGTCTCACAAAGATGACAAGGTATTCAAACCCACACAGATGGTTTGAATACGATCCAAGTAGTATACAAAGATACAGTTATCACTACAAACCTCACAGTAAGTGTGGTAATGCTTTAGCCTAAGCTCAAAGGTCTAGTATACTAATTCTCTTGAATTTCTTGAATAATAGCAGTGCTTTTTGGACTGCTATTTATAGAGTTGGATGTAACTCTATATTATCCAGCTTACATAGTTGTCCAAGGGATAACAGATGCATCTTGGGCAACTTTGCACGCCTTCCTTTTTACTTTTCTTGGAAATAGAAAAAGCAAAAAGGTAAAAGGTTTCTTTGCTGAGAAGAGAACCTTTATATGATGTTTGACCTTTCTCAAACATCTTATCAGTTGTATCTAGCCTAAGGAAAGAAGAATATCTCCTGTACATTTGTACTTTCATTCTTCAATCTGTGCTCTTCAGTCTGTGCTCATCAGTCTGTGATCTTCAGTCTGTGAACTTCAGTCTGTGAAGCCTTCTGTATTCAATCTTCATTCTTCAGATGATGAATTCATAAGTCTTCAGAAAGAGCATGACTTTCAGTCTGTGAGGATCCTTAGTCTGTGCAGCACAGACTCAGAAACAATTCTTAAGTCTGTGTAGCACAGACTCAGAAACACAGACTCAGGAATTTCACTAAGTTTCCTGAATACAACTGAGTTAGATTTTGACTCTTCAGATTTATAACTTAGGTTTGATCATTGTTTTTCCCAACAAAAACAATAAAAAGAGGGGCTGTGAATACTCACGATTAAGTGTGAATGATACGGTTTGGATGTATTCCGAGTGCTAAACGTGTACGACTCCTATCCACGACCTATGAACACGAATGTTCTAATTAGGTTCTTGTCTAATTTTGTTTATAAGGATTGCTTAACTAGTTATTTAGATTACGAAGTGCCAATTATAGTTTGTTTGCCTTGAAATTTGTTAATGTCCAATAATCGCGTTTGAGTACAATAATGAATACACAAGTTAACAACATCCAAAAATTGTCAAACTTTTTATACAAGCCATATTATGAGTCACAAGTGTTCTGTAAAAATTTGGGAATTTTAGGATTTATAGATTATTTATAATTAATTTATGTCTTATTAGTGAAGGAAAATAGTGAAAAATAGTAAACGATTTTGAAAAATTCTGAATTCTTTTTAGTTTCACTTTTTAATCATTACCTTGCATGTGTTAAATTTTTATGTCGTTTGGAGCTCTGAAACTATGGTTCCCAATAAATCATCATTAACAACACACAAATCAAAAAGTACAACACAAAATACCCAAATGAGTTCAAATCTGGAACATAGTGCCCTTTTGTGGGAATAATAACCCATAAAAATTTCCATAATTATTTGAGTCTTAGAACTAATTTTTGTGATTTAATCACTTGTTAATCCATAATTTGCATTATATTAATGAAAAATATTTATAATTTTCCAAAAATTCCAATTTTATTTCTGGAGCTTCCCCATACATATAGGTTACTGTAAAAATTAGTAACTATATTTTTAGCATGACTTTTAACCCATTTTTGTATTTTTGAATCACCAACAACACACATTATTCATATTTCTAGGAGATCTATGATGTAGTGTGTTCATGCATTTTTAAACTATGCATGCACATCAAAGTAAAATTCCAAATTTTTATGCTACTGAGTTCAACATATTAGAGGACTAAAAATATTTTTGTTTTGATTTATGGAACATTTTAGAACTCTTGAACATGTCTCCCAAGTTGATGGTTACAGAAAGTTTTCTGCTGGCGCACCTGTTTTGAGTAGACTGTTTGGAGGTCGAATACTCAATGGATTTGAGTGAGACCACTTGGATTTGAAAGCTAAGACATAGGGCTAAATCACAGAAGAAGAATAATAATTTTTGGTTCATTATTTTGTTAGTTATGACCTGTTAAAGTCGGACCAAAATCTGGACAGAAACATGCAAGTCCCATGATGGGTGTTTTGTTCTTGGAGAAGAACACCAACATGAAATAAAAGAAGTTTCTTTGATCTTTTGACCTCTAAATCCATGTTCTTACACATGCATGGTGTTGAAATACATCCGAGATGTGTTAGAAATGATTTTTAACATAAGAACAAGATTTTACATAGAGATGAACAAGATTTCAACAAGTTTACAAGTAAAAATAAATTTTCACTTGATTTTCGGTTTGACCATGGGTTACCCTTTCTTTTAACACATAAAGATGTGTAAAGGAATAACATACAAACATCAAGATTTTATATGAAGATTTTAGCCATAAAAGAGGATTAAAATCCGAATTTCATGAAGAAATAGGCAAGAAAATGGAAGAATACTAAGTATGGATGATTTTGTTTACCTTGAAGGATTTATTTGATGGATGAACACCTTCAAACTCTTGGATTAAACTCTTGAAGATGGCTGGAAATTTAGAGAGAGTTGAGAGGATTTGTGTGTGTTTTTGAGAGAGAATGGAGAAGAGTGTGTGTGTGTGTGTGTTTTTTGGGAAAATGAGTGGAATAATGAGGATTATAGGAAAAATAAGAGATTTGAATGGGGTGGGGGGGGGGGGGGGGTGATGTGTTTTAAATTTATTTATTTTTATTATTATGTATAATGTATAGTTTAATGTTATGTATTAATTTGGTATAAGTTTTGATATACTGTAAGGTTTATTTTGCGATGTTTTAGTGGATAATTTTTGAGTAACAAAATTTATTTTCTAAGTTCTTGAATTAAATTAATAGACATTTAATTTGTCTAAGTTTGATGTTCACGAATTATTTATTCAATTAAATTTACGTTGCCGAGTCACGGGAATTTCGGTTTAGCAATTCGATAAGGATTTTGTGAAGACATAGAAAGATAGATTTTTCTTTGTTTTATTTGGCACTTAGTAACCTAATTTAGCATGTCTAAAAGAACTTAAAGTTCACTAAGCAATCTCTAAGACGTTCTACGATTTCCATAAGCCTAAGGAGTCATAACCTAGAATTTTCACTAGGATTTAAGGAATGCTATAAACGTAATTTAAGATTCGAGTATGGTAATGACCTGAGATTTTCGACGGTTGTTACACAAATTGATCTCCAGAACATAAAATTATTTACAAATAACGAAATTGTTAGAAGTATTGTTATCTTCGTTTTAACACTCGTAGAATAAAAGGATAAGTTTCTTACTTTCTTTCGCGGTGATTAAGTGACGAGGTCGTTCAAGATCATTTATTTGGTTCTTGTTGTTGTGGCTTATTTGGTTCTTGTTATTGTGGCCTCGATACGAGAAAGATCCATCTTATTTGTTTCAATTCACAATTCAAGGCTAGGGAAACTATATGTGTACGGTTTCTCATGATTGCAAATTTGCCCAGTTATATAGTATGACTTTTTAGGACTTGAGGTTTTTGAGTGTTGGTCTAAGTTCAATATGGTTAACTTTGTTAAATGTCATAATGTTTCGAAGAGTGTATGAATACGTTGTGTGTCCCATAATGGGTCCCTCCTTCTAGCCTTTGCCCGAATTTGCTAACTATAATATTGCGATTACCTTGACACCAATGCTTTACTTCTGTCCTAGTTGATGTTGATTCTACATTAGAAGTATATTGATTTTTTCACAAAGAACTGAATACTTTTGTTTGTAAATACTGGAAATCTGATTCCATCCCTAGTTTGGTTTGATTCCTATGAGTTCTACTTGCTTTAGTCAACTTTCGTTGATTTAGTACTTTTTATAGTATTAGTTTTTGTTTTTCACATCCAGATCTATCCCAAACAATAAAAATGGATCTTGGCCTCCATATGTGTCTCCACCTCCTTCATCCACGTCAACAATTTCCCGCCAAATTCCCCTCCAAATTTTCCTTAACTTCTGTTTACTTTGTTATAACTTACAACCCAAAAAAACTTCCAAAAAGTATATGTATATGTATATATATATATATATATATCTTTCTGTCTATAATCTTCTATCTAGAAAAAATCCAAACGAACACCCTCTAACTTCTCCTGCATAAGATATCCACAACAAAACAACGGTACGCATATTATCCTTTAACTTATATCTTCATTGATTTTAATTTTCAACATGGCAATATTACGTACGTTGTAATTTTAATATCATTGTAATCCGATTTTCTTCAATTTACTTCATTGTTTGATTGCGCATTAAAGATTTCTAAAACCAAGTATGTAATATCATGTTAGATCAAAATCGTCAATGAAAAACAATTCTTTAACCAACTATGCATATAACCTGTTTGATGAAAGTCCTCAATGAATAAACATCAATTTTTTATGTTAATTGGAAGATTTCTTTTATACTACTCTGTAGTATGATTTTTTTTTAAAAAAAATTCTCACACCAACAATGCATATTAAAAAAATTTTTAATGATTTTTAAAAAAAAAAATTTTTAAAATTTGTTGTTACCAGGCTTAAGCCATGAAATCACTTAGTATTATTATTAGTTATTGAATGAAAATAATAGCTTTAGAGATTGCATAATCCTATTATGCGTGTGTGTAAATCATGTCAAGATTATTGAATATAATATGCAATTATACTCAAATTATACAGCATGATCATATGTGTAAGCATGATCATATGTGTATGTGTGTAAAAGATAACAAGATTATTGAATATAGTTCTATGGAAATAAACTAAAAAATTAGTATGAAAGAAAAAAATTTGTTGTTACCGGGCTTAAGCCATGAAATCAGTTAGTATTATTGTTAGTTATTGAATGAAAATAATGGCTTTAGAGATTGCATTTAATAAACTTGAAGGGCTACTAATGAATAGGAGTGCCTATCATTTGCCATGTCACTTATTGTGTACTGACATCGATTGTAATTACTGAATTTCTATTCCTTTTCAGGCAAAAATGTAATCCTCGGTAACTTCCGTGAACAACATCACCAAAGATTCAAATAATACTTCCATACGTGTCATGATTCTACATCTATGGAGAACTCCGGGTTATGACAACACTGCAAAGCCACATACCATCGAAATGGTGTTTGTGGATGAACAGGTTATCAATACTTATTACATATCCATCTGATGTAAAGTTTTTATACGTGTTTATTTTCAAGCCTGTATCTTTTTTTCTCTTTTAGCTATAAACAAATAACATATTTATATTATAAATGCCTCCGTAGAATATCAGAATACATGGGACTGTCAACAGAGACCAAATTGACCTGTTCAATAACATTTTATTTGAAGGTGATACAATCATTCTCTCCAATTTCAACACTCGTCTAAACGACATTGGATACGACTTCACAAAACATTCATACAAGATCATTTTCCTACCAGAGACAACTGTCAAAAGTATTGATGACTTTCACGGGCATGTTGATCCCTATAAGCTGGTTTCGATCCAGGACATTATATCAAACAACTTTCCTGATGATGAAATAGTTTATATGAATTTTCATTACATTTTAAAAAACTACTAAATTTGTTCGACCCCTGCTTTACAACCATTTTTTAATTTTTAATTTCTACAGATGTTATTGGACATGTCGTTCATGTTGAACCAATTATAACTGGCACATACAAGACGAAGCCAAATAAACGAAGAACAATGCAACTCCAAGATTTACAGTAACATTTCTCTCAACACTACCAATAAATTTAACTTTCTGTTATATTTCATACTCACAATTTAGTGAAACTTCAACAAAAAATTACAGTTTCAGAAGTGTGGAATGCACCTTGTGGGATTCTTATGTTGACTAGTTTAGTACATTCGTAACAAACAACACCAATGCACAATTTATCATCATGCTTATACAATTCGCCAAAGTCAAAAAATGGAATTGTAAGGGTCTTTCAAAAGTCATGTAAACTTCATATTTCCACTTTCAAACAACCAACACTTTGCCTTATCAACAACATCTGACCATATCTAATTTTCTATATTAACTTACAGGTAAAGGTGCTATTGGGAATGCTATGTTCGGTACACAAGTGTATATCAACGACTATAGCATACCGGAAATTGCTGACTTTAAGAAAAGGTTAATATGACTTTCATTACTCGTATTCAACAATTACTAATTTTAATTAGTTTATTGCATATGAACTTTAGTAGTTATTAACTTGCCTGCCTCCTTGTTAACATTGCAAATACATCATTCACACTTAATGTGTCATCGATATCTACTCAACCTGAACAATCTAGGCCAGAATCTTTTTGGAAAAATTGCAGACGAGTAACTCTTGATGACATTCCTAAAGTCACAGAGGTTAACCTCTAAAACAAGCTTTCTTTACACTCTTACTCCATACATACACATATTCAACATTCATATTATTTCTTCCACTAAGTTATCAGATTATTTTCAATCCTAATTATTTATTTATCTCTTCTTTTTTTAGGTGACAGATTGTGTTGCTCTTGCTACAATAAATAGTGTTTGTAGCAATAAGCCTTGGTATTATATAAGTTGCCAAAAATGCACTTATAAAGTTACTCCTAATGATACTAATGGTTCTTGGATACATGCAATTCTAGATATAAAACAATTATATTTGGTAGATTAAAAATGGTTTTATGTATTAGAAACGTAACCGACCTTTGTGGTCATACAATTCTATTTGTTTTCTTAGTTTCCTCATTCAATCTTGAAAACGAATCACGTGTCTACACTGTCAAGAAAATTAGCAGAGTTGAATCCGTTATTGATGCCATCAATAAGTTGTCTGCTTCAAATGAGGTATGTTACACTAACTTCAACTTTTCTAATTTTTAATATTTGTTTTTGCTTAACTATTTTCTCATTATTTTTCTTTGAAGGATGACTTCTCTACTCAAGTCACACCTACTGACAAAACCCAATTTGGTGAGACCAGCATCTCAACATCAAAGGTTTATTTCAGAACATCTCACAACACAACTACATTCTAAATATTATATATATCAAAACAATTGAATGGTAAACACCATTTTCGAGAAAAAAAACAAAACTATACTCCCTAAATTACATTCTACACAATACTTTACAACTCCTTTTGTTATGTATCTTTTTATATTTTTTTTAACAATAGACAGGTACAATACCCAAGAACAAAAACAAGAAACAAGACATTAAATAAAAAAATGTCTCAAATTGTTGTGGCAAGCGACTTTCCTCAGCCAATCAAGATACCACGTTGAAAGCAAAGCACAATATATTCAAGAAAAACAAGAATTGTGATGCTAATGATCACCAGGTAGTCTCAACACCAAAGTTATATGTAACAACATAAGCACATTCACAACAGAATTTTCATCCACAATCACTTATAGATTTCCCAAAATTATTCATTTTATGGTGGCTTAATATAATCTTTTGTTATTTTAATTTCAGGACCCATCTTCATTATCACAAAACAATAATCATGGCCTGCTCTCCGTAAAACCTATCAGAAAACCTACTTCATCAGCCACCAGCCCTAAATAGAAACAAATGTACAAGGGAAACAACAAACGCACCCACAATAAATAGTACACTTTGCTATAGTTTAATCGTTTACTACTGTTATACGTTGTATACAAGAAGTTATATATATTATTTATTAAATATTGTTATGAAAACTAATTGTATGTTAACTCTACATTACTGTACTAAATTGTAAATTTTAACAATATCCTCAAAATATTAACCTAAACAAAACATTTGGCCAAAATACATGAGAATGACAACATTTCAGTTCAAAAAAGAAATAGTTGTGCTACATATACTACAACAATGAAACCCATTGTAAAAATTAAAACTTCATTCATGTCAACAAGCAGAATATACTACAAAAATAGAATATTGATTTAATACATGTCCCCAATACAACCTCTTTAGAACCCACATGTCCAACACTATGATTGCGATTCTACAAAAATAAATTCATGTTATATACTACAAAAGATAAACAATAATTAAATAACAAATTAAAATAATCGTTCACAGATATATTTCAAATACTAATAACGACTTACACTCACATAAAATATATAATTTTAATCATTTGCTAATTATTGGTTTCAAATTCCATGGGACTAAAGTTTTTTGTCTTTCCATCTTTTTAGGAGTGTGTTTTTTGATAACTGTAACTCCATAACGAAATTTTCATTTACAATTGGATTAACTTCTTATCACAATTATAATCTTCTTCTTTATCTATATCCTAATTCCCCTCTCACAATTATTATAGTAATTTCAAATTATGACCAAACATACTCTCAAACGAAATCTATCCAGTATCATATCTGATACAACACATGAATCAGACTTCCAAAACTGTAATTTAAATGATGAACAAATTAATTGATTCTATCTGTTCATTCTAATATTTCAAATTTATATTATATTTACGTAATATCTCATATACTAACTTTCTAACTATTTGCAGGGAATTTGTCCGCAAGTGAACAACAAAAGTGTGCACGTAAAAGAAGAAGGCATATATTGGAAACAAAGAAGTATACAAAGAAACAAAGAAAAAATATTAACTTGGAGACACATCAAGCCAAAGCTTATCCGACACGTAATTTTCTAAAACCGTATACTTATTTTAAATCTCCATCAATTATGAACTAGATTGCTGTTCTTTAATGTAAACGTTAATTTTAGTCAATTATTACCAACAAAATCAACAAGTATATGAAACTATCTTCAAAATTATTACAGAAACTGTTAGGTCTTGAAGGTCCCAAAACTTAGATACAGATTATAACAAGTATTTAATATATTAGTTTATATCTAAGTTATATCAAACAGGTTAATTAATCAAGGCGGGATACAAGATTAATTAAAGCACAGAATATATTATGAATTAAAGTTTTATTCACAATAAATGATTTGTCTTACAAATAAGACAGAATATTCAAACACACACAGATTGTTTGAATACGATCCAAGTAGTATACTATGATACAATTATCACTACAAACTTAACAGTAAGTGTGGTAATGCTTTTAGCCTAAGTTTAAAGGTCTTGTATACTAATTGTCTTGGATTGTTTTGAAGTGCTTTTGAGCTGCTTTTTATAGAGTTGAGTATTAACTCTTTTATCCAGCTCAGTCAGTTGTCCAAGGAATAACAGATTCATCTTGGGCAACTTTGCACTCTTCCCTTTTTGCTTTTCTTGGAAATAGAAAAAGCAAAAGGTAAAAGGTTTCTTTGCTGAGAAGAAAACCTTTCTTCGATGTTTGACTTTGCTCAAACATCTCTTCAGTTGTACCGTAGCCTAAAGGAACGAAGAACTTCGTTTGTACGATGTACTTTTGTTCTTCAATCTGTGCTCTTCAGTCTGTGCTCATCAATCTGTGATCAGCAGTCTGTGATCTTCAGTCTGTGAAGTCTTCTGTCTTCAATATTCATTCTTCAGATGATGAATTCATAAGTCTTCAAATAGAGCACAGCTTTCGGTCCGTGAGAATTCTTCAGTCTGTGAAGCACAGACTCAGAAACATTTCTTCAGTCTGTGAAGCACAGAGTCAGAAACACAGACTTGGGAAATCACTAAGTTTTTCCTGAATACAACAAGTTAGATTTTGACTCCTCAGATTTACAACATGGGTTTGATCATTGTCTTTCCCAACAATCTCCTCCTATCTGATGATGTCAAAATCTATTTACAAAAGATAATAGAGAAATAATAAATACTAAAGTGAAACATAACATCTGAATCAAGACTTATATACATAAAGTCAAAATCATAGTCAGTTCACAAAAATATTACAGTTATTACATAAGATTGTAAATAGTATAAATCTAACAATCTTCAATCTTTTCTCTGAGCCCTGATCTCTTTGATCTTTTCCACTTTCCTCTTCAACAACACTTCCATTTCCTTATCAGATTTTTCTTCAAATTCTTGATACTCCAGGATGATTTTCTTGCAGATGTCTTCAAATCCAATCATCATCCTGATGTTGGAAAGGTTGTTGAATAACCAGCTAATTAGTCTTCTTCTAAATGGCTTGGCTTGAGGATGTTTGCATTCCTTCAGCAGGGCAATGCAATTCAGCAGAGATTCTCCATACAGTCTATTTTGATCCTGGAAGCACTCTATCCCATTGATATCTCTGTAGCACAGACCTTCAACTTTGTCAGTCTGGACATAAGATCTATCGATAAAAACGATACCTTTTGGTATAGGATGCTCCCTTCTCTGCTCATTCTCTGTAGATAACCCATCTGACTTATTCTTTATTACAAAGTTGTTTGCTATGCAGAACAACTTGTATTCTTCTTCTGAGATAAGCCCCAGACTGAGAACTAACTCAATCAGGTAAGATATCTCATCCAGAACTTCTTTCTTCAAATCTTTGTCAGCTTCACTCTTCAAAAGATTAGCAATGGATTGCCATTCTTTAAGTCCTAGAGTGTACAGGTCATCCTCCCATACCATTTTTGAGCTCTTGGTCAAGGTCAACTGCAGCCTCAATTTCTGTCCAATCATATTCAGATGACAGTTTTTAATCTTCTGCTTGAACTTTGACTTTCTGAAAGTGGATTGTAGCTTAGCTTTTAGGCTCTCTATCTTCTGTAATTTTCTTGACAGCTCTTCATCTTCTTTGATCTATTGCTCAACTTGACTCCTTCTTGATTGAGTCTGTGAACAACCTTCATCTTCTAATTCTTTGGAGAGCATGTCAACAAATCTTGCTTCCTTCAGCTTTTGCTCTTCTTCAGTTAATACATTTAAGTATTCAGTTAAAGACATACCTTGAGCAGTAGCTTCTTGTTGCAAGAGTTCATCCTGTAGATTTGACAGTTCAGGATTTCTTGTACCAGCAACATGATCATCCACCATTTTCTTGATCTTGCTTAACCTTTCCTGCTTGGATAAGACAATCTCCTTGCCCTTACCCTTAACCCTATCAACTTCTTCCAGAGTAGAACTCGACCCAGGATATGTGATTATCAGATGAGCACTTCTCCATTGCATTATGTCTTCAAGTTCACTTCTACCTGGAGGCAGTATTCTAGTTGTTGTGGTTGGTCTAGCAGGGTTGGCTTCAGCTTGGATGTCCAGAGGGCATAGACTTAGACTCTCAGTCTGTGCAGGTTCAGAGGGCATAGACTTAGACTCTCCAGTCTTGACTTTTAAGGCACCTTCATCTACACCTCCAAAAGTAGCATCATCTTCATCATCATCTGATCTTCTAAGTACTTCAGACTCAGAACTGCAATCAAGATTGATGGCATCATCATCTTCAT
This sequence comes from Gnaphalium uliginosum, assembly GCA_963930675.1. Lineage (NCBI taxonomy): Eukaryota > Viridiplantae > Streptophyta > Magnoliopsida > Asterales > Asteraceae > Gnaphalium > Gnaphalium uliginosum. Next base: position 29,248,872 of record OZ005681.1, on the reverse strand, counting down.
CATCAACTTCCTGTTCTTCTACCAGCTTCACAAATTGATCCAAGGTCTTGATCCCCTTCATCTTTGGTTGGGAATCAAAGATATCCCTTTCAGGAATCCTCCTGGCCATTCTTTTTATTTTTCTGGCTCTTTTGATTCGCAGAGGTTGAACATCTTCATCTTCTTCTTCCCTTGGTCTTTTTAACTCCATCTGACCTAGGCCTGAGATAGTTGATATTGGGTCTATGTGTAAGACATTAGTTGACTCCCCCTGAGTCTGTGCAACCATCTCAGTGTGTTCACCTGCCTGCAATTCTTCTGGCTCCCCCTCAGTCTGTGCACTCATGTTTTCAGTCTGTGGCACAGACTGAGCTTCAGTCTGAGACTTCACCCTAGCACTTTCGGGTCCATCATCTCCATCATTTCCCTCACTGCTATCTCCCACTAAATCTAAGGATTTATTATTTAATGAATTATCTTTTGGGGTTTTAGCTTTTGCAGACCCAGACTTCATCTTCTCCCCCTTTTTGACATCATCAGCTAAGCTTGAGAGGGTGGTCTGCATTTCATTTAACCTATTGGATACCTTTTGCTCCAGCATATCCACTTTATCCACCATGGTAGAGACTAGACGCTTCATCTTCTCTAGCTCTTTCTTATTATTATCGAACTCAGTCAATACCCATTCAGACAACTTGGTGATGGCAGAAAGCACATCATTAAGTGTACTAGAAGGCACAGACTGGGTCTGGTTGGAAGGGTTAGAATTGGGTGATGGAATATGTTCCTCACTTGACTCATGTTGAAACTGAGCTAGATCACTGGAATCTTTTGGTGTTGCACTATTTGCCTCACTCTGTGTCCTGTGCATGGAAAAGCGATCATAGGCATTGAGTGGTGTAGTTGTGTTTCCCTCAGATCGAATCCGGTGATAGGATAAGACATCACTGGGAATGTATTGTGTAGCACCTGTTGCCTCAAACAGTTCCTGGTGTAATAGAACAGTATCACTGGCAACTGATGTTGAAGTTTGTATGCCCTCACTGACCATCCGGTGATAAGATGGTAGATCATGGAGCAAAGAAGTTGAGATCTGTACCTCAGTCTGTGACATGACTGAGGCATTGTCGATCTGTGCAGAGGGGTGTAAGGAAAGAGTCACTGGAATGTGAACTAGTACAGGACTAGTGGTCATTATAGGTTTAGCCATTGTGAGTGGGGTAAAGAGGGGGGTGGTAGTGCTCAGGATTGGAGCATCTTCTTCAATGCATACTACAGGGGTCAGTGTAGTAGCAGTAATGTGGGTATCCAAGCTGACTAATCTAGGTTCAGGTTGGGTCAGTTGGGTAGCCATTGGCACTACAGACTCTAGCAGAGCTGTAATGGAATGGTCTACAGCACTGGAAGGTGTTCTATTGACATCCAATTCCATGGATGATGATTCCATTTGTGCTATACTTTTGGGGGTTGAGTTTGGTGATTCCTCCAGAGTGAGTGGTGACTCATCTGGGTTGGTTTGTTTGTGACTCTCTTTTGTGGGTGAGGATGAGCTAGGATAAGAAGGTTTATCTTTATCCATCTCCTCAGGTGAAGAAGAATTACTACCTTCATCTTCTGTTGAAGATGGAACAGACTCAGCAATGTTTGAGTCTGGCTCCAAGTGCACAGACTGAGTTGAGTCTGTGTTAATGGAGTCTGTGTGCTCTGCTTCAGCCATACGATCTTCAACAGTCTAGGTCTCAGTACCCTCACTATCACCTGAATCATCACCCTCCATAGATGCAGAAGCAACATATGGGTGATCAATCCATTGCTGCATAGCAGCAGTGATAGGTGCTCCAGAAAGTGGAACCGGATGGTTAAACACTTTATAGGTGAGCACAGAGAAAGGTATATCTGCCACTTTATTATTAAATGACATATATACAGACCCAGTTAATCTGGATTGGATGCACAAGGAGAGTAGCCTTATAAAAGGTACATTAAAAATTCTGTTTGACTCATTCACCAGTTTTAATAATTCTTGAAAATACAACTCTGCAAAGTTGATGTTTAAACCAGTGATGAATGAGCTCAATAGTTGAGTTTCAAACTCATTTAGCTCCCCTGTGCTACCAGATTTACCTCCTAGACTTCTAATGATGCCAGAAATTAAAAATTTTCAATTGGGGGTGAATCCTGACATCAAAATTGTGCCGTTTTCTTTGGTATATCCAACCAAAGTAAGAGAAGCCCTTGCTGCTTCTTTGGTTGGAATGGGTTCAAAATTATTTCCCATAGGCAGGTCTAACACATTCCTAATTAGCTCTTGATCAATGGTAACTGCCCGTTTACCATGATCAATAGTACCAGTAATCGCAGTATTGGTACTATTTGAAGAGCAAGTATACCACCATTCCATAAGAAAATCAGGAGATATTTGAGGAAGAGTGTTGAAAAATGCTCCCCTTAAAGGATGAGCAGACATAAAGTTTGTTAATTCCTCAAATCCTTGGTGTTTTTTAGAATCAGGGATGGAAATAGTAGCAACTTGATTATTTATACAGAGTTTTACCTGTTTACCCTGTTTAAAGGGTTTAGCCGCAGCGATGTTGGCAGGTGCCGTGTAAACCCATTGATCAACCATTTTTAATGATGATTTCTTGAGATTGAGTTTGAAAATGGTTAAGTGATTTAGGTTAGGGCTTACAAACAAGTGAAAGAAAAAGGGGGAAAACAGAAATGGGTATTTGAAGAAATTAAATTTCCGTTAAATGGGACCCATTTGACGGTTTATCCCTTTTCCTGTAACAGTAAGGCTAAGGCACGTGCACTTTTTGTATTGAGCAGATAAATAGACAACAAGCGTCAAAACTTTTAATGATTATTACCATAAAAATGGTTTTAGCATTAAATGCAAAGATATTGTTGTTTATTTATTTTTATTACTAAAATATAAGTAAAACTAAAAATTAAAAAAATTAAAAAGACAAATAAAAAGAGCTCAGTCTGAGTGTATATTGTTAGTCCGTGTAGTGAGTCTGGATGACGTCACACAGACTGAACCATATAGCAGACAGACTGAGAGAAAGTAACAGAATTGTAAAATCTTTTTGGTATTTTCTATAAGATATTTACAAAATATCTCTTAATCTGTGCTTTTTGGTTGTATGTAACTGATGATACAGACATACAGATTGAAAAGCAGGCACAGACTGAGAGTTAAATCACACAGATTCAAAAGTTTTACTAGGGGTTGAGCATTCCTAGTTGACCAAGCAGATACAAAAATTTATCTTCATTCAAAGGTTTAGTAAAGATATCTGCTAGTTGGTCGTTTGTGGGCACATATTTGAGAATCACTTTACCTTTCTCAACACAATCTCTGATAAACTGATGTCTGATCTCAATATGCTTTGTCCTGGAGTGAAATACAAGATTCTCAGTGATGGCAATGGCACTTTGGTTATCACACATGATTGGAGTTCTTGTAAACTCGAAATCATAGTCTGCTAGTTGTTGTTGCATCCACAGCAATTGGGCACAACAACTACCAGCAGCTACATATTCTGCTTCTGCAGTGGATGTAGCAACAGAGTTCTGTTCCTTGCTTGACCAACTGACTAGTTTTCCACCTAGTAGTTGACATCCACCAGAGGTGCTTTTCCTGTCTAATTTGCAACCTGCATAATCTGCATCTGTATAACCAATTGGATCAAAACAAGAGTCTTTGGGATACTAAAGACCCAGGTTAGGAGTACCTTTAAGGTACCTAAAAATCCTTTTGACAACTTTGAGATGTGATTCTTTAGGTTCAGATTGATATCTAGCACATAAACATGTTGAGAACATGATATCTGGTCTACTTGCAGTGAGATATAGTAGGGATCCTATCATACCTCTATAAGTGGTTTGACAGACTGACTTGCGAGACTGATCATTATCCAACTTATCTGCAATGCTCATTGGTGTTTTCATTGTTGAACAGTCTTTTAAAGAATATTTAGTGAGAAGGTCATTAACATATTTGCCTTGGTTTATGAAGATTCCATCAGGTTTCTGATGTACTTGTAGACCAAGAAAGTATGTTAATTCACCCATCATACTCATTTGGTACTGTTTTGACATTAAATTTGAAAACCATTTACAGTAGACCCAAATATGATATCATCAACATATATTTGGACTAGTATGACATCTGCCTTGTTCCTTTTGAAGAACAAAGTTTTATCAATTGATCCTCTAGTGAAGTTGTTACTCAGAAGATAAGATGATAAAGTGTCATACCAAGCTCTTGGAGCTTGTTTTAATCCATACAGTGCTTTCTTCAATTTATAGACATGATTTGGAAAAGTTGAACTTACAAAACCTGGAGGTTGTTTCACATAGACTTCCTCCTGTAAGTTACCATTCAGAAATGCACTATTGACATCCATTTGATAAACTTTGAAGTCCTTGAATGCAACATATGCCAAGAATAATCTTATTGCTTCAATTCTGGCTACAGGGGCAAATGTTTCATCATAATCAATGCCTTCTTCCTGCTTGTAACCTTGAGCAACTAGCCTTGCCTTGTTCCTGATTATCACTCCATCCTTGTCCATTTTGTTTCTGTAAACCCATTTAGTTCCAATAATGGTTTTGCCTTTTGGAGCAGGAACTAGGGTCCAAACATTGTTTCTTTCAAATTCTGTTAACTCTTCCTGCATTGCTTCAACCCAATCATCATCTTTCAATGCTTCTTCAGCTTTCTTTGGTTCAATGATTGACAAGAAGTTTGTGTAGAAACAGAAATTTGCAGTAGATAAGTTTGACACTTGAGCTCTTGTTTGTACACCAGAAACATAATCTCCAATTATTTCTTCAATTGGATGATACCTATGTTCTTTGATGCCTAGAAATGATTCACCATTGGATGATAAATCATATTCATTGAGTGGAAGAGTAACAGGACTGAGTTCTGCATTATCTTTAACAGGGGGCAAGTCTGAGTCTGTAGAGTTCTCAGACTGAAGACTACCAGACTGAACACTTGTATCAGAAGATCTTGAATCTCTGGACACAGATTCATCTTTAGTTGATGAAGGTACTGTCATTAAATTATCAGGTTGAGCATCTTCATTATCACTTTCAGAGTCTTGTTGTTGGAGAACAACAACTGGGATTTGAGATTCAGATCCCACAACAGATAATTCTTCTAAAGAATGAACATCAGACTGAGAAACATGTTCATTATTAGCAGACAAAACATCAAAGGTGACATTGATGGTTTCTTCAATTTTATTCCTTCTGTTGTTGTAGACTCTGTAGGCCTTTGAGATAGATGAATAGCCAACAAAAATTCCTTCATCAGATTTAGGTTCCATCTTAGCTAATTGATCTCTTTGATTGAGAATATAGCATTTATTACCAAAGGTCTGGAAGTAATGGATGGTTGGAACCTTCTTATGATACAACTCATATGCAGTTTTGCCATGCCTTTTGACCAAAATAGATCTATTTTGGGTATAACAGGCAGTGTTAACTGCTTCTGCCCAAAAATAAACCTTCATTTGACCATGGCATAACATGGTTCTTGCAGCTTCTATGAGTGTACGATTTCTTCTCTCAGCAACACCATTTTGTTGAGGAGTTCTGACAGAGGCAAAGTTTTGAATAATGCCTTTGTCAGTACAGAATTCAATGAGAGTAGAATTCTTAAATTCTGTACCATGGTCACTCCTGAGTTGCTTGACAGGTGTATCTTTCTACAATTCTTCTCTCTTGATTAGATTAATAATCTCTTCAGGAGCATCACTTTTAGCTTTAAGAAAGATGACCCAAGTATACCTTGTGTATTCATCCACAACCAAAAGTGTATACTTTTTTCCACCTAAACTGTCAATGCTCATGGGTCCAAATAGATCCATATGGAGCATATGCAGTGGTTGATCAATTGTAGCTAACAATTTGGATGGAAAATGGTTCTTGGTCTGTTTCCCTAGTGTACATGCAGGACAAAGTTTGTCTTTTGCAAATGTAACATCAGGCAGACCTCTAACCAGTTTCTTCTTTGACAGGAGGTTAATGTTTTTGAAGTTCAGGTGGGATAACCTCTTATGCCATAGCTAGCTTAGTTCTGGCACAGACTGAGTATAGAGACATGTCTCTACATTTGTGTCTGCGGAAGAAAGATCCAAGAGATAAATATCTCTTTCTCTTTTGGCAACTAACACAGGTTTGCCTTTGGAATTATAGATAACAGCAACCTTCTTTCTGATTCTGATTTCACTGTCATCATCACAAATTTGGCTTGTACTAAGCAGGTTATGCTTTAATCCCCCAACATAGGCTACCTTTGATATTCTGATGTTGCCAGCCTTCACCACACCATAACCTTTTGTCTTGGCAACAGAATTGTCACTATATTTGACAGAAGGTCCTTCTTCTTCTACAAACTCTGACAAATTCTCCAAAGAACCTGTCATTTGTCTTGAGCATCCACTGTCTAGGTACCACTTTTTGTTACCTTGCACAAGACAAACAAAATCAATTAGTTACTTTTGGGAACCCATCTTTTGATGGGTTCTTTAGAGTTGGTTGAAGTCAATTCTTTAACCGCTTTGTTGGAACCAAGCGTGTAAAGTTGACTTTTAACTTCTCTAGTTTTGACTTTGTCATTTGTAGTTGACATTTGTTTAGTCAAAGCAACCTTTGGTTGTTTAAAAATGGACTTTGTGCATTTAATACCCTCATGTCTCAGATTTCCACAGTTGTAACATTTTCTGTCCAACATAATGGTCCTTTTGGATTTTGGGTTATTATTTGCGCTAGATCCTCTGTTAAAATCCTGCTGTCTCAACAAATGTTTTAAAATCTGTGGTTAACTTCATTAAGTTTTCACTAAGTAGCTTAATAGTCTCAGTATGGTTGTTAAAAGTAGACTTTTGATAGTCAGACTGAGAGTTAACACACACAGATTTGGAGTTAAGTTTACCAGACTGACAGTTAGATCTCACAGACTGAGATCTTTTTAACTCCCTTGTTGCTGGTTTTTTGCCTTTAAATTTGTCCTTTGGCATATTTTTGTCTGGACCAGCTACAGACTGAGATGTGGAAGGTTCAAACATATTGCAACCTTTCTATTTATCCTTAATTCCTTTTACCTCTTTTTGTTTATTTGAAGATTGTACTTTGGGAATACTAACTTTGTCTTTTACAAATCTTTTCTTTTCAAGTTCTATAGTTTCTAAAGATTCATTAGTGATTATAAGTTCAGGCAATTCAGATTGAGAAGTTTCACAGACTGAGATTTTTGAGTCTGTGTCTTCAGAGTCTGGCTCTGTCTCATATACTCGTTCTTTAGCAACTATTTTTGGTCTTACAAAGGCATTTGTCAATATAACCTTATCTCCCACAGTATGATTAAAAGTATGAGGTAAAATTTCAGGTACAAATATAGTAGGTTTCGAGTTTATTTCTGAAAGTAAATGGCTTTTAAGATCAAACTCATCACCTATGACCGCTTGTATCTGAGCTGGAATCTGTTTGGATAAACAGTCCACATTTTTAAGTGATGAAATACACCAAGATCTACAGATCTTCTCATAATGATCAGCTTTGTTTTTATAAGCTTCTTTTTCCAGACTGATCCTTTTGAGAATATCATATTGAGCATCAAGCTCATGTTTATACTGTTTATTTTGGTTTATTTCATTCACTTTTGACTGTAGATCTTTTTGAACCAGACCGAGTTTAGTTTTTAACTCTTGTATTTCCTCAAGCCTTTTCAAAAAGTCTACATAGATGTGTTCAAACATTTTCTGTTTTTCTGCATCACTATAATAAAGTTTGAAATGATTTACATTGTAAGCAGATCCTCTGTCCCAATCTGAATGAACACATGCTCTTTCTGCAAATTTGACATCTTTGTCAAACTGGCTTTTTGTGATAGCCATTAAGCACATATCCTCATCATCCTCAGATGATGAGGATTCTTCATCAACCCACTGTTCAACAACCAAAGCTTTCTCTAGTTAGCAGAAATATGACCAATTTGCCCACATGTATAGCAAGTAGCTTACTTAGGATCAAAAGTTGGCCTTCCTTTTGAACCTTTGAATCTAGCCTTTTCTAACCTTTGGGATAGTAATGCCATTTCAGCTTCTAGAGACTCAGTATCATCATCTGATTCTGAGTCCGTAAGAGTTAGATGGTAATCTGCTCTAGAGAATAGTTCTCTATTTTTCCTTGTTGTTGCAACAAGGGCAGCAGATGGATCTTTTGCAATCCTTTTGGCATTTAGATCTTTTCTGGCTTTGGTTTCTTCAAAATTTAACAAAAGTCCAAACAAGCTAGATAGATCATATGTCTCCAATTTTTCACTTACAACTAATGAAGTAATGACTTCAGAAAAAGTGTTTGGAATGACATCAACGAATTTTGTACAGATTTCAAACTGTCCTTTGATGATATCATACCTTTCAAGATCATTGATTAAGATCTGAAATCTGGTATGAATATCAGTTAATGACTTATCTTGACCAGCAGAGAAGTTCTCATAATTTCTTATGAGATTCTTCTTCTTTTGGGATTGTACTAAACTTACACCATCATATTGGTCAGTTAGCATATCCCATATGGCTTTAGCAGTTTTACAGCCAGATATCTTAGCAAAGATAGGCTCAGTAACTGCATTGCCCAGAATGGATTTGGCCTTAAAATATAATGCATTTAGTTGCCTGTCTAGATCAGTCCAGGTATTTTTGGCAGCCTCAACAAATTTTTCAGGTGTCACAATAATACCATTTGCATCTAAAATTGCAGGAACTATTCTGCCAGGAATAATGGGTCCTTCCTGAATGACTCTAAGCATTTCATCATGAATGCTAGCAAGAAACCATTCAGCTTTCAATTTCCAGTGAGTAAAATTTACACCATTGAAGATTGGAATTCCCTTCCCAGCCATAGTAATAGAAGAAGTCATTTTTCAAAGAATAAAATGTAGAGAAAATGGGTTTTGAAGATAGTTTGATAAAACTGGGTTCCTTTTGATCGTTAAAGATATAATTAATAATTAAATCTTTATTTCCTCTGATACCAATTGTTAGGTCTTGAAGGTCCCAAAACTTAGATACAGATTAAATAACAAGTATTTAATATATTAGTTTATATCTAAGTTATATCAAACAGGTTAATTAATCAAGGCGGAATACAAGATTAATTAAAGCACAGAATATATTATGAATTAAAGTTTTATTCACAATAAATGGTTTGTCTTACAAATAAGACAGAGTATTCAAACACACACAGATTGTTTGAATACGATCCAAGTAGTATACTATGATACAATTATCACTACAAACTTAACAGTAAGTGTGGTAATGCTTGTAGCCTAAGCTTAAAGGTCTTGTATACTAATTGTCTTGGATTGTTTTGAAGTGCTTTTGAGCTGCTTTTTATAGAGTTGAGTATCAACTCTTTTATCCAGCTCCGTCAGTTGTCCAAGGAATAACAGATTCATCTTGGACAACTTTGCACTCTTCCATTTTTGCTTTTCTTGGAAATAGAAAAAGCAAAAGGTAAAAGGTTTCTTTGATGAGAAGAAAACCTTTCTTCGATGTTTGACTTTGCTTAAACATCTCTTCAGTTGTACCGTATTCTAAAGGAACGAAGAACTTCGTTTGTACGATGTACTTTTGTTCTTCAATCTGTGCTCATCAGTCTGTGCTCTTCAGTCTGTGCTCATCAGTCTGTGATCTTCAATCTGTGATCAGCAGTCTGTGATCTTCAATCTGTGAAGTCTTCTGTCTTCAATCTTCATTCTTCAGATGATGAATTCATAAGTCTTCAAATAGAGCACGGCTTTCGGTCTGTGAGAATTCTTCAGTCTGTGAAGCACAGACTCAGAAACATTTCTTCTGTCTGTGAAGCACAGACTCAGAAACACAGACTCAGGAAATCACTAAGTTTTTTCTGAATACAACAAGTTAGATTTTGACTCCTCAGATTTATAACATGGGTTTGATCATTGTTTTTCCCAACAGAAACAATTAAGAATTCAAAATTTCCTTCAACATCACAAAATCACCAACAACATCGGCAACACACATCAACACTCGGACAATCATCAACATCAATTAGTAAGTCCATGTTTCACATTAAATATATTTTATTCTACATACTTTGTTAAACTCTTTCTCACATAATTATTAAATCATCTAAATTATATTTTATTGCTCTAATCTTGACATTTGAATAATTTATATCTTTCAGACCAAATTCCTTTTAGCAGCACATATTTCACTCAACAATATGATCATGGAGCTTCATCTTCTACACAACCTAATTAAAAGGCAAAACCAAGATACATTATGTGTTTTTTCGATGTCTTATTAATAATTGATACAGTAATTCTTCTTACAATTATTACTAACATCCTTCTCTTGATTATGGTTATATTCTAACAGTCAACTCTTAAAGATTTGCTGTTATATACAATCCACACCTCTCTACTCATTCACCAAAACCCACCGCAATAAATATGACAAAATCATTGCAATCAGGCACACACATGATAACAAGTAAAGCACCTGTGATGACAGATACAAATTCAATGAATAATGATTACACATATGGTATTTCCAAATGTATGCCTTACTATCCATTTATTAAATTTTGTGCTTTACACTTTCTTTCAAAACATAAGTTTAGTCTCTCTGAATATTTTTGGATTATTATGACCATGGTGATCCAAGTTATAAATGTCCAATGTGTGGAGCATTCACGTGGTATGAAGAAACACTTAGAGGAACTACACATGGAAAACGTTATGGCTACTCACTTTGTTGCTTAAATGGAAAGGTTGTTTGGCCAACACCAACAGCAGAGCCACCTTAATTATTTGTCGATTTGTTATCCAACAATCATCCAATCAGTAAAAAATTCATTGAAAATATTCGCCAATACAACATGATGTTTTCATTCACATCTATGGGTGCTAAGGTTGATTCAAAAATTAACAAGGGAAAAGGACCTTATGTCTTTCGCATAAACGGTCAGAATTCTCACAGGCTAGGGGGTTTAGTTCCAACAAAAAAATATGAACCCCAATACGCTCAATTATATATATATATGACACAGCTAATGAAATAGACAACCGAATAGCATCTGTCAGGTATGTCCCTAACACCTTTAACTTTCGTTTTAATTGTAATTTAAATTTGAACACCTCAACATTTTACTCAACTTTTAATTTACAGTAGGAAACACACCAACAGAGATCACTCAAAGAACTCAGCAAACTTCTACCTCTGCTAGCTAGCAACATTAAAGCAGTCTTAGATGCAGAAAATCCATTGGTAAAGAAGTTTAGAATGGCAAGGGATTTTTACATGAAAGATAACACCAAGGATTTCAAGTTAAAACTTATTGGAAAAAAGGTAGAGATGGTCACACATATAATCTTCCAACTGCTGATGAAGTGGCAGCTTTAATTGTTGGTGATGTTGGCATAGCACTCGATAAAAGAGATATCATTTTAGCGAAACAATCAGGTAAACTCAAAAGAATAAGCGAGTTACACCCATTGTACCTACCACTTCAATATCCATTGCTAATTCCATATGCTGATGATGGATACCAATAAGATATATATCACCGTGTCATCAACGACAAAAGATCACAAAAGAAAAAGAACAAAACAGCAGTCACAATGCGTGAATACTTAGCTTATAGAATACAACAGAGAGACCATGGTTATTCTCTACACCTTAACTCAAGAAAGTTATTCCAATAGTACATAGTTGATGCATGTACCATGGTCAAGTCACAACGACTTTCATACATACGAAACCAACAGAAAAATCTTCGCGCCACTCCTTACGATACAATTTCATCTTCTGTATCCAATGGAACCACACATCCAAAATCAATTGGTAAGCGAATCATGTTGCCTTCAACTTTTACTGGTGGATCTAGATACATGGTTCAAAAATACCTAGATGCTATGGCATTATGCAAAGTATTTGGTTATCCCGATCTATTTATTACATTCACATGTAACCCAAAATGGCCAGAATTGACTCGAGTTACCAAAAATCAACATTTAAGCCCATTTGATCGAGCCGATTATGTTACTAGAATGTTCAAAATAAAGCTTGATCAATTTGTATAAGATATTAAAGAAGGGCAAATATTTGGAGAAGTACAAGCAGGTATTTTTATATCACAATGTAATTTTTCAATGACTACTACTTCATTAAATATATGAGTTCTAATTATCTAAATCATATGCTAATTTCACAGTGGTCTACACCGTGAAGTTTCAAAAAAGAGGACTTCCACATGTTCACCTATGTCTTTTTTTAAAGTCAAAGGACAAGTTACCTACACCAAATGATATAGATCGCGTCATATCAGCTGAGATTCCAAATGCATCTGAAGTTCTTGAATTATACAGATTAGTCTCTGACTTTATGCTTCATGGTCCATGTGGTCTAGAAAACACATCCACCCCCTGCACAACAACTAACGGAACATGTACAAAGAGATTCCCTCGAAAGTTTTCATCAACCACAAAAATTGATCAAGATGGATTTCCCGTCTTTAAATGCCCACATAATGGTTGTACAATTAAAAAGTCTAATTCTCAATTAGACAACAGACATGTGGTGGGTTATAATAGCTTTCTTTTAAAAAGGTATCAAGCACACATCAATGTGGAATGGTGCAATCAGGTTGGTTCTATTAAATATCTTTTCAAATATATAAATAAGGGCAGTGATAGAGTTACATTGGATGTTGCTGACGAAGAAGTAGATGAAATTTTCAATTATCTAGATTGCAGATACATATCAGCATGTGAATCCATCTGGCGAATATATAGCTTTGATATTCACTATCGTACTCCCTCAGTAATGCGACTTCCTTTTCATCTTCCTGGTAAACATAATGTTATATATGATGAGAACAAGTCACTCAATCAAGTTCTACACAACCCGACAGTTAAATCAACAATGTTTTTAAAATGGTTTGAATGTAACAAAATGTATCCAGAATCTCGTGATCTGACATATGTTGACTTTCCAAGATATTTTGTTTGGCAACAAGATACGAAGGAATGGACTCCTAGGAAACATGGATATAGCATTGGCAGACTTCACCACGTATCCCCTACAGCCGGTGATTTATATTATTTGAGAATATTGTTTAATAAGATTAAAGGCCCAACGTCTTTTGAATCAATAAGAACATTTAATTATCACATTTATACAACCTATAAGGATGCATGTTATGCACTAGGTTTGTTGGATGATGACAAAGAATATATCGGTGGCATCAAAGAGGAAAGCTTTTGGGCATCAGGAGGATTTCTAAGGTCCTTATTTGCAATGTTATTACTAACAAATAGATTAACCAAACCAGAGGAAGTCTGGGCAAAAACAAAGTCTCTTTTGGTAGACGGAATTCTACAAAGACAAAGATTTATACTAAACCGACCAGGTATTTTTTCTATTGTATTAACCCAATGTATTTTATTCTTATGAATACCCGTTCCGATCGAATTCATGAAATCTTTAGAGACTAACTAAAATTTCATGTGTACATTTTATACAATGAATGACCAATTATTAATAATGTAGATATTGAATACAACCAAGTGTACCAATTTATCTTTTTTCCTATATTTTAAAATTAATATAAAGAACATTTTAAACTCCCAAAAACTTTACAAATCTTTTTAATTATAATTTTTTCCTAACTCTACTTCTTTTCTAGGATTGGAACTTAGCCCTGAAGTTAAAGAGGACCTAGCACTGGTAGATATAGAGAAATTCTTACGAAGAAATGGGTCATCATTAAGAAAGTTTGACAATATGACATACCCATCAGAAGCATCACTTTTTGCAAGTTCGAATAAACTTCTACAAGATGAGCTTTGTTATAAAAGTGTAGGAACCCTGTTGCCGGATCTAAATCAGATCGTTGATCTCGAATGTAAGCGCGGAATACAACCAAACGAGTATTGAACGTTTAATCGAATCACACAATTATCTATAACGTTTTCTTTGTATTAACAATTGAAGTATAAACGTTTACAATCACTTTCACTCTCTGCCTCTCTCTCTGACTCGTCTGATCAACTCCAACATATATATACTAACCATACTGGACCCTGCGACACAAGCCCAATGTCGCAGGCCCAGCCCATTGCGACACAGCCTTTGTGTCGCTATAGCGACACAGACCCTGTGTCGCCTGAACAGTATATTGTGTATTTTCTATAATTACATTTCGTCTACAAACTCGAAAATACAAACTTAATACTTCACACACTCAGACTAATTGACTTTAACAGAACAAACGTTGACCAACTACTTGACACACATTTATGCACCAACAAACTCCCCCATGTCAGCAGCTTGGTCAAATAATCTTCAATTAGTCTTTACCAACAAACTCCCCCATTGAGATAGCTTGGTCTTCAAAAGTCTTGATGTTCAGTCTCATATGACTGATATCCAATTAGATATTCAACTTCAGTGACCATCATCTCTTTCATCAATAGCTTCTCCAATAGTATTTATCTTCAAAGTCTTTGGAGAACTCTCATCAATTCTTGTCTTTTGAATATGAGCATGATATGTAACTTGAATAAAATAACTCAGAAATAAAATATGTTTGTAATTTTCTTTATAAGACAGAATTAAAATACTGAAAGCAATAAATAAACAATCTTTTTTTTTTTGGGGACGGAATTGTTTTGGTCTGGTTAGGGATCATATCAGGATAACATGCAATTATCAAGAACAGTAAGTGTTATTTCGATTATCAGTATGTTTGTCCACTTTAAATTTACTTAGCATATTTAAATCATCTGTTATAAAGATTAGTTCAAGGTGAGGGTATGAACGTATCTTTAGAACTAAGTTAGCGGTGACAGGTCTGTACTTTCGTACAACAGAGTCACATAATCAATAATTTTGGTTGAACAAACACCAGTCTGAACAATTAAACTAGAGGGTACAGGTCTGTACTTTCGTACAACAGAGTACCATAGCTTAACACAAACCAGTACGAGACAAACTTTTTATAACTTTTCTGTACTTTTGTACATGTTATTTTGAGAATTATTGGAATGCCACGGGTACGTAACAGTTGTCTAACGTTTAACATAGACTACGCACCTAAGTTCTTTTCAAGAATATATTAGATGAAACCAGGTCTGTATTTTCATACAACAGAGGAGACACCTAATATATTCCCCCAGATAACATCATACAAAGACCCTATAGTTTTAGATCATAACATGTTCATCATTCAAATATTAAGACGACGCGTCAAAATATTTCGGACAGTTTTGCCCTTATTTCAACATAAAGTCATACATATTAATATGTATTTATATAAAATAATATGCATATTTGAAAGTTAAGCTTCTTAGTAACTTTAGAACAAATGCCTATCAATACATCATTTGATGAATCTAATATTTATAAAAGATATTTCAAGTATACTAGATAAATCTACTGACACATCAAACATAAAACTTAAAATTCCATTTTATGCATGTCTCCTGATGTACTATCATTTCCCGATTGTTTACAGACACAATTCAACGTATTTTTTTTTTTTTTATTTATTTATTTTTTTTTACACAATGTTGCAACTATTGCATTTCTTTAATACTAACAAGTATAAAGAGTGACAGTTGCCTAAGTTTAAATAAACACGCTCCAAGTCATAAATTAATTTTTAACAAAGAACCTCATCCCGATCATAGAGACAAGTTCATCAAATCGAGATCGTGAAAAAGCTTTTATAAAAAGATCAGCGTTTTGCTTAGATGTATCGATTTGTACAAGGTCTATCAGGTGTTTCTCATAGCAATCCCGTCTGAAATGAAACCTAAGTTCAATATGTTTAGTTTTTGAGTGTTGTACGGGATTGCGTATGATAGAGATAGCAGCAGTATTATCAATATGGATAGGAGTTAAAGTTAAGAGTAACCCGTAATCGCGCATTTGATGTTGAATCCACAGAACCTGCGAACAGCAACTTGCAGTAGCAATGTATTCAGCCTCAGCAGATGAAGTAGAGACTGTGGTTTGCTTTTTACACTGCCACGAGACTAAGCGACTACCAAAGAACTGACATCCTCCAGTCGTAGATTTTTATCCACATTGCAACCACCAAAATCTGAATCGGAGTAGGCAGTTAAAGCGAAGTTGTCCTCATTAGAGTACCAGAGACCCAGAAATGGTCTAAATTTGAGGTAACTAAAGATTCGCTTAACCGCCTTCATATGAGAAACCTTTAGATTTGCTTGAAATCTTGAGCAAATAGCTACAGCAAACATTATGTCGGGTCTTGATGCTGTGAGATACATCAGTGATCCTATCATTGACCGATAGTCTCGCTGATTTACATCTTCTTCGTCTTCAGCCAAGCCAAGTTTGTGATTTATGTCAATGGGAGTCCCAAAGGTTTTACAGTCGAGCAACTGATATTTTGTTAAGATGTCATTGACATACTTAGATTGATGAATATAAATACCTTTATCAGATTGCTCAACCTGTACACCTAAGAAGAATGTAAGTTCTCCCATGGCACTCATCTCAAACTTGTCCTTCATGATTTTCTCGAAATCCTTACACAGCGTATCATTGGTAGATCCAAAGATAATGTCGTCCACATATACCTGCACAAGTAATAAATCTTTTCCAACTTTTCTAATGAAAAGTGTGCTGTCAATTTGCCCTCGTGTGAATCCATTGGCCATCAGATGTTTTGATAACGTCTCGTACCATGCCCTTGGAGCTTGATGAAGTTCATACAGTGCCTTGTCTAACTTGTAGACATATTCAGGATGCACTGAATCTTCAAATCCAGGAGGTTGCTTGACATACACTTCTTCACTGACCTTCCCATAAAGAAACGCGCTTTTTACATCTAGCTGGTACACTCTGAATTTCTTGTATCAGGCGTAGGCAAGAAATATTCTAATCGATTCTAGCCTGGCAACCGGAGCAAACACCTCATCATAATCAAGTCCTTCAATTTGAGAAAAACCTTGTACCACTAGTCTAGCTTTGTTGCGTATTACAATTCCACGATCATCTTTCTTTACACGAAACACCCAACGCGTCCCAATAGGGTGTTGTCCCTTCGGAAGTGGAACCAATTTCCAGACTTGTAGCTTTTGAAATTGATGAAGTTCATCCTGCATAGCCTCTACCCAATGAGAGTCGATTAATGCTTCCTTCACATTTTTCGGTTCAATCAATAATATTATCAGTTGGGTGAGATGTGTGTACGCGTTGCTGTGGAATCTGAGGTGGCACAATCTCAGAATCCAAGTTGTTTAAATCTCCCTCAACTTCAAAAACTTCATTCGGTTGAACAGCTTCATCAGATTTATCCTCAGATTCATCATTGGAATAACCCGGCATCTCAAGATTAGGTTGTGGAATAGATACACTAGGAGCTGTTCCAGAAGTAGAAGGGATATCATTGTTTGAGGGTGGGGTGGCTTTAGGAGGAGAAGATACATCTTGGAACATATCCATTCCATGCAGTAGAGTCACCACCTGATCAACATTATCATCCATAGGAAGATGAAATGAGTCAAACAATTCATCGTATTTGAATAGTGAGTCGGGTCCCGTGCTTTGAGGAGATTCAGTATATCGTAAACATTTAACTTCGTAGTGCTCCTCAATCCTCTTGGTTAATTTATTATAAACTCTCTTGTTATGAGAATTAACAGAATAACCCAAGAAGAAACCATCACTTGACTTTTCACCAAACTTAGCAACTCGTTCGCGTGTATTCATGATGATGCAAGGACACCCGAAAGGTTCAAGAAACTGCAAGTTGGGTTTACGGTTATTAAATAGCTCATAACAAGTTTTATTGCGTTTCTTCACCGTCAAAACCCTGTTAAGAACATAACAGGCTGTATTAACCGCCTCTGCCCAAAAGGTGATAGGCAATTTTGAGTCTGAGAGCATGGTGTGGGCAGCCTCTATGAGAGTCCTATTTTTTCTTTCAGCGACTCCATTTTGTTGTGGAGTTCTTGCGGCACTGAATTGATGATTTATTCCTTTCTTCAAACAGTAAATCTCTAAAGTTTTATTCTTGAATTCAGTTCCGTTGTCACTCCGCAGTTTCTTTATCTTCAGATTGCATAGGTTTTCCAGTTTGTCAAACAGATAAATCAGAATATCAGGCACCTCATCTTTAGAAGAAATGAAGTACACCCAAGAGAATCGCGAATAGTCGTCAGTCACTACCAGGCAGTAATAACTTCCTCCTATACTCCGTTTGCTCACTGGTCCGAAGAGATCCATATGCAATAACTCAAGAGGACTTTCAATAAAATTCACTAACTTAGACTTATGGAATTTCTTGTGTTGTTTCCCTTTGAGACAGGAAACACAGTTATCATTTAATCCAAAAGATTGTTTAGGAACGCCCAACACAAGATCATGTTTTACAAGATAATTCATCTTGCGGAAATGAAGATGTCCCATTCGTCTGTGCCACATTAGTGATTCCTTTTCATCAGCTTTAGACAATAGACAGGTATGCTCAGTAGTTGTAACTGTACGCATATCTAGTACATATGTGTCCTTTGTCCTTGGTGCTCTCATTAGCACCCATTCCTCGGGAATCACAAAACCCGGCTTCAGAATCAAGCATTCTACATCAGTAAATGCTGTTATGTATTTCTTGTCACACATTTGAGAAACACTGAGCAAGTTGTGATTCAACTATTCAACAAAGTTCACTTTTTCAAAGCTCACTTGCCCATTTGTGAGTGTTCCTTGTCCAGTAATTTCTCCACCCTTATCACCCGCAAATGCAACATAATCCCCATTATATGGCTTCAAATCAGAAAGTAGGGCTAGGTTGCCGGTCATGTGTCGTGAGCAGCCGCTATCGATATACCATTTACTGTTTTTCACTTTCTCGGACTGCTGCAGACACAAAATGCACGAATGAATTAGTTAGTAGTGGAGACCCAAGCCTTCACAGACTTGGGTCTTCCAAGGTCATCTACAATAACAACATCAGTTAAAATTTTATCTTTTAACAAATCAGTGGTGTTTCCTGATGTGTTATTGTAGGATGACAGGTCATTGGTTGACCTTTTAATCTGCCAAACCTGTTTAGGTTTGGATGGTTGCTTGTCTATAGGATTGTGCTTTTTGACATTAGGTTTACTTGGCACAATCTTATTGACCTTCTTGACAGGTAAGGGAGATGATGAGCTACGCCTCGATTGAGATTTATTAAATGAATTTCTATATAAAGCATTTTGTGGCGTGTATCTCCCAAATCGTTGTTTAGAAAGCAACGGACAAACACTAATTAGATGACCTTGTTTCCTACAATAGAAACAAGATCGTCTTTCAACGAATGGTTGAGGTTGAGGATGAATCACTAGAGGTTGTTTAACTGAAGCATTAACAAAACATGTACATATGTGTGTACACGATGAGTTAGATGCTTGTGAAGATGTTGATGGTTTATCCGAGACATCAACAGGTTTAGAAGATTTTTCAGATGATTTGTTCTTTTTATCTATTTTTAAAATTTTCTTTTGAGGCTCAGCCGTAGCTTTGCCTTTTCTTTGAAAAGCCATGTCACTCAATTCAGTAGTTATTATATGATTTTCAGGCTTAACATTTTCTTTCTTAATCTTCATATTAACTTCCTCAGTCAAATCCTCAACTTCAACTATTTCTTGTGCACTAACTGGAGTTGATATCTTGATTTTAACAAATTCAGTTTTCTTAGCAGATACAGGCTTAGTTTCAACAGTTTTTTCAGATTCATTAGCAGTAGATAGTTCAGACTCAGATTCAACATTTGGCTTAGAATCTTTAACTGGCACATTAACAGATTTCATGACTTCCTTTAAAAAGGAAGGCACAAAGTCTTTGGCTTCGTCCTGTGAAGGCATAGGCAGATAATTCATAGGAGGTGGTACTTGGTGATAACCAAGCCCAGCCTTACTTTTAGTATCATACCTTTGCCCTTGAAGAATTTCATCAAAGACAAGTGAGGACATTGAGAAATTAGAAAGTTTTCTTTTAAGGTTAATTATTTCTGACTGTGAGTCAGCAAGTTCTTTTCTAAGATCAGCTAATAATTTAAGGTAACTATCAATTGCATCTTGTTGACTAAAAATTTTAGCTTTTAGCTCCTTTCGGTCAGAAAATGCAGCATCTAGTTTCTTATCAAAAGCTTGTTCATTATCTTTTAAGATCTTATTAGCCTTAGCAAGTTTTTCTAATTCATTATTCAGGCGTTGATTATCCTCAAAATATCTGTTAATTTTACCAGTTAATTTAATGCATGATATACAAGAAAGTGGTTCTTCGATGGGTACCGCATGCACACTGGAGATTTCAGCCATAAGAGCACTATTTTGATCGCCATTTGCTTCTTCACTCCAGTCATACGCCTCTTCATTTTGAATAAGAAGAGCATTTGAGGCAGGCGTTTTCTCTGGAGTCCTCTGAGGTGGTCTTGTGTAGGTAGATGGTTTGGAGAAGCCAGAAGCAGGGTGCTTAGCTTTCTCACATTCTCTAGCGAAGTGCCCAAGATTTTGGCAGTTGTAGCACTTCACCTTACTCTTATCAAAACCAAGATCAGAATCGCTTTCATCATCCAGATTCTTTCTCCCAGTTTTCTTTAAGTATTTCTTTGCTCTCCTCGTTAGCATAGCAAAATTCCAACGTAGATCCATCCTTTCAAGATCATCAGGATCTATTTGTTCAAAATCTCTCTCAGTAAGATCAATAGTGCTAGTTTTCTTTGAAAGAAAACTATCATAAGCACTGAAAAAGGCTTGAAATACAGCAGCATTCTCTTCAGTATCAGGTGAGATTGGAGTGTTTGAAGAATAAGGTACTCTTCCAACTGAAGGAATAGTTGGTTTAGTAGAGGATGCAGAAGATCCACTAGAGCTGCCAGATAATAAAGCCACACCAGTAGTAGGAGACGAACTACCATACAAGCTCGGATCTTGAACCTGTGCACTAGACTTAGTTTCCTTTCTCTGCATATCTAGTGCATAAGCTTGTAGTCTTCCAACAAGATCATCTAATGAAAGATTCATCACACGTTTATCTTCCTCCATCATCATAACACGATGATTCCATTTCTTAGGTAAAGCGCCTAAGAGTTTCTTGTTGACATCCTCATTAGTTAAAGATACCCCTCCCTCATTCAGCTCACTAACCAGATGTGAGTAGCGAATAAACAGTGCATTTATGGACTCATTTGGTAAGATATCAAACAGTTCATATTGCTTCTTAATAAGTGCAAGTTTACTCTTTTTGTATCTTTCATTACCCCCACACCTTTGTTCAATAGCCTTCCATAAATCATAAGCAATTGTGTAATGTTTAAACATTTTTAAAACATCAGCAGACATGCTCATTGTGATGGCTGAATGTACTTTTCTTTCCAAATCCCAAGCCTTTTTCTCATCAGGAGACAGAGATCTAATAGGTTTTGGCGGAGGATTAATAGAATTGAATTGTCCATCAGATGGGGGATGTTCATAACGTTCAAGTAAAGGAATCAACATGTCTGGGTCATTGTATGAAATAAAGGCTTCAAAACGTTGCCTCCATTCTACATAATCAGTATTTGCGGTAAATAATGGAGGTTTGTTTGTGCTTCCAACTTCATTACTGTGTTTTAATAGCTGGGTAAAGCTTTGAAGAGACATTATATTTCCTGCACACTTATAAGACAAAAATTGTTATTCAAAAATTAAAAATGCGACACAAAGGTATTGTCGCAAGCAGACACAAATGGCGACACAAGGGTTGTGTCGCAATAAAGCAACAGGCGACACAAAGGTTGTGTCGCTAATAGTGAATAAATGAGTCCAAATGCGACACAAAGGTTATGTTGCAATCCAATGTCGCTGTCCAATGTCTCAGGTTAATGTCGCACCCAATGTCGCAATGGTAATGTCGCAAATAACTCTAATACGACACAGAGTGTTTGTGTCGCAGAAAAAGCTTATGTCGCTAAAACCCTAATGGCGACACAGAGGTTGTGTCGCTATGCTGCGAAGTCAGCCGCACTTAAACCCCAAAATTCGAAAATTTTCGTAAACCCCACAAAAATTAACGACCTGCAATCGGACGAGCCTTCAATGATCTTTCAGAAAAACCAGATTTCAAGCTTTTACCATCTCTAATCAATAGTAATTGCTAAAAAGTAAGTGATTTAACACAAAAAACGCACAAAATTGATTCAATACCACAAAATCAAACGATTTTGGCTCTGATACCACTTGTTGAACCCCTGTTGCTGGATCTAAATCGAATCAATTTAACAATTGAAAGCACGGAATACAATCAATTGAACAAAACACATTAACAATCACACAAAACTAGTCGATTAGCTTTTATATATATCACGAATAGCAAATCAACCGAATACAATAATTTCCTCACAAATGGCTTGAAAACTCTCTAGATTCGTCAACCCTAGAACTGAACCCGTAAGCCTCTATTTATAGCCAAACACTAAACTCTCTGCGACACAAGCGTTGTGTCGCCAAACCGACCTATGCGACACAAGCCTTGTGTCGCTATTGCGACACAAGCTCTGTGTCGCCTAAACAGTGACATTAATTTTGATTTCCAAAACAAATAACGTTTATATCATAATCAAAATATTACAAACGACTTAGACCTAGACCAACTGACAGACATACAAAACATGTATCAACAAAAAGAAGTCAATTAAAAAGAGACTACCTACAACTATCTACTCAACTCACATATGAACAAAGGGTTATCTGTCGCACAATAATGAATGATGTAGACTCAAAACAGGGAAGAATGTTTTTCCTTTATGGTTACGGAAGGACTGGAAAAACATATGTGTGGAGGACATTATCAGGAGCCCTAAGAAGTAAAGGAGAAATTGTATTAAATGTGGCTTCAAGTGGGATTACTTCATTATTTTACTTCATTATTATTAAGTGGTGGTCGAACAACTCATTCAATATTTGCAATTCCTATCAGTGTCACAGAGGACACAGTTTGTCATGTTACACCAGATAGTGATCTTGTTGATCTAATAAGGCATACTAGCCTAATAATATGGGATGAGGCTCCATTGATACATAAACACTCTTTTGAAGCGCTGGACAGAACATTCCGCATATCCTACGCTCAACAAATCCGAACAGCTTGGAACAACCTTTTGGAGGGAAAGTTATAGTTTTTGGTGGTGATTTTAGACAAACTTTACCCGTTGTTCCAAATGGAAGCCAAAGTGACATTGTAAATGCTTCTCTAAAGGCATCATACTTATGGAACCATTGAACTGTATTAAAACACTTACAAAGAATATGCGTCTCCAACAACAGACCAAAAGCCGCCAAATGATCAAAACTGAGGAATTTGCAAATTGGATTCTGAATATTGGAAATAGTACTTTATCAATACAACACAATGAAGAGGAGATCGTGGAAATCCCAAACGACATTGATGTGTGTTAACTTGTCGTTAAACATACAACTTTTAATTTATTGGAAATAATAAAGTAAACTTAAACACAACCAGGTAAGATTACCTATTCGTATTATAATATAGCTTTGGTAAGACCGAGTCAAACCACAGGGAATCGATGTAAATTAAAATAACTAATTAAACCTAAATTACAAATTACAAATAGATAAGGGGTGCGTTTTAGTTCCGTACAAACGTAGATTTAATTGGAAACTAACAAAAACAATTAAAAACAATTATAAGATAGAAAAGATAAATAAGGATAATCAGATAAGCAAGCATGTATTTACGTAGATTACTGATTTCTCGATTCAGGTTTCAGATATGTTAATGGATTGTTCATCATTTATTATGGTGATTTCAACTAAAATGGATAGCCTCCTGTTAAGCTTAACTGATCCCTAATAAACCTTACCTTAATACTAGATTCTCTTGAATACACTGAGACGTGTTATCAACATAAGATTTATGCTATTAAAACTATCAACGGATCATTGAGATTCATTAAGTGACTTTGTATTAACGTAAGTCTATAATTATTGATTTTCTAATTATCACACCAATTAGGTTGTATTAATTGCTATTGGTCTTAACCTATTACCGGTTACAGTCTCAAGATTAACTAATAAATTACTTAATTGCAGATAATTAGTCAACTCATACAAACGTTAGTTCTAGCATAAGTCTTTTGACCACGTTAAGTAACAATTAATAAACACACAATCGATATGGATCTTTCAAATAAACTCAATAACCATTCATAACTGAGATCAACATAAACATATAATGAAACCTTTATTTAAATACCATTCATCTAAGTAAATACAATAAAGAATTAGTTCATAATTATAGTAAGATGGATCAAATCTAAAAACAAGTCGTTACACATTGCAAATAGAAAAGAATAAGAATCAAACCCCAATAACCAAACGAATCTTCGTTAGGGTTGAAAACCTTCAAACCCTAGCCTCCTAGCCTCCTGATCGCCCTTAAAGTCGACCTTTAAACCCTAAAACTGAATTAAGGGTTACTTAATTTGTATTGTACTTGTATGGTATATGGGTTGGTAATGGCCCTATTTATAGATTTCTGGCTCGCGAGTCCAACCGCCGGTTGGATTCTTCAACCGCCGGCTGGATCGGAATTTTACCCGTTAACCCGGATTTTGACCCCCGCGCTCGACCGACTTCCTAATTTAGGGTCAACCGCCGATTGAAAGCTTCAACCGCCGACTGAATGCGCGTTCCAGAATATTCCACTTATCGGGCTGGGCTTCTTCTTGGGCCTCCATCCTTTATTCTAATCCGAGTTTTCTTCTTTATTTTGGCCCAATTCCTCATATCTTTTTAGATTCTTCATTTTGCTCAGTCCAATCTTTTTGGTCTTTAATCTTTTCTTCATTTTCTTCAGTCTTGAGCCCATTTTCGTTCTTTTTCTTTATTTATTTATTTTAAATACCTTTCTGCAAATATAAACAAAATCAGTAGTATATATAAATAAATTGCACTAAAAAGGCTTAAAAATAAAGAAATATTATTATATAAATATGACATTATTTGATGATATCAAATATCCCCACACTTAAGTTCTGCTTGTCCTCAAGTAGATTTCTGATAAATATAAGACAAACTAGAAATTCATCATCCATATAAATAGGATATTGTACATATCATTTAATTCGCGAATATTTTTAACTACTCTGAGATCATATTAGACAACATGCTATTTATTATGAACAATTAAATCTATCCAGATTGTTGATATAAATCCTCATAAAACCTTGTTAAACACTTTTAAACACAAAATTTCTAATTTTGACATTTCAAGATGATTATCGATATTTGAATCCTCTATAAACTTTCTGTACTCATGTTTAAGAATAACACTTTATTATTATTATTATGAATATAACTTATGCATCCCACAATTGATATACCCCTGTAATCAAATCATGACCATATTTTTGTATAATAGGTGAGTAATTGAAAAATCATTTTTAGAGTTAAGACATTGGTGACAGGTCTGTACCTCAGTACAATAAAGCGACATAACTTAACTCGGTTAGAAATGTAACCCTTCTTACAGATTTTAGCCAAGACAGCGGTGACATGTTGTGACACTCGACAAATTAGGACAATTATTTGAGCCTAACAATAGTGTAATTACATGTATTTAGATATATATTAGGCTAAGTACTTGTAACTACTTGTAACTACTTGTATATATGTATATACACATACGTAATTATTTGCAATTACGCGAAACGAACGGACTGAGTCTGACAATCTATACGGCGTTGGTGATAACTTTTCATAAATAATGTAAACCTAATTTATAAATTAAATGGTAATTATTTACCCTATATAATTGATATTAAATAATAATATACGAAAGACCTAGACGTTTTGCTTAAAACGTAACAAACGCAACGAAAACGCGCGAATCGCGCCCGACACCCGAACGAAACCGACAAATATTTTAAGAAAGTTCAATGAAGTATTCTAAATATATTGGTCAAATTTAAATTAGTGGTTTGTATCAAAAATAAAACACAAAAGTTAAACGTTAACGATTTAATTTTTACGCGCGCGAAAAACGTTTAAACGAGCGAAAAACGTAACACGAAATCAAGAAGCGAGTCACGAGCCCAACCCTTGGAAAGGGCCAGGCCCAGACTCACGGCCCAAAGGCCCAAATCAGCCCAAGAGGGCAGCCCAAGGCCCATGAGTTAGCCCATGTATATATAAGCCTAAAAATCCCTCATTCTTTCATTTTTCACTTAACAAACACACACACACACACCTTATTTCTCTGCAATCAGACCTCATCACCGCCACCACAGCCCCCTAACACCTCCATCCAACCACCACAAGGCCGCCATCCAACCACCCTAAGCTACTGTTCGGAAAATAGCACGAAACGGGAAAAACTAGCTTCCTTTCTCCTCTTTCGATTTCACAAACGTGGTAAGAACTTCAACTCTTCAAAAATTTACTTGTAATACTCTTATAAACATGTTAAAAGGTTCATATAACAAAGAAATGTCCAAAATAAAACATAAAAACGTTTTTCATGGCTTGAAATGTTCAAGAACAAAATATGCATTTTCAGGCAGAAAAATAGCTCGACTTTGAGAGGCTGTTTCTCCCTCAAAACTTGACCAAAATGGACGATTCAAAAGGCAAAAATTAAGTTTAAGAAGTTAGCTTTCATTTCCAAGTGGTTTCATAATTTTTGGAGCTCGTTTGATACCCGAAAAGATTATTACAAAAACATGTGTCCGGGCTGTCAAAAAGGACAGAAATTTCACCTCTCTTGTTTTAATCATAACTCGAGATATACACTCCCAAAAGCTCACAAATTTTGTTAGGTACAAATGTCGTTTAGATAACGTTTTCTAGAAATGTGTAGATTTTGCCCAGAAATCCGATCTTGTTGCATGTATCCGGATTGGTCACTTTCTGACCTTAGGGAACAAACGAAATTTTTAAAAATACTTAGGAGTACCTAAAAATCCTGGAAAAATTAATTTAGAAAGCTAACATACTAAGGAACAACATATATTTTTCTTGAATTTTTATTTGAACATTTGGAACCCGAAATAAAATGCACAAAACCGATCTGTTTTAGACCTCCGTGTCGCAGAAGCCCAGTAGTCTGCGACACAAGCCTTTGTGTCGCTATACACCCGAATCGTCACATTAGCGACACAAGCCTTTGTGTCGCTGTACACCCGAATCGTCACATTAGCGACACAAGCCTTTGTGTCGCTGTACACCCGAATCGTCACCTTAGCGACACAAGCCTTTGTGTCGTTATAGCACCCGAATCGACATCTTAGCGACACAAGCCTTTGTGTCGCATAACACCTTAGTGTCGCATATAGCGACACTAACCCAGTGTCGCTAAAAACACAAAATCCATGCATTTTTGGTTAAAGCAATATAAGCATAAATAAAAACACAATACAGCTCGACCCCAGCCAGGGGCTCTGCCCCTTGGACCCCGCCAGGGGTTGCCACCCCTTGGACCCCGCTACAAGGGGCGCTGCCCCCGGACCCCAGTCATTAATGGGCTTCGCCCCTTGCCACACTGATTACTTAACATAACTGGAGAGTAGAAATATGCATAACATAACTTATCAAATCTGTGTTTTCACAAAATATCACCAACGGCTTGTACATGTTTTTCTAAACACAAACGATAACTGAACAATTGGACATTTCTAATTGTGTGAACTAACTTAGGTGGACATTAACCCTCCACCTACATGATTGGCTTAAGTGGACATTAACCTCCACTTATACAATCACTATAGATGGTCTTTTGAGACATCCACTTACACCACTTAATGCGTTTAGGGCGCTAGAAGGTTTCCTTACGGGACACAGACACCCGCTATTTGTTATCTACTTGCTAATTGCTATACTTGCTTACTAATCTCAGGTGAGTCTTACAGCCCCACTTTTACTTTTACTGTTTTATATACTTTGGGGTGAGATACAAATGCTTAACTGTTTTTCATGAACACAAGTACTCGATTATTTTTACAAGATTGTATGAGTTGTTTTTAATCCATTAAAAGTCCTCAACACACATGGTTCGTTAACAGCGAAGGCGCGAGTGGTAGAGAATAGATCTATTATGGGAATGACACCCCCGTCCGGGTTACTAGCTATAACCAAGTTAAAAACGGGCACTCTAGTATTTGTCATAAAGGTGTTTCGGATTAGACACCTCCGGGAGGCACAAAACGGGTTAGGCTTCGAACCGTGGGCTCATGGCAATTTCGGTAACATTAATTTTGTTTACTTTATTTGCTTGATTGCAAATCACGGATAAATCTTGTGTTTCATAACTATGTTTTTACTGTTAAACCTGTGAGATTCACCAACCGTTTGGTTGACCCTTTTAGCTTTGTATTCTCAGGTACTCAGCAACAGTAGGATTGCCCACAGGATTGCTAGCTACATCGAGTCGCATGCATTATACGTATATGAAGATGTTCATATTTTATTTTTGAAATATTTCGTTATGTACTAGAATCTTCAGGATATTATTTCGCGAACTCGAGGCTAATGTAAACTTTTAAAGTATTTCAATGTAACTACTTTTGTACTATTTTATAAACGTCTCATATAGAGTCGTTCGCTTTTACCTTTGTGTTGTGATTACTTGATTAGTCACGCCCCGACCCGAACCGCTTCCGCTGTACAAATCAGGGGGTGTGACACATGTCTCTACGTTAGTGCAACAAAGTGACATAACTTGACTAACATTTATATTTCTTTAAGCAATTATTTTGCTTTTCTTTATATATAAATATTTTTTTAGATATTCTGATGAAACTAGGTATGTACTTAGTACAACAGAGGAGTCGATCAGCGTATCTTTTAAATGATTTCAATTTAAACCCCAAAATTATAGAATATGACAAGATATCATACAGAAATTAAGACGTCATAGTCATATATCAATTTATGTTCCTGATGCGTGTTAAGTTGTCGTTAAAAATACAAGTTTTAAATGAAAAGGAAATACTAAAGTTAACTTAAACACAACCAAGCAAGAATACTTGTTCGTATTATAGTATAGCTTTGGTAAGACCGAGTCGAACACAGGGAATCAGTGCAAATTAAAATAATTAATTAAACCTAATATTACAAATTACAATTGATAAGGGGTAGCGTTTTAGTTCCGTACGAACGTAATTTAAATTAATAAAACTAAATAAAAAAAATAATTAAAAAACAATTAAAAGATAGGAACGATAACTTTACAATAATCAGATAGATAAGCATTTATTTACGTAGATTACTAATTTCTTGACTCAGGTTTCATATATGTTCATTGATCAGTCATTATGGTGATTTCAACTAGAATGGACAGCCTCCTGTTAAGGTTTAGCGAATCCCTAATAAACCTTACCTTAATACTAGATTCTCCCGAATACACTCATGCGTGCTACCAACATAAAATTTATGCTATTAAACCTATCAACAGATCATTGAGATTCATTCTTGACTCTGCGTTAGCCTTGAGTCTATAATTATTGGTTTTCTAATTATCACACCGATCGGGTTTAAATTAATTGCTATGCCTCTTAACTTATTACCGGTTACAGTCTCAAGCCACAATTAACTAATAAATTATTAAATTGCAAATAATCAATTAACTCATACAAACGTTAGTTCTAGCATAAGTCTTTTGACCACGTTAAGTAACAATTAACAAAAGCGTCGTAACTCACAATCAATGTGGATCTTCAAATAAACTCAATAACCATTCATAATTAAGATCAATATTAAACATATAATGAAACCTTTATCTAAAAATCATACATCTAAGTAAATACAAAGAAAGAATTAGCTCATAATTAAAGTAAGATCACTCAAATCCATAAACAAAGTATTAAACATTGCAAATAGAAAAGAATAAGAATCAAACCCTAAAATCTGAACTGAATCTTCGTTAGGGTTGAACGACCTTCAAACCCTAGCTCCTTAGCCTCTGAATACCCTAAAAGTCGGATTTCTAACCCCTCGAACCCAAATTAGGGTTAACCTATTCGTAATTGTTGTTTTGTTGAAGGTTGATAATAAACCCTATTTATAGATTTCAAATCCGCGAATCCAACCGCCGGTTGCGCTTTTCAACCGCCGGTTGGGCTGAATTTTAACCCGAAAACCCGGTCTGCGACCCGCGCGTTCAACCGCCTTCCATATTTAACTCCAACCGCCGGCTGAAAGCTTCAACCGCCGGTTGGGATCCAATTCTAGAATATTCCATTTTTGGGCTGGGCACTCCATTGGGCTTTATCTTCCAAAATTAAATCCGAATTTCTTCATTAATTTGGCCCACTTTCTCTTATCTTTTAGGGCTTTGTCTTCTCTTCAAGTCCAATATTTTTAGGTCTTCAATCTTTTCTTTCTTTTCTTCAGTCTTGAGTCGATTTTCGTTCCTTTTCTTCGTTTCTTTATTTAAAAGATCTTTTTACAAATATAAAGGAAATCTGTAGCATTTGTAATTAAATTACAATAAAAAGACTTAAAAACAAGGGAATATTATTATATAAATAATGCATTATTTGATGCTATCAAATATCCCCACACTTAAGTTCTACTTGTCCTCAAGTAGATTTTTGATATAAACCAATCTTGAATTTCTCCTCTCTCATATAAATAGGATTGTACATATCACTTACTTCGCGAATTTCTTTTGAACTATTCTGAGATCATATTAGTCAACGTGCTTTTTATTAGGAACAAATAAATCTATCCAGATTGTTGATATAAATCCTTATTAAACCTTACTAAACATTTTTAAACACAAGATTTTTAATTTTGACATTTCAAGATGATTATCGATATTATAATCCTCTATAAACCTTCTATACTCCAGTTTAAGAATAACACTACATTATGATTTATTATGAATATAACTCATGCATCCCACAATTGATATACCCCTGTAATCAAATCATAACCATATTTCTATATAATGGATGAGTAATTAAAAAATCATTTTTTATGAGTTAAGACATTGGTGACAGGTCTGTACCTTAGTACAACAGAGCGACATAACTTAACTCGTTTTTAGAAGTGTAATCTTCTTACAGATTTTAGTCAAGACAGCGGTGACAGGTCTGTACTTTCGTACAACAAAGCGACATAACTTGACTAATATTTATATAACTTTTCTTTTAAGCATTTTTGCTTTGCTTTCTGTATATATATTTTTTTCTTAAGATATTCTGATGAAAACCAGGTCTGTACTTAGCACAACAGAGGAGTCGATCAGCGTATCTTTTAAATGATTTCAATTTAAACCCCAAGACTATAGAATATGATATGATATCATACAGAAATTAAGACTTTATAGCCATATATCAATTTGCGTTCCTCATATAATTATATTCATGTTAGATTATTATTTCTTAAAATTCAAAAACTTTTGTATAGAAAGCCTATCAATACATCATATAATGAAGATGTAAAATTTTGAAAAATTGGACTTAATCATGTTTAGCGGCCTATCAACATATCAAAATAGTATTTAAGAATTCCTTTTTATAAACATATTTCTAATGTACTATTATCTCTCAAAAATAGTATCGCGAAAGTTTATGTAATATGACAAAAATTTTCATAATCAGCTTTTTAAAGAAAAATACAACTTTTTATTTCTTTTCGATTCTCATCCCACACTTAAATTGTACAATGTCCCCATTGTACTTTATTATAGAAAACGCAAAAGAATGAGAAAAGAAATTAGAACGAAAAACTCCGCTGACTGTGCAATACTGCTCTCTGGATCTGATCGAAAATATACAAAAGCTCACTTTCGTAGGCAATCACGATTGCATTTAGCGTATGCAACAAGCCTTTAAACCCCTCGATATCCCGAGTGGACGAGTTATAGTCTCGTGAGGGTTTCCAGGGAACACACCCACAAAGTTCAAACAACTACAAAAAATAAAGAAAACACGGGTTGCCTCTCGAGAAGCGCTTGTTTTTGTTTGAGTCACTAGCTTGACTCCGCCCTTATTTACTCGAAAATTGGGTGACTTTCCCCACACTTAAGATAAAGCATGGGTGGTAATAATGATAAGTAATCCATAAATGTAAATTTATTAAAATGAAATCAATTTGGGACTTATTGTTTATAGGAGGAATATGTCCTTTCCATGACGCTCCATAACCTTCCAGAAATTGCGAGAAACTCACTTTCCATTCAAATTGCCAAAAAGGGTCTTCATATGTTGAAAACATCAAACTTGTACTAAGAGATACTATAACCGCCGGTTGAGACGACTCAAGCGTTGTTTGAATCTCAACTGCCAGCTGGGTTTTAATCCAACCACCGGTTGACAACTGATTATAGTCGGTTCTATTTTCGTTGTCTTCTCCAATCCTTAATATTGCTTGATCATCTCCCTTTAACTGCTGAACTTCCAGATGCAGTAACGGAACCTCATTACTATTCAAATCTATAACAGCTAGCAATTCCTCTTCCGTCATCATACCATCTCGGTTTCTTAGTTCAAGGAGCTCTTCGTCATTTAAACCAAGTAACATGAGCAATTCCTCATCTGAATCTTTGTAATCAAAATTTGGCAAAATCGAATAGTCCACTTCATTTTCTTCTACCTGTTTAAACTCACTAAAAAATTCATTAGAAATAAAGGAATTAGAAGAATGAGGATACTTATCGATTTGATGAACCATCCCCTCATGCCGTTGAATGGAAGTTCCTTGACTTTGCTCAATCGCTTCGGGTTCTTCCATTCGGTCACTGGTAGTTTCCATGAATTGTGTATCTCCAACAATCGATGGTTGGGATAAAATCGAAATCTGTCCTTGTACTTCCTCCATCCTACTAGTGAATTCTATTGGATCCTTCTTCTGTATATATCTATTCAAAACAGCTGGATAAGGAGGCGGAGGTGTATAATCTCTAACAATTTTTTTCTTTAAAGCCTGTGGGTAGGGGTGACGACGTGTAATCCTCGAAACTAGGTTTCTCCCTTGTGTCGTATCCTCCAACCTTAGGTTTGTTAAGATTTTCCACCTTTTTATCTTCATTATCTTTCATAATTGCACCTTGGTTCCGAAGTTCTGCTTCGAATTCTTCCATTTGATTTCTTGAAGTTTCAATATATTTACTCATTTTCTTTTCTAAGTTCATCATTTTCTCGTGAAATAATGCATAGCACTCCGATGGTCCTTGTCGAATTTGCTCATTAAACTCGAAATCAATGTCATCATGAGTTCGCTTCTCATACTCCTCAAGCGTCATGTTAGCAATATCTTCATCCATGTCAGCAGAAGAATCATTTCAGTAGTTGGTAGATTCGTTTCTCGCGTTTTGCAAACTTGACATTTGAACTCTTCGAATCCGGTTCTCATACTCTTCATACTCTTCAAGCGTCATGTTCTCAATATCGGTTGGTTCGCTTCTGCAGTTTCAAAAAATATACGGAACAATACTCATGGTTCAGCACCCTCCTGCAAATCAAAAACGGAAAAGAAAAACAGTAGAAAAAGAAAATAAAAACAAACTAAAAAAACAAAACGCAAAAATTAACAAAACAGGGCCCAACCGTGGTTAGATATGGCCATCCGCCGGTCGAACTAAAAAAACCGTTGAGAAGAACTGTCTAACCACCGGTTGAATAATCTCAGCCGCCGGTTGGGACTGAACAGTTCGAGACTTTTTAAGTTTTGAAAATTCTTAACAATTAATTAAAATAACAAATTAATTAATTTCAATAATTAACAATTAAAAGTAATAAGTTCAATTAGAAGTAAAGTATAAATAATTAAGTAGTACAAATAATTTATTACAGATTCTATTTACAAAGTTAATCAAAAGTCCTCGGTAGCTCCACTGTAAAATACTCAGAAGCGGAGACGTAGGTCAGCACGAAGCTTATTAAAAACTCACTCCTTTCGGGAAGCAGAGCAACCCTCCTTATACCTCTGTTGTGTTGTATTCACAATAGGTGAGCCGATTTTTCAATCGATTAACAATGTACAGAAATTTATCTTTTACACGGAATAATTAAAAATTTAAATTTGACAACCGATTCCCAGGCAGCGGCGCCAAAAACTTGATGCGTGTTAAGTTGTCGTAAAAAATACAAGTTTTAAATGAAAAGAAAATACTAAAGTTAACTTAAACACAACCAGGCAAGAATACCTGTTCGTATTATACTATAGCTTTGGTAAGACCGAGTCGAACACAGGGAATCAGTGCAAATTAAAATAATTAATTAAACCTAATATTACAAATTACAATTGATAAGGGGTAGCGTTTTAGTTCCGTACGAACTTAATTTAAATTAATAAAAATAAATAAAAAAACAATTAAAAAACAATTAAAAGATAGAAACGATAACTTAAGAATAATCAGATAAATAAGCATATATTTATTTAGATTACTGATTTCTCGACTCAAGTTTCATATATGTTCATTGATCAGTCATTATGGTGATTTCAACTAGAATGGACAACCTCCTATTAAGGTTTAGCGAATCCCTAATAAACCTTACCTTAATACTAGATTCTCCCGAATACACTCATGCGTGCTACCAACATAAGATTTATGCTATTAAACCTATCAACAGATCATTGAGATTCATTCTTGACTCTGCGTTAGCCTTGAGTCTATAATTATTGGTTTTCTAATTATCACACCGATCGGGTTTAAATTAATTGCTATGCCTCTTAACTTATTACCGGTTACAGTCTCAAGCCACAATTAACTAATAAATTATTAAATTGCAGATAATCAATTAACTCATACAAACGTTAGTTCTAGCATAAGTCTTTGGACCACGTTAAGTAACAATTAACAAAAGCGTCGTAACTCACAATCAATGTGGATCTTCAAATAAACTCAATAACCATTCATAATTAAGATCAATATTAAACATATAATGAAACCTTTATCTAAAAATCATACATCTAAGTAAATATAAAGAAAGAATTAGCTCATAATTAAAGTAAGATCACTCAAATCCATAAACAAAGTATTAAACATTGCAAATAGAAAAGAATAAGAATCAAACCCTAAAATCTGAACTGAATCTTCGTTAGGGTTGAACGACCTTCAAACCCTAGCTCCTTAGCCTCTGAATACCCTAAAAGTCGGATTTCTGACCCCTAGAACCCAAATTAGGGTTAACCTATTCGTAATTGTTGTTTTGTTGAAGGCTGATAATAAACCCTATTTATAGATTTCAAATCCGCGAATCCAAACGCCGGTTGCGCTGAATTTTAACTCGAAAACCCGGTCTGCGACCCGCGCGTTCAACCGCCTTCCATATTTAACTCCAACCGCCGGCTGAAAGCTTCAACCGCTAGTTGGGATCCAATTCCAGAATATTCCATTTTTGGGCTGGGCTCTCCATTGGGCTTTATCTTCCAAACTTAAATCTGAATTTCTTCATTAATTTGGCCCACTTTCTCTTATCTTTTAGGGCTTTGTCTTCTCTTCAAGTCCAATATTTTTAGGTCTTCAATCTTTTCTTTCTTTTCTTCAGTCTTGAGTCGATTTTCGTTCCCTTTCTTCGTTTCTTTATTTAAAAGATCTTTTTACAAATATAAAGGAAATCAGTAGCATTTGTAATTAAATTACAATAAAAAGGCTTAAAAACAAGGGAATATTATTATATAAATAATGCATTATTTAATGCTATTAGTTCCTTATAGAATTATATTCATGTTAGATTATTACTTCTTAAAATTCAAAAACTTTTGTATAGAAAGCCTATCAATACATCATATAATGAAGATGTCTAACACTTTTGTGTAAAATTAGAAAAATTGGATTTAAACATGTTTAGTTAGGTCTATCAACATATCAAAATAGTATTTAAGAATTTCATTTTTATGCATATTTCTAAAGTACTGTCATCTCCCAAAATAGTAGTATCGCAAAATTTTATGTAATATGACAAAATTTCATAGTTACTTCTAGAGGACAAATAAACTTTTTATTTCTTTTCGTCTCCCATCCCCACACTTAAATTGTACAATGTCCCCATTGTACATAAACATGAAAAATGAAAAGGAAAGGAGAAAAGAAATTAGAACGAAAAACTCCCCTGACTGTGCAATAATGCTCTCTGGATTTGATCGGAAATATACAACAGCTCACTTTCGTAGGCAATCACGATTGCATTTAGCATATGCAATAAGCCTTTAAACCCCTCGGTATCCCAAGTGGACGAGTTATAGTCTCTCGTGAGGGTTTCCAGAGAACACACCCACAAACTTCGAAAATAGGAAAATTTAGCTTCAAGAAAAATAAAATGTAAAACATATTAAACATAATAATAAAATTTTAATCATCCTAAACAAATATTAATAAACAATATTCAAAGAGAAACAGTTATCCAACAGAATAAATAAAATAATAAGAAAAATGTCCGAATACAGTACTTAATCACTGTCATCACCGTCATGCTTGTTAGGATAAACTGATTTGGGTTTGGAATTACCACTGATCATGTAAAGTTGAAGAGATCAAGTGATTACCACTGAAGGTTGAAGATTAACACTGAAAGTTGAAGATTACAACTGTTTGAAGAACTGAAGGTTAACACTGTTAGTTAAGATTTGTAAGTAGTTTCCGCTATTTATGTAATTACAACTATTAGTGTATATTGAAGTGGTTAACACTGTTAGTTTAATTTATACTTGGACTTTCATAAATGAAGCAGTTACCACTGTTGGAAGTTAGTTTCCACTGAATGTTCAAATGTGGTAGTTAACACTGTTTATGACTTTGTGATAAGAATGAGTTTGTTATGGAAGTTATCTAATTCCATAATAATAGGAGATTATACAGAACTCTATGTGTTATAAATAGAGATCCTTAGAACCTATATTAGATACATATACGAAAAGCTTCAAGGTGTAAACCCTAATACAAAAGTGTATTCGTCTTATTCATATTAATAAGATTGAGGTTTTGATTTTAATATTTGTGTTTTGTTATTTGTTCTCAATATTTATCTTTGATCTTTCTAATATTATTGAGTGTTATTCCGCAACTTCTCAATAATAATTCAAAGCTTGTTCAAGGTTACAAGTGAATTGAATTGAAACGGGACTATCAAGTGGTATTAGAGCTTGGAAAGCTTTGAATACAGAAAGATCTGGGATTTAAGATTAAATTGATTTTTAAGGTGCAGTTTGTGATTAAGTATTAAATTCAATGGCAACAAAAAGCAATGAAGGAATCCAGGTCACTAAAATCCCTATGCTTAGGCCTGATGAGTTTGATCTGTGGAAAATCAGAATCAAACAATATATGCTTCTCACAGATTATCAGATGTGGGAAGTTGTGGTTAATGGTCCTCCAGTAACAGTAGATGGTGATGGTGTCAAGCAACAGAGACCACCACCAACTACTGATGCAGAAAGAAAAGTCAGATCTATAGAATTTAATGCCCTCAGCACATTGTTACTATCAATTCCTAATGAGTACCAAAGAAGGTTTGAAGCCTGTAATGATGCCAAAGTACTCATGGAAGCTATTGAAAAGAGATTTGGTGGTAATGATAGCACCAAGAAGAACAAAAGATCTTTATTGAAGCAACAATATGAGAAATTCAATTCTGCAAAAACAGAAACTTTAACTCAAACCTTTAACAGATTTTCAAAGCTAGTTGGAGATCTGGAGAACCATAAAGTAAAGATTGATAAAGATGATTTGAACAGGAAGTTTCTGAGATCATTAGGTGAGGAATGGACAATCTACACAGTTGGTTTAAGACAGAGTGCAAATATAGAAGTGAAGGAGCTTGAGGATATCTATAATAATCTGAGAAACTTTGAGCCAGAAATTGAAAGCAAAAAGCAGACTTTAGGAAACAATCATAATGCTGCTTTTATGTTAGTAAGTGGATCTCAAGTTGATTCAAATCAACAAGGGTCTACTTATGTTGCTGCAGGAATTGGATCATCACAAAGCAAATCAAATGATCAGATACTGGAATCTTTCTTTGCTAGTAATGTGAACTCTTCACTTACTAATGAAGATTTGGAGCAAATTAATGTTGATGATCTGGAGGAGATGGATATTAAGTGGCAAATTGCTTTGATTACTCAAAGAGCCAAAAGATTTATGCAAAGGACAGGAAGGAATAACTTTGCAAATCAAAGGAATGATGCTGCTTGGTTTGATAAAAGTAAGGTAGAATGCTTCAACTGTCATAAAATGGGGCACTTTGCAAGGGAATGCAGAAGTCAAAGACAAGAGCAGAATGGGCAGAGAACAGGAAGCAATGGGATTCAGAGAAGAACTGTACACATACAGGAAAGTACATCCAATGCCTTAATTTCACAGGGTGGAATTGAATTTGACTAGAGTGATCAAGCAGAACATGAAGTGAAGAATCAAGCTTTAATGGCTATTGTTGAAGAAAACAAGTCATCGGATGTTCCTTATGAGGTACAAATCAAATTATGTTCTCCTGTGTGCAAACAGACTGTTAAACACTATAGAGATTATAATATGAAATTTTGTGAGGAACTTAAGCAATGTGAAATTAAAAGTAGACACACTACTGCTGTCATAGAAAATCTAGAAAGTCAAATTAAGGCATATGAAAAGAATGTAACTCAATATGAATATGATCTTAAGTATGCCAGATGGGAGAGAGATGTGTTAAAAGATAAGTTAGAAGCACTGAATCAGAAATTAGTAGAGGTCACTTGTGAAAGAGACAATATAAAATTAACAGTAAGTGATCTTGAACATGCTTCTAAGAGTGTAAATCAAATTATCAAATCTCAAATTCATGATAAGATAAAAACTGATTTAGGATATAATTTTGTTTCCCCACCTTATAATAACAACTATTTTCCTCCTAAAACTGATTTTAATTTAAATAAGTTAAAGGAAGGAATAGCAGTTGATGTTACAAAGGTTGATCCAGTTATTAACTTAAAAAATGAAATTGACTTTGATAAGGTTGAAATTAGGGAATGGACTGAGGAAGATGAGCTGAATTTTTCATCTGAAAACAATAAGAATTCTAATTCGGAAACAACTAATACTTCAAATTCTGAAAAATCATGTGAGAGTAGAAAGAAATCAAATACTGGTCTAGTTTTAGAACTTAAAAGTGATAAAATAGAAGAGGGTAAAAGATTGTTTCAGGAAAAGATAAAGAGTAATTTGGAAAAGATGAAATCTTCTACTAATAAATCTAGAGCTGGTCTAGGTTACATTAGTAATTCAGTTAAAACAGTTAACAAACCTACTAATCTAAAATCTGTGAACATTAACTGTGCTGACTGTAAATGTAAAGCCAGAATCTCTCAATTACCACCTTCTCAACAATTAAAACCCAGAGGAAATCAAAGAAATAGGAACTAAATGGTTTCACAAAAGTTGGGAAACAATTTTAAAGTGGTAAAGGAGAAATCCTGTTTTACATGTGGCAGAAACAATCATCTTCAACATGATTGCTATTATAATCCAAAAATTCTTCAAAGGATTAGAAAACAACCATGGACAGGACCTGATATGATCAATAAACATAATTTTAAATCAAAACTTGATCATATTACTACTGCCAAGAAGAAAAATGTTAAGGCTAATAAGTTAAAGACTGCTACAGCTATTTCAACTGCATCAATATTAACTAGAAATTTAGCCAACAGAAATAAGGCAAAAACAGTGGTAAAAACTAAAACTGCCAGTGCTAATTATTTTAACACTGTTAGTAAATTTGATAAAACAGTTAAAACTGTTAGATCAATTTCCACTGTTAAGCCTAAAATAAGTTGAATTTAGACACCAATTAAATCTGATAAATCAAAAGGTCCAAATACCAACTGTGCATCACAATCAATGATCTTCAAGAAAGTTGACTTTGTGAATGCACATGGGAAACCCAAAGCCAAATTGGTTTGGATTCCCAAGAGAAACTAATTTTATTGTTCAATTAAATGTGCAGAGCAAGCCAGCAAACTTATGGCACATAGACAGTGGTTGCTCAAGACACATGACAGGGGATAAGAAGATGCTATAGGACTTCAAATCATTTGATGGAGGATATGTAGCATTTGGAAGAAATCCTAAAGGAGGGAAAATAACAGGCAAAGGAATAGTGCACAGTAATAAGATAAGTTTTGAAGATGTGTATTTTGTTGAACAACTGAGGTACAATTTGCTAAGTGTGAGTCAAATCATAGATAAAAAGAACCCAGTTCATTTTACTGACACTGAATGCCTTATACTTTCTAAAGAGTTTAAAATACCTGAAAATATGATTTTAATGAGAATTCCTAGAAAGCATAATGTATATAAGTGTGACTTGGCAAATATGGAACCTCAACCTGAATTAAACTGTCTTATAAGCAAAGCAACTGTGAATGAATCTGAACTGTGGCATAGAAGGATGTGTCACATGAATTACAAGACCATTAATAAGCTTGTCAAAAGCAAACTTGTTAGAGGTTTACCTGAAAAGGTATATTCATGTGATGATCATTGTGTTGCCTGCCAAAAAGGCAAGTAACACAAGTCTTGTTTTAAGTCCAAAACTGTGAACACAAACTTTTCACCATTACACTTACTACATATGGACTTGTTTGGACCAACAAATATAAGCAGTATAGGGAAGAAATTATACTGTTTAGTAGTAATTGATGATTATACTAGATTCAGCTGGGTATTCTTCTTTAGGACAAAAGATGAAACAGGTGAAATACTTAGATCCTTTATAACTAAGATTGAAAATTAAATGAATCTCAAAGTAAAAATCATTAGGAGTGATAATGGTACGGAGTTTAAAAATCAAGAGATGGATAAATTCTGTGAAAACAAAGGTATTAAGAGAGAATTTAGTGCACCTAGGACTCCACAACAGAATGGAGTAGCTGAGAGGAGAAATAGGACACTAATTAAGGCTGCAAGAACTATGTTAGCTGATTCTAAATTACCTTTGACTTTTTGGGCAGAAACTGTTAGCACTGCTTGTTATGTCCAAAATAGGGTATTAGTTGTCAAGCCTCATAACAAGACACCATATGAGTTGTTCTTTAAGAGAAAACCATTGGTAAGTTTCTTAAAACCATTTGGGTGTCCTTGTACCATCTTAAATACCAGAAGTCACTTAGGAAAGTTTGAAAGCAAGGCTGATGAAGGTCTTTTTATTGGTTACTCTATTCAAAGTAAGGCTTATAGAGTTTTCAACCAAAAGACAAGAATCATAGAGGAGTCAATGGATATAACATTCAATGAATATACTGAAAATGCTGTAGGAAAAGGACCAGACTCTTTGTTTGATATTGATGCACTAACCTATGCTTTTAGATATACAAATGTGCAATCAAGTGCAGGTATAAATGCAGGTACAAGTACTTCAGCAACAGTCATACCAACTGCACAGAAAAGCAAAACACAGGAATATGTTTTATTTCCTGTTTGGTCACCTGATCCACCAGAAGTATTTGACTCCATTCCACAGCAGACAACACAGGGTTCAGTGTCTGGCATAACAAGTCAAAAGGATAATGATGGTGGTAAAACATCAACTGACTGTCCTGATGATCCAAATATGCCAGCATTGGAGGAAGATGGAGACGAAAGTGAGAGTCAAAATGTGGACAACACAGCTACAGATTTAACTGATTTATCAGATGTAGAACAGAGAATCATAGATAACATTTTCACTCCTTCAAGACAGTTTAGGGAGAGAATCACATCAGATACACAAGAAAATGAGATGGTTGTGAATACAACAAACTTGGAATCTGAGATACCAGTGTCACCAACATCACACTATCATGTTCATAGGGATCATCCTCTAGAAAATGTGATTGGTGATGTTGCCACACCTGTACAAACAAGGCAGCAACACAAAGTAACAGAAGGACTCCACACTTCCTTATATGCATGCTTTATATCTCAGATGGAGCCAAAGAAAGTATCAGAGGCTTTAAAGGATCCAAGTTGGATTGAAGCTATGCAAGAGGAGTTGCTTCAGTTCAAGATACAGAAAGTATGGACCTTGATGGATCTACCCAAAGGCAAAAGAGCAATTGGCACAAAATGGGTGTTCAGGAACAAGAAAGATGAAAGAGGGATAGTGATAAGGAACAAGGCTAGATTAGTAGCACAGGGGTACTCACAGGAAGAAGGGATTGACTACGACGAGGTTTTTGCTCCTGTGGCTAGGATTGAGGCTATCAGACTGTTCTTGGCCTATGCCTCATTCAAAGGGTTTATGGTCTATCAAATGGATGTGAAGAGTGCCTTTTTCTATGGCACTATACAAGAAGAAGTTTATGTATGCCAACCTCCAGGCTTTGAAGATTCCAATTACCTGATAAAGTGTTAAGACTGAACAAAGCTCTCTATGGCTTACATCAAGCACCAAGACCTTGGTATGACACATTATCAGAGTATCTACTGAAGAATGGATTCACAAGGGGTGCAATTGACAAAACCTTGTTCACTAAAAGAATTAAGAATGATATCCTACTAGTGCAAATCTATGTAGATGATATTTTTTTGGTTCTACAAGGGACAGTCTTTGCAAGGAGTTTGAAGTATTGATGCATGACAAGTTCAAGATGAGTTCAATGGGAGAATTAACTTTCTTTCTGGGCTTACAAGTCAAACAGCAGAAGGATGAGATTTTTATTCATCAAAGTAAATATGTGAATGACATATTGGAGAGGTTTCGCTACAAGGATGCAAAGGTTGCAAGCACACCTGTGGAGACACACAAATCATTACATGCAGATCTTGAGGGGGGGGGGATGTTGATGTTCATCTCTATAGATCAATGATTGGCTCCCTCATGACATCATCCAGACCAGATATCATATTTGCTGTTTGTGTGTGTGCAAGATTTCAATCTAATCCTAAGATGTCACATCTACATGCAGTGAAAAGAATCTTTAGGTATTTGAAAGGTCAACCAAAACTAGGTCTTTGGTATCCAAAGAGTAGTTCTTTTGATCTGCTTGCCTACACAGATAGTGACTATGGAGGTGCAAATTTGGATAGAAAATCTACTTCAAGGGGTTGTCAATTTCTAGGAGAAAGGTTGGTATCATGGCAATTTCTAGGAGAAAGGTTGGTATCATGGCAATGCAAGAAGCAAACAACTGTGTCTACATCAACAGCAGAGGCTGAATATGTTGTTGCTGCTAGCTGCTGTGCTCAAGTTCTATGGATTCAGAATCAGATGTTAGACTATGGTTTGATTTTTCTTAACACTCCTATATTTATTGACAATAACTCTGCTATCAGTATCATAAATAACCCAGTTAAACGTTCAAAAACTAAGCACATTGAAATAAGATATCACTTTATTAGGGATTGTAATGAGAAAAGACTTATACAAATTTTTGAAGTCCATACTGATAATCAATATGCAGATCTGTTTACCAAAGCATTTGATGTGGGCAGATTTACATTTTTAGTTACCAGTATTGGATTGATAAATTCTTCTTAAGCTTTCTCATTATCTCTGGGCTGTAAATATTTTTTAAGGGCTTAAACTTGGGTTGATACTGATACCCTAATTACTACTGTTAGTATTAATATTGCCAATGTTAATACTGAAGCAAGTTAACACTGCCTTTGGTAATTATTTCTGTATATTTGTCTATTTTTGTTGTTTTTAGTTAACACTGGGCAGGTGAAATTTCCACTGTTTGGAGACTTAGTACTGCTTACAGGATTTTACAACTGCTTGCGTTGGAATTAGTACTGCTATTTTGTTTTAAAAAAAACATAAAAATAAAAATAAAAAAATAAAAAAAAAATAAAAAAAAATAAAAAAAAATTATTACCACTGCTTTCTTTACTTAATACTGCTAGACTATTAATACTGCTTGTATTAAGTTGTGACTGCCTTGGTCGGTTAGTACTGATTATACAAGTTAGCACTGCTAGCATGATTAAGTATAAGATGGGCAAGCGCATGAAACCTAAGTATTTGGACAGTTATCACTGTTAGTGCAATTTCTCCGTTACCACTGTTTGTGATACCTTTCACTCGTTAACACTGTTAGCGTTAAAATTGGGGATTTTTCCACTGACCTAAATTGAACAGTATATAAACCCAAACATATCCTCTTTCAATACGCTCTCAATCACCCACTAAACTCTTGCACTTACGCAATCAATCACCCACTAAACCTTCAACTACACTTCGATTGTACATCAATGGCTTCCACTTCATCTTCCACATCATTTGCAATAGGGCAGAATCATAATATGATCGCCTATCTGATAAAACCCAAAGAGGCACGGGACTTTCTCCAAATTATTGATTTCCTTCGTGCCTCTCACATCTATCATGCTCTTACCGTATCACCCAGAGTCTCCAAAAATCACATCAATGATTTTTGGGTAAATGCAACCATTGAAGACGAACAGGGGACTAAGAGCATAGTTTCCATGGTGGCCAACACCAGGGTAGTTATCACTGAAGCCTCGGTTCGTGCTTCTCTACAACTCAATGATGAGGCAAGTATAACTTCTTTACCTAATCAAACTTTGTATGCTAATTTTCGTTTGATGGGTTATGAGGGTCCTTTAGATACTTTTATGTTTCAAAAGACTCTTTTCTCCCATCAATGGAGGTTTTTAATACATACTATTTTACACCGCCTCTCATCAAAACGGTCATCTTTTAAACAGTTTGAAAGCAACATTGCTTATGCAATTGTGTGTCTTGCCACTGGTCAAAGATACAATTTTTCGAACCTAATTTTTTCTGGTATGGTCGGGAATATTGATCAACCAAAATTAAAATTTTT
Source organism: Gnaphalium uliginosum (assembly GCA_963930675.1). NCBI lineage: Eukaryota > Viridiplantae > Streptophyta > Magnoliopsida > Asterales > Asteraceae > Gnaphalium > Gnaphalium uliginosum. The sequence continues at coordinate 29,204,078 of OZ005681.1, read as the reverse complement.
GATGTATCCTAGGTTTGTGCATTTATTTTTAAATGAATAAATCTCAAATTTGCCTGCACGGGATACTATCATTGGTGTTCTCTCTCACAAACCTAAAGTTTTTTCTAATATGAAGAGAGACTCCAAATTTTCTGGGAGGGTTACAGCATTGTTTCCATCAATGCTTCCTGCACCCTCCACCACAGCTGCAGTTACACCCAATGCTGCTGAACCATCTGCTGAGAGAGTTGACATACCCATCATCTCTCAACCCACAGCAGTTGGGGGTACCAAAAGAAAACAAGGGACCCACAAACCAACCACTGCTAAAGCCAAAAGGGCTAACACACAGGCATCTGAGGCTCTTGCTGCTCAGGTGTCTCAGTCCAATGAATCAACACAGCATGTGGTCTATAAGGAGTGGGATGACCATTCTGGGAGGGCTGCTTCTACTGCTTCTGGCCAAATGGCAGAGCAGGACAGAAGTAACATAAATAAGACCCAAACAAAGGCAACACCAGAACATGATCCTTTGCAAGAAGGTGATTTTGGTGGACCCACTACCAAGAACAGAGGGTCATATGATGATCATGCTAGGCATGAGTCAGATGGTAATTCTGTCAATGATTCACCTAGGGAGTCACATCCTAAAGGTGATGAGGCTAGTATGAACTATCAAAAATTGACGGATATGCTAGACTTTATGTGGAAGGAGGTGGTGAGGCAAAAGAAAATCATCAAGAAGCAGCAAGCTGAGATAGATTCTTTGAAAACAGTGGTGCTGAAATGCTTGAAGCAGGGTAAGAAATACTACATCATTAATGATAAACACAAAAGATCTATACATGTGCAACAAGCTAGGGTAGTTCTATCTTCCCCTGAACCCTCAGAAGATGCATTCAAAAAGGGGGAGAATGAACAGGGTGGAGATGAATCTGAGGAGGTAGATGAGGAGATAGAGATGGAGAATGAAGCAGGGGTTAATGAGGTTATAGAGGAGGCATCTAAGATTGCTAGTGCAAATATAAGTGAACAAACTGCTGAAGTTGACTTGGATGGAAAAACAGAGCAATTAAGGGCAGATGATGAAGGAGAAGAGGTGAATAAGCCTGAAGTTGAAAAGATTAAAGAGGCTGCTGCAGACAGGTATGCTCAGAAGTTTAGCAGAAAGAAAAGTGTACCATCTTTGCCTGCTTTCACAATCAGAGAGCCTGCTGCAACACCTACAATTCAAAGGGATGACTTACCCAAAATTGACCCAAAAGATAAAGGGAAAGGCAAGTTAGTGGAAGAGCCTAAGCTCAAGAAGAAATCAAAACAAGTGCCTGCAGCTGCTACTGCAAATGATGAAGAATATGCACAGAGGCTACAAGCTGAACTAAACGCTGAGATGGATTCTGTATTAGTGAAAGTGGAGGTTGAACTTGGAAATTTTGTAATGATGACCAAGTAGGAGGTGAATAGGTTTGATGAATGGGTGCTAAGGAAAGAAAAAGAGGAATATGTGGAATATTTGGTAGATCAGCTGAAGAGGAAGAAGGCTGAACAAGCTAGAATCAAGAAAGCAAGCAAGCCAATGACCTTTGCACAGAAAAGAAGAGACTTATATAAGAAGTTGAAGTGCACAATTCCTGCTGGTGTGTTAAAGAAAATGACATATCAAGAGATGGTCAAGGCATATGAAAGAGATATATTTGTGCCTTATCAAGAAAATCGGAGAAAGGAAGAGGAGTTGAAGAAAAAGAAAGAACAGGAAGAAAAAAGATGAGAATGAACAGAAAGAATCAGTGGAAGAAATAGTTTTGAAAGCATCTTCCAGAGTTTAGAATGGAGAATCAGAAGAAACTTAATGCTGTAGAGGACAAATTAAGTTTAGGGGGAGATGTTAGGATAAACTGATTTGGGTTTGGAATTACCACTGATCATGTAAAGTTGAAGAGATCAAGTGATTACCACTGAAGGTTGAAGATTAACACTGAAGGTTGAAGATTACAACTGTTTGAAGAACTGAAGGTTAACACTGCTACAAAGATTAACACTGTTAGTTAAGATTTGTAATTAGTTTCCACTGTTTATGTAATTACAACTGTTAGTGTATATTGAAGTGATTAACACTGTTAGTTTAATTTATACTTGGACTTTCATAAATGAAGCAGTTACCACTGTTGAAAGTTAGTTTCCACTAAATGTTCAAATGTGGTAGTTAACACTGTTTATGACTTTGTGATAAGAATGAGTTTGTTATGGAAGTTATCTAATTCCATAATAATAGGAGATTGTACAGGACTCTATGTGTTATAAATAGAGATCCTTAGAACCTAGATTAGATACATATACGAAAAGCTTCAAGGTGTAAACCCTAATACAAAAGTGTATTCGTTTTATTCATATTAATAAGATTGAAGTTTTGATTTTAATATTTGTGTTTTGTTATTTGTTCTCAATATTTATCTTTGATCTTTCTAATATTATTGAGTGTTATTCCGCAACTTCTCAATAATAATTCAAAGCTTGTTCAAGGTTACAAGTGAATTGAATTGAAACGGGACTGTCAATGCTGCTGCTGCTGAGAGGAGGAACCAAGATCCCATGGTACATAGGGTCGGACCGGACCTGGATGAGTTGTCGGGCTACCCATCAGCTGGTGCATCAGATAGGTGCTATACTCAAACTAATGAGCCTGCTCCTGTACGTGTCTATGATGAGCAATCTGCTGTTGCTCCTGCATCCTCCTGATCTCTGTAATCTGAATCTATAGCTGATGCAGATCATATACAGGGTCCTGCTGATCCCTCGTCTCTGGTGGTGCTACTGCTGTGTCGGCTGCTGGAACACGATCTCTCCTCCTGATCCGTGGCTCTGGTATCCCACCGGCAGCTAATAGGGTCGCCCATAAAAGTAATCTCCCTCGATGGGCCTCCGAATAATGTCAATATCTAGCAGTTGTTGCTGTCCCAAAAGCTGTATACCGAGACTCACAGGTGTACACGACTGGAACATCGTGTCCGGGACACCGAACCACCTGGCTAATCTGGTCACAAAATGACCACCGCAAATACCGCTCAAAGCTCTAGTGCCAGTGGCTCTCCGACCCATCCAATATGCCAAACACCAAAGAACGTTTACGAGCGTTCCCTGTGTGATGCAGTGTAGGTAGAAGAAGTCGGGCTTGTGAACCTTCTCCTTCCCCGTCTTCCTGGCGACAATTGTGTTCGCAATCAGCTGGTGCACCAACTTATGGACCAGATCTCTAATGAATAAATCTGATGGTCCTCGCTCGCCAAAATCTCCGTTCCCAATCTCTGGCTAAAATTGGCCCACCTCCAAAGCAGAATACTTTTCGCATCAAGCAGCTGTGAAATGGTCAAGAAAATGAGGATTGGATTCCTCATCCATAGTATGTAGCCCAAGAGCACGAGAAAACTCAACTAGGCTCAATGCACGAGGCACCCCCTTAGCTGAAATGTCAGCCTGTGAAGTCTGACATCATCATCGTCGATGTCAAATCGTACTGTGCTATAAAACTCTACCACGAGCTCCTTGAAGATGATCTCGCGGATGCTGAAAAGTTGTCTCCAAGCATAAGAGACATAACCCCAATCCAGCACATCCGGTGCTATAGTATGCTGATTGATATTAGCAGCTAATCGATCGCGGAAACCTGCTCGCTGAGATACGTTATATGTGGCATGATCAAACTCAAAAATGGGGTGAGTCCGAATAATGGGGTTGGCTACAAATGCTTCCCCACGGTTCCTTCGCCTGTTGAATATCATCCACAAAACAAAATTTACAATTAGATACAATAATACATTTATAATAGTACACAATTTCGTAGCAATTTAGACCAACATTATAGACATATTATAATACAAAGAAATAAAAATAACTAACTATTATAATATTACAACAAGTATAATTCAGACAAATATACATATATACAATTCAAAGCGTTATAAACTAGTATTTTAATATTATGTACATTATTATTTTAATAATCCCTAGCACCATAGATAGACATAATAAACATATACAAATATTAACAATAATACAACAAAGTCGTAACAACTATATTCTATACAAATACACTAAAAACAATCTTATATTTACAAACACAAGTGTTATAAAACGTGTTCAAACTAAGTCAACTAAAGTCAAATAAAATGTGGAAGTTATTTAATTATCACCTAAATTTAAGTTAGTACTTATTAATCATTAATTCATTTAACAATTATTTAACAATTTAAAAAGGATTTACTTTATTTTATACAGAAAAAAACGTCCTTTTCTTCCCCAAAATTATATCATTTCTGGGAAACACATCCGGCCGTCGGCTGAATAATTCAACTGGCGGTTGGATGTTTGAACCGTCGGCTCCACCTCCTTGTTCCCCAAATTCTGGCCAAAAAACCCTTTTTCCAATTTAAAATTTCTAACGAAACTTTTATCAACTTAATTATCTCATGCAAATCTTCTAGACAAACGTGTACGCACAAATCAAACCCGTAACATATATCCCTTCCAAAATGCGAATTCTTGGCGAACACGGATCTAACATTGCAATTACATCAACTAGGCTCATATCAAAAACTATATACAATTCGGAATAAAAAAACCCCTAAATATGAAAACCTAACTTGAGAAATTGAAATATAAAAAATCAAGAGATAATGAGTAAAGAGTGAAATGTACATACCTTTGGAGATGAACAAACAAAACTGCGCAAGAATAACGAAGTAAATGTTGATTCGGCCAGAATTTTTGGTGAGTTATTTTTGGTGATTTTGAAAAATGAAGAAGATGAACTGTAAGTCTGTTTAAAACCCAGACATTTCAGTCGGCGGTTGAATACTTCAACCAGCGGTTGAAATTAAGTCCAACAGGCCCAAATTGTTTAGCCCAAATTGTTTACGGCCCAATTCGATTATAAAATCCAACCGTCGGCTGAATAATTTAACCGGCGGTTGGTTTAATTTTTCAAAATACAATCTTAATCGTTTATAATTTATTATAAAGTTTTTATTAATTATACTTACCTTAAGATGGTCATGCTTCTCTCAATCTTTAACTAACAACACAAAGAGAATTTTAATTAAATAATATTTCATAACAAATCAATTACATAGAACTAACTAATAAAGCTAAATACTAAACAAAATAATAGAAAATAAGTGCAAGAAAAATCTTAGTCAATTTTCTGCATGTGCGGTTAAATCAGACTTCGTTCAATACTGGAGCACGGAATCTCTTTCTCAAATCCACTGACACTGTTTCTGTATAATCTTTTGAATAAAGCTGCAAGAAGTGATGAAACAAGAGCTACTAACCCGGGCGGGGATGGTCAATCCCAAATAGATCTATTCTTCAAAACTCGCGCTAAGATCCATACTAACGAAACTATGATGTGTAGAGGACTTTTGTGTGGATTATGAAAGTAAAACACTCATGCAATCCGTATAGGTGTGAATCTGTACTCGTGTTCATGAAAACAGTGTATGTATTCTCACCCCAATAGTTAAAACAGTAAAAGCGGGGCTATGAGACTCACCTGAGTCTTGAAAGCGTGCATTTAAATCAATAAACGTATATCCAAAGTGTAACCTTCTAGCGCCCTAAACGCATAAGGTTATATATGAGTGAATGTCTCAAAAGACATTATTAAATATGTACGGCCCGTTGGTGATGTTTTGTAATAAACGTATATCCATTCAACTAGTTATGTCCAAGTGTTTGTTTATCGTTTGTGTTTAGTAAATATGTACGGCCCGTTGGTGATGTTTTGTAATAATAATTCTCGAAGACATTATTATTATGTTTTGTTTCATTGTATACTTATAAGAGTACATGTATTACGTGTACGAATGGTGTCATATATAGTATAGTTATTGTCTCGCGAAAACGATACTTTGTGAAAACCTGTTTTTAAATCAGACTAGGTTATGCGACACAATGGCTGTGTCGCTGTGAATTGTTGCGACACAGATGTAGTGTCGCGGCGTGTACATTTCAGATAATTGTGCGACATAAGGATTTGTGTCGCAGGTCGTGAATTTAAATAAATGTGCGACACAGCGCTTAGTGTCGCAGGTTAACACTGCTTGTGATAATAGTTGCGACCCAAGGGTTTTGTCGCAGGTTAGTACTACGGATTTTAGAGGTTGCGTCACAGGGCTTGTGTCGCAATTGTTTTGGACCATCTGCGACACATACGACCAGATGTGTTTTCGTTGTTCGGGAACTCGGTCAAACGTGCTCGGTTTGACCCGAAACTTTTAGGGAAGTTTTAAATATGTTTTTAGAGCTTAGGAAAATTATCGTTATGTTTTGTGGTTAAACCGAAAGCGTCGTTTCAAAGTTTATACAAAATCAGTCCCTTCGGTTTATTTCATCAGTTTTGGGTCGTTTTCGTGACTCGTTTTGACAAATCAAAGCTTCGAAATAAAATCCAAGAAAATTTCACGATATTCCCCTATGTTTTAACTTTCCAAAAAATATTTTTCCATAATTTTTGGTAAAGTACAAGTCACGAAATCGTCCAAGAATAAAACATGTGTCCAGTGGGTCGATTTCCCGACCTTTGCTCAGTGTTTAGTCCATATCTCACGATTTACAAAACTTCAGAAAGTGAAGTAGTACTACATTTAAAGGTAACAGAAAATGTGAACTTTTTCAAGTGATTTCAGTCGATTTGGGTTTGTAGATCTCGAGATATGCCTTCTCAAAATTGGTCAAATTTTCTGTCCAAGAGGACAGTCCAGACACTTACTTTTGTAAATTTGTTTTCCTCTACCAAACGACCTCAGAAAAATACAAAACCACAAGGGTTCGAAAGCTAACACTCTATAATTGAATTTAGGATCAAGAATCATTCGATTTGGTTGAGAAATGAGTTAGATATCATAGATCAAAGTCGGGTTAAGTTTTGTCCAGCGGTTAACAGCATTATCTGACGGGTTTTTCGTATTACCCAAGGGTTTTTGGTTTAGATCTTGGACATAATTAGCAAAAACGAACATCTAACATGTATATTAACATTATCCAAGGAAAACTAATGAGTTTAGAAGAGATTCTTACAACAAAAACGTGATCTAGAGTCGAAATGAGAAAGAAGGGCAGCTGCAGTCCTTTTTTCGTATCCTTCGCTTGTTCTCCTTCTTCTTGACGAGGTAAATAATGTTTGTGATGACTAGGACTCTTGGAGAAAGCTGAGGGAGGTGTTGGTGGTGGTGGATGGTGGCTGGAAATGAGGGAAATTGATAAAGGGTGTGGGATTTAACCAAAAAAGGAGGGGGGGCATTTGGGCCAGTTTCTTGGGCCTGACTGGGCCGACTTGGGCCTGGCCCAATGTGGTCTTGGGCTCGTGACTCGCTCCTCGATTTCGTGTTACGTTATTTGATCGGTTAAACGTTAATCGTGCGCGTTATAATTTAATCGTTAACGTTTAGTTTTCGTGTTTTAAACTTTGAATACGTAATTGTTATTTTAAAGTGACTAAATATTTTTAAATACTTTATTGAATCTTTTCAAGATATTTAACGGGTTTCTTTCGGTGCCGGGTTCGATTCGAGCGTTTTCGTCGCGTATGGTACGTTTTATACAAAACGTAATGTGTTCGTATATTATCGTACAATAATAATATAATGTAAATAATTACTATTTAATTAAAATTAGATTCATGTTACTTAAGAAATTTTTCACCAACGTCCGTGTTTACCGAGTCGGATTCCATCCGATTGAAATCGCGCAATTAAAAACAATTGTGTAAGTGTGTGTGTGTGTGTGTGTGTGTGTATATATATATATATATATATATACAAAATGTTACAGATATTTAGTCTAAAATAGAACTAAATACACGTCATAATGTTTTGGTTAGGTACAAATGATGTCCTAAAATGTCGGGTGTCACAATAATTAAAGTAAGATAGATCAAATCTAAAAACAAGTTGTTACACATTGCAAATAGAAAAGAATAAGAAACAAACCCCAATAACCGAACGAATCTTCATTAGGGTTGAAAACCTTCAAACCCTAGCCTCCTAGCCTCCTGATCCCCTTTAAAGTCGACCTTTAAACCCTAAAACCGAATTAAGAGTTACTTAATTCGTATTGTAATTGTATGGTATATGGGTTGGTAATGGCCCTATTTATAGATTTCTGGCTCGCGAATCCAACCGCCGGTTGGATTCTTCAACCGCCGGCTAGATCGAAATTTTACCCGTTAACCGGATTTTGACCCGCGCGCTCGACCGACTTCCTGATTTAGGGTCAACCGCCGGTTGAAAGCTTCAACCGTCGGCTGAATGCGCGTTCCAGAATATTCCACTTGCCGGGCTGGTCTTCTTCTTGGGCCTCCATCCTTTATTCTAATCCGAGTTTTCTTCTTTATTTTGGCCCAATTCCTCATATCTTTTTGGGTTCTTCTTCTTTCCAAGCCCAATCTTTTTGGTCTTTAATATTTTCTTCATTTTCTTCAGTCTTGAGCCCATTTTCGTTCTTTTTCTTCATTTATTTATTTTAAATACCCCTCTGCAAATATGAACGAAATCGGTAGTATATATAAATAAATTACACTAAAAAGTCTTAAAAATAAAGAAATATTATTATATAAATATGACATTATTTGATACTATCAGACATCTTAATATCCAACACAACTAACCCACTCAAAGCCCTAATAAGCCACACATATCTAAACTTTCTACAAAACTTTTTTAGCAGTACCTTCTTCCAAGACAGAGCAATTTTGGCTCCAACTCATAACGTTGTCAATAGTATCAATGATCATTTAATGGAATGGGTACCAGGAGAAGCAAAGACATACTTGAGCTCGGATAGAATTTTAGAAGCTGATTTGGGTCCACACATAAGCTCTGACTTATATTGTCCAGATTATCTTAACACACTCAACCTATTGGGTCTTCCTAATCACAACTTGACATTAAAAACAGGTGTTCCAATTATGTTGATGCGCAATATTGACCAACCAGGAGGATTGTATAATGGAACAAGGCTACAAGTTATGAGACTCGGAGAACATGTGATTGAAGCTAAAATTTTTTCAGGAACATACGTTGGCAAAACAACCTTGATTTTTAGGATGCGGTTAGATACTTCAGACATAAAACTTCTCTTCCAATTTCAAAGACGATAATTTCCTATATCCATTTGTTTTGCAATGACAATAAACAAAAGCCAAGGTCAATCGTTAACACATGTTGGTTTGTACTTGCCACGCCCAGTATTTTCCCATGGTCAACTATATGTGGCACTATCTAGAGTGACAAGTAGAGAAGGTTTGAAAGTTCTAATTTGTGATGATAAGGGTAATGTATTTAACATTACTATAAATGTGGTGTACAAAGAAATCTTACAAGACTTGTGAAAGAAGCACCCAACCTCTATTAGTTTTAACCAATAAATGTAACATAACTTATATGTTTGTGTACTGTAAGTGTAAGTGCTGCTATTAAGTATGTGCCAAAATGAACATGTGGATATCTGTCTCAAGTTATTACTAATCCATTTTAACTTACTCACAATTCTAATATTTTCAAGACTTAGGTTACATTCAACAAAAATAATCAACATTTTGCATAATTTTTGAGTTATCCGTGCAACGCACGGGTAATAATCTAGTATAAGAAAAAAATAAGATTGTTGTATGGGTGTAGGTGGAGCCCGCCATTCCATTATTTTTTAAGAAAATAAAAGAACGTTCCATTATTTTTTATGAAAAATGTATATGTTGTATCACTGGTCCCTGATCAATCAAATTATTATTAATGTTATCTCTCGAAAGAAAGGATGAAGACTAACTCCTCGTCAATAAGGAAGAAGATCACTGCTCTACAGTTTGTAATAAACTGTTTAGCAGAGTGATTGAATCTCTATTCTGCATAATCGCTGGTCATCCTCATGACAGCGAGAGATTCAACTCACTCATTTTATTAATAAAGGAAGCAGTCGTTGTCACTGAATAAAAGACAGTTGTTGGAAGAAGATAAGAAGAATCACTCTACAGGAGCATGTTAGCTCGCAGTGAGTGAAGAAGAGTATCTCTCCTCTAGCGACTGATTGAAGAATAAACCAACTTGCTATATTTGTACTCGCTGGCTGTTGGTACCGTATCAAAGAGCGTCAGCAACATCAAAGACTTATACAAGTGCAGGATTGCGTGAAATCTAACTTTACTGTGATTGGAGAAATCCCAAGTCACATCATACGCATAATCAGAAATGGGGACCACAGAATCTACTCTAACCATTTTTTTGTTAGACCAGAGCCAATCAAGCAGCGACACGTGTCAATCTATATTCCAGTTTTATATGAGACATTTACGGATGATTTATCAAAAAATATATAGAGTGACATATTGTACTTAGAAGTTTGTCAGTTTCATATTAATCATCTGTACTATCAATGATTAAGTGTGTCTAAGTACGATCACGAGTCAGCGAGTAATCACTTGATTGATTAGTTGGATAAGTGAGTCTCAGTGAGTTGTAATAGTTAGCATATACTAATTAGATCTTAGCTTAGACTAGATCTGTTCCACAATCAGTGTTTGAGTTGTAATTGTTGATTCAATAATATACACTCTTCAGCTATTATTGCAACTTTACTTTATCGCATTGATTAGTAATCTTATACTATGTTTATTGTTTTGATTTATAAGCTGTTAAATAGTTTTACAAAAACTACAATTAAAAAAATATTTGTATTCACCCACTCTACATATCAAAGCTATACGTTTGAAACTAAGATCACTTAATTTATAAGTGAATCTGAACTAATCATATTTGATTAAATTCAAACATTTATCTTATGGAGCTTGCAACTAAGTTATTTATGATTGCATATTAAGTAATAATTTTAAAACCCGGGTATACACATGGGTAGTTGACTTTTAATTAGTTAATTTTTTAGGTTAGCAAATAATGTATGTTAAATTGAAATTGCATATTTTTAAAACTGTGACGTAAGAGAGGTGATTTGTATATATTATTTAAGATACGTTCATATATATACTTTAAATAAAATATTTATATAAAAACAAATATGACTTCAACAGACCGTGTGTATACACGGGTTGAAAATCTAAATTCAAACTCGTATTTATACACGGGCCCTTGACTTTGTATTTGATTTGTAAGTGTAATTAGACCTTAAGCCCGTGCGATGCACGACTATTTATATAAAACAATACTTATATTTAATTTGTAAGTTTAGTGTTGTTGATTAAAAGATGCAATTATCATTGAAATGAAAATGATTATAAACATAAATAAAACTATAATGGATGGATTTGTATTTATTTTTTCAGCAGTTGATACATCAAGTATGATGTAGTTTCCTCCTTTGACAGTCCCGATTCAATTCAATAAACTTGTAACCTTGAACAAGCTTTGAATTATTATTGAGAAGTTGTGGAATAACACTCAATAATATTAGAAAGATCAAAGATAAATATTGAGAATAATAAATAACAAAACACAAGTATTAAATCCAAAGCTTCAATCTTATTAATATGAATAAGACGAATACACTTATTGTATTAGGGTTTACACCTTGAAGCTGCGCTATCTTTTATTCACTATTTTCGTCTATAATCTAGGTTCTAAGGATCTCTATTTATAACACATAGAGTCCTGTACAATCTCTTATTATTATGGAGTTAGATAACTTCCATAACAGACTCATTCTTATCACAAAATCATAAACAGTGTTAACCACCACATTTGAACATTCAGTGGAAACAAACTTCAAACAGTGGTAACTGCTTCATTTATGAAAGTCTAAGTATAAATTCAACTAACAGTGTTAACCACTTCAATCTACACTAACAGTCGTAATTACATAAATAGTGGAAACTACTTACAAATCTTAACTAACAGTGTTAATCCTTGTAGCAGTGTTAACCTTCAGCTCTTCAAACAGTTGTAATCTTCAACCTTCAGTGGTAATTACTTGTTCTCTTCAACTTTAACAAACAGTGGTAATCTAAACCCAAATCAATTTATCCTAACAATCTCCCCCTAAACTTAATCTTTCATCTACAGCATTAAGTTTCTTCTAATTCTCCATTATAACTTCTAGAAGATGCTTTCAAAACTATTTTCTTGATTTCTTTCCCAACTGTTCCTTCTTGTAAATCTGATTTAATATCATATAAACCAATTTTCGAGCAACCTCATTACATACAGAAGAATGTAATTTAGCTAATCTTAAGCTCCTCAACAAACTCAAGTTCATATCATACTCTCTATCTGTGAGCATATACAAAATCTCACCATCTTCCAAAATAACTTGATGTACTCCAGACACCTCAAAATACATCCACATTCTCACAACTTTGAAAGTTCCAAACTGAAAGGGAAATTCTTCTGGCTCAAACATCATTTTTATCCAATCCCATGTGATTTTTTCAATAATACTATCAAATCTTTTTCCATCCAATTTCTCCTTCCCTATCTCATACATTTTCACCATATCTGCTCTACTTAACCTTCTTAAAATTTCTTTCAATAATCAACAATCTCTGGCAAATCCCATGTTATTGGCTCTGCAGCAACTAGATGTATAATCATTAAATCATTCAATTTCCCTTCATCTCTCTCCAAATCATTAATCATTTCCTTCACTGACTCTTTTTCCTCATTTTCTCCTCTTTTCTTCAACTCTACTTCATTCCTCTGGTTTTCTTGATAAGGCACAAAAATATCTCTTTCATATGCCCTGGCCATCTCTTGATATGTCATCCTTTTCAATACCCCAGTAGGAATAGTGCACTTCAATTTATCATATAAGTCCCTTCTCTTCTGTGCAATGGTCATTGGCTTATTTGCTTTCTTGATCCTTGCTTGTTCAGCCTTCTTTCTTTTCAATTGATTCACCAAATATTCCACAGACTCCTCTTTTTCCTTCCTGAGCATCCATTCATCAAACTTGTTAACCTCCTCCTTGGTCATCATCACAAATTTTCCAGGTTCAACCTCAACTTTTACTAAATCAGCATCCATCTCTGCATTCAACTCAGCCTGTAGCCTCTGTGCATATTCCTCATCATCGGCAGTGGCAACAGCAGGCATTTGTTTTGGTTTCTTCTCTTTTGGCTCTTCAACTAACTTCCCTTTACCCTTATCCTTTGGGTCAATTCGAGGTAAATCATCCCTTTGAAGTGTAGGTGTTGCAACACGCTCTCTGATTGTGAAACCAAGCAAAGATGGTACACTTTTCTTTCTGCTAAACTTCTGAGCATACCTGTCTGCAGCAGCCTCTTGAATCTTTTCAACTTCAGGCTTATTCACCTCTTCCCCTTCATCATCTGCCCTTAATTGCTCTGTTTTATTACTCACAACAACCTCAGCAGTTTTAGATACTTCCTCTATAATCTCAGTCTGCACAGAGTTTACCCTATCCTGAGTCTGCACAAACTCATTATCATCCATCTCTGTCTCCCCTGCTCTATTCATATTTTCTGTTTCAATCTCCTCATTCACTTCCTCGGACTCATCTCTTCCCTGTTCATTCTCCCCCTTTTTGAATGCATCTTCTGAGGGGTCAAGGGAAGATAGAACTACCCTAGCTTGTTGCACAGGTACAGATCGCTTGTATTGATCATCAATGATGTAGTACTTCTTACCCTGCTTCAAGCATTTCAACACCACTGTTTTCAAATAATCTATCTCAGCTTGCTCAATTTTTGATAGTTCATACAAGCCTCATCACCTTTAGGATGTGACTCCCTAGGTGAATCATTGACAGAATTACCATCTGACTCATGCCTAGCATGATCATCAGATGACCCTCTGTTCTTGGTACTGGGTCCACCAAAATCACCTTCTTGCAAAGGATCATGTTCTAGTGTTGCCTCTGTTTGGGTCTTATTTATGTTACTTCTGTCCTGCTCTGCCATTTGGCCAAAAGCAATAGAAGCAGCCCTCCCAGAATGGTCATCCCACTCCTTATAGACCACATGCTGTGTCGAATTAGTTGACTGAGACACCTGAGCAGCAAGAGCCTCAGATGCCTGTGTTTTTGCCTTTTTGGCTTTGGTTGTGGTTGGTTAGTGGGTCCCTTTCTTTCTTTTAGTACCCCCAACAGTTGTGGGTTGAGAGATGATGGGTATGTCAACTCTCTCAGCAGATGGTTCAGCAGCAGTGGGTGTAACTGCAGCTATGGTGGAGGGTGCAGGAAGCATTGATGGAAACAATGCTGTAACCCGCCTAGAAAATTTGGAGTCTCTCTTCATATTAGAAAAAACTTTAGGTTTGTGAGAGAGAACACCAATGATGGTATCCTGTGCAGACAAATTTGAGATTTGTTCATTTAAAAATAACTGCACAAACCTAGGATACATCAAAAATTTTAATTTTGGTTGCTCAATATTCTTGAGCATACCAGAAAAAATTAGATTTGAAAAATTGTATCTTTGACCAGTGCCAAGACAAACAATTGCATAAGCAATGTTGCTTCCAAACTGTTCAAAAGATGCGCGTTTTGATGAGAGGCAGTGTAAAATAGTATGTATTAAAAACCTCCATTGATGGGAGAAAAGAGTCTTTTGAAATGTAAAAGTATCTAAAGGACCCTCATAACCCATCAAACGAAAATTATCATACAAAGTTTGATTAGTTAAAGAAGTTATACCTGCCTCATAATCGAGTTGTAAAGAAGCACAAACAGAGGCTTCAGTGATAACTACCCTGGTGTTGGCCACCATGGAGACTATGCTCTTAGTCCCCTGTTCGTCTTCAATAGTTGCATTTACCTAGAAATCATTAATGTGATCTTTGGAGACTCTGGGTGATACTGTAAGGGCATGATAGATGTGAGAGGCACAAAGGAAATCAATAATTTGGATGAAGTCCTGTGCCTCTTTGGGTTTCATCAGATAGGCAATCATATTATGATTCTGCCCTATTGCTAGTGATGTGGAAGAGGAAGTGGAAGCCATTGATGTACAATTGAAGTGGAATTGAAGGTTTAGTCGGTGATTGAATACTTAAGCGCAAAAGTTTAGGTAGGAATTGAGAGCGTATTGAAAGACGATAAGTGTTTGGGTTTATATACTGTTCAATTTAGGTCAGTGGAAAAATCCCCAATTTTAACACTAACAGTGTCAACGAGTGAAAAGTATCACTAACAGTGGTAACGAAGAAATTGCACTAACAGTGATAACTGTCCAAACACTTAGGTTTCATGCGCTTG
The DNA here is from genome assembly GCA_963930675.1 of Gnaphalium uliginosum. Classification (NCBI taxonomy): domain Eukaryota; kingdom Viridiplantae; phylum Streptophyta; class Magnoliopsida; order Asterales; family Asteraceae; genus Gnaphalium; species Gnaphalium uliginosum. Next base: position 29,188,886 of record OZ005681.1, on the reverse strand, counting down.
CCAATTTTATACTTAACTAAGCTAGCAGTGCTAACTTGTATAAGCAGTACTAACCGACCAAGGCAGTCACAACTTAATACAAGCAGTACTAATAGTCTAGTAGTATTAAGTAAAGAAAGCAGTGGTAATTTTCTTTTTTTCTTTTTTTTTTTTAAATCCAAAACAGGAGTACTAATCCCAACGCAAGCAGTTGTAAAATCCTGTAAGCAGTACTAAGTCTCCAAACAGTGGAAATTTTACCTGTGCAGTGTTAACTTAAAACAAAGCAAAAATAGACAAATATACAAACAGAACTAATTACCAAAGGCAGTGTTAACTTGCTTCAGTATTAACACTGGCAGTATTAATACTAACAGTGGTAATTAGGGTATCAGTATCAACCCAAGTTTAAGCCCTTAAAAAATATTTAAAGCCCAGAGATAATGAGAAAGCTTAAGAAGAATTTATCAATCCAATACTGGTAACTAAAAATGTAAATCTGCCCACATCAAATGCTTTGGTAAACAGATCTGCATATTGATTATCAGTATGGACTTCAAAAATTTGTATAAGTCTTTTCTCATTACAATCCCTAATAAAGTGATATCTTATTTCAATGTGCTTAGTTTTTGAACGTTTAACTGGGTTATTTATGATACTGATAGCAGAGTTATTGTCAATAAATATAGGAGTGTTAAGAAAAATCAAACCATAGTCTAACATCTGATTCTGAATCCATAGAACTTGAGCACAGCAGCTAGCAGCAACAACATATTCAGCCTCTGCTGTTGATGTAGACACAGTTGTTTGCTTCTTGCATTGCCATGATACCAACCTTTCTCCTAGAAATTGCCATGATACCAACCTTTCTCCTAGAAATTGACAACCCCTTGAAGTAGATTTTCTATCCAAATTTGCACCTCCATAGTCACTATCTGTGTAGGCAAGCAGATCAAAAGAACTACTCTTTGGATACCAAAGACCTAGTTTTGGTTGACCTTTCAAATACCTAAAGATTCTTTTCACTGCATGTAGATGTGACATCTTAGGATTAGATTGAAATCTTGCACACACACAAACAGCAAATATGATATCTGGTCTGGATGATGTCATGAGGGAGCCAATCATTGATCTATAGAGATGAACATCAACATCCCCCCCCCCCTCAAGATCTGCATGTAATGATTTGTGTGTCTCCACAGGTGTGCTTGCAACCTTTGCATCCTTGTAGCGAAACCTCTCCAATATGTCATTCACATATTTACTTTGATGAATAAAAATCTCATCCTTCTGCTGTTTGACTTGTAAGCCCAGAAAGAAAGTTAATTCTCCCATTGAACTCATCTTGAACTTGTCATGCATCAATACTTCAAACTCCTTGCAAAGACTGTCCCTTGTAGAACCAAAAAAATATCATCTACATAGATTTGCACTAGTAGGATATCATTCTTAATTCTTTTAGTGAACAAGGTTTTGTCAATTGCACCCCTTGTGAATCCATTCTTCAGTAGATACTCTGATAATGTGTCATACCAAGGTCTTGGTGCTTGATGTAAGCCATAGAGAGCTTTGTTCAGTCTTAACACTTTATCAGGTAATTGGAATCTTCAAAGCCTGGAGGTTGGCATACATAAACTTCTTCTTGTATAGTGCCATAGAAAAAGGCACTCTTCACATCCATTTGATAGACCATAAACCCTTTGAATGAGGCATAGGCCAAGAACAGTCTGATAGCCTCAATCCTAGCCACAGGAGCAAAAACCTCGTCGTAGTCAATCCCTTCTTCCTGTGAGTACCCCTGTGCTACTAATCTAGCCTTGTTCCTTATCACTATCCCTCTTTCATCTTTCTTGTTCCTGAACACCCATTTTGTGCCAATTGCTCTTTTGCCTTTGGGTAGATCCATCAAGGTCCATACTTCCTGTATTTTGAACTGAAGCAACTCCTCTTGCATAGCTTCAATCCAACTTGGATCCTTTAGAGCCTCTGTTACCTTCTTTGGCTCCATTTGAGATATAAAGCAGGCATATAAAGAAGTGTGGAGTCCTTCTTCTGTTTCTTTATGTTGCTGCCTTGTTTGTACAGGTGTAGCAACATCACCAATCACATTTTCTAGAGGATGATCCCTATGAACATGATAATGTGATGTTGGTGACACTGGTATCTCAGATTTCAAGTTTGTTGTATTCACAACCATCTCATTTTCTTGTGCATCTGATGTGATTCTCTCCCTAAACTGTCTTGAAGGAGTGAAAATTTATCCATGATTCTCTGTTCTACAGCTGATAGATCAGTTAAATCTGTAGCTGTGTTTTCCACACTTTACTTTCACTTTCATCTCCATCTTCCTCCAATGCTGGCATATCTGGATCATCAGGCCAGTCAGTTGATGTTTTACCACCATCATTATCCTTTTGACTTGTTATGACAGACTCAGAACCCTGTGTTGTCTGCTGTGGAATGGAGTCAAATACTTCTAGTAGATCAGGTGACCAAACAGGAAATAAAACATATTCCTGTGTTTTGCTTTTCTGTGCAGCTGGTATGACTGTTGCTGAAGTACTTGTACCTGCATTAATACATGCACTTGATTGCACATTTGTATATCTAAAAGCATGGGTTAGTGCATCAATATCAAACAAAGAGTCTGGTCCTTTTCCTACAGCATTTTCAGTATATTCATTAAATGTTATATCCATTGACTCCTCTATGATTCTAGTCTTTTGATTAAAACTCTATAAGTCTTACTTTGAATAGAGTAACCAACAAAAAGACCCTCATCAACCTTGCTTTCAAACTTTCCTAAGTGACTTCTGGTATTTAAGATGGTACAAGGACACCCAAATGGTTTTAAGAAACTAACCAATGGTTTTCTCTTAAAGAACAGTTCATATGGTGTCTTGTTATGAGGCTTGACAAGTAATACCCTATTTTGGACATAACAAGCAGTGCTAACTGCTTCTGCCCAAAAAGTCATAGGTAATTTAGAATCAGCTAACATAGTTCTTGCAACCTCAATTAGTGTCCTATTTCTCCTCTCAGCTACCCCATTTTGTTGTGGAGTCCTAGGTGCACTAAATTCTCTCTTAATACCTTTGTTTTCACAGAATTTATCCATCTCTTGATTTTTAAACTCTGTGCCATTATCACTCCTAATGATTTTACTTTGAGATTCATTTGATTTTCAATCTTAGTTATAAATGATCTAAGTATTTCACCTGTTTCATCTTTTGTCCTAAGGAAGAATACCCAGCTGAATCTAGTATAATCATCAATTACTACTAAACAGTATAATTTCTTCCCTATACTGCTTATATTTGTTGGTCCAAACAAGTCCATATGTAGTAAGTGTAATGGTGAAAAGTTTGTGTTCACAGTTTTGGACTTAAAAGAAGAATTGTGTTGCTTGCCCTTTTGGCAGGCAACACAATGATCATCACATGAATATACCTTTTCAGGTAAACCTCTAACAAGTTTGCTTTTGACAAGCTTATTAATGGTCTTGTAATTCATGTGACACATCCTTCTATGCCACAGTTCAGATTCATTTACAGTTGCTTTGCTTATAAGACAGTTTAATTCAGGTTGAGGTTCCATATTTACTAAATCACACTTATATACATTATGCTTTCTAGGAATTCTCATTAAAATCATATTTTCAGGTATTTTAAACTCCTTAGAAAGTATAAGGCATTCAGTGTCAGTAAAATGAACTGGGTTCTTTTTATCTATAATTTGACTCACACTTAGCAAATTATACCTCAGTTGTTCAACAAAATACACATCTTCAAAACTTATCTTATTGTTGTGCACTGTTCCTTTGCCTATTATTTTCCCTCCTTTGGGATTGCTTCCAAATGCTACATATCCTCCATCAAAGGATTTGAAGTTCTGTAGCATCTTCTTATCCCCATTCATGTGTCGTGAGCAACCACTGTCCATATGCCATAAGTTTGCTAGCTTGCTCTGCACATATAATCAAACAAGAAAATTAGTTTCTCTTGGGAACCCAAACCAATTTGGCTTTGTGTTTTCCATGTGCATTCACAAAGTCAACTTTCTGGAAGATCATTGATTGTGATGCACAGTTGGTATTTGGACCTTTTGATTTATCAGATTTAATTGGTGTCCAAATCCAACTTATTTTAGGCTTAACAGTGGAAATTGATCTAACAGTTTTAACTGTTTTATCAAATTTACTAACAGTGTTAAAATAATTAGCACTGGCAGTTTTAGTTTTTACCACTGTTTTTGCCTTATTTCTGTTGGCTAAATTTCTAGTTAATACTGATGCAATTGAAATGGCTGTAGCAGTCTTTAACTTATTAGCCTTAACATTTTTCTTCTTGGCAGTAGTAATATGATCAAGTTTTGATTTAAAATTATGTTTATTGATCATATCAGGTCCTGTCCATGGTTGTTTTCTAATCCTTTGAAGATTTTTTGGATTATAATAGCAATCATGTTGAAGATGATTGTTTCTGCCACATGTAAAGCAGGATTTCTCTTTTACCACTATAAAATTGTTTTCCAACTTTTGTGAAACCATTTGGTTCCAATTTCTTTGATTTCCTCTGGGTTTTAATTGTTGACAAAGTGGTAATTGAGAGATTCTGGCTTTACATTTACAGTCAGCACAGTTATTGTTCACAGATTTTAGATTAATAGGTTTGTTAACTGTTTTAACTGAATTACTAATGTAACCTAGACTAGCTCTAGATTTATTAGTAGTAGATTTCATCTTTTCCAGATTACTCTTTATCATTTCCTGAAACAATCTTTTACCCTCTTCTATTTTATCACTTTTAAGTTCTAAAACTAGACCAGTATTTGATTTCTTGCTACTCTCACATGATTTTTCAGAATTTAAACTATCAGTTGTTTCAGAATTAGAATTCTTATTGTTTTCAGATGAAAAATCCAGCTCATCTTCCTCAGTCCATTCCCTAATTTCAACCTTATCAAACTCAATTTCATTTTTCAAGTTAATAACTGGATCAACCTTTGTAACATCAACTGCTATTCCTTCCTTTAACTTATTTAAATCTAAATCAGTTTTAGGAGGAAAATAGTTGTTATTATAAGGTGGGGAAACAGAATTATATCCTAAACCAGTTTTTAACTTATCATGAATTTGAGATTTGATAATTTGATTTACACTCTTAGAAGCATGTTCAAGATCACTTACTGTTAATTTTATATTGTCTCTTTCACCTGTGACCTCTACTAATTTCTGATTCAGTGCTTCTAACTTATCTTTTAACACATCTCTCTCCCATCTGGCATACTTAAGATCATATTCATATTGAGTTACATTCTTTTCATATGCCTTAATTTGACTTTCTAGATTTTCTATGGCAGCCGTAGTGTGTCTACTTTTAATTTCACATTGCTTAAGTTCCTTACAAAATTTCATATTATAATCTCTATAGTGTTTAACAGTCTGTTTGCACACAGGAGAACATAATTTGATTTGTACCTCATAAGGAACATCTGATGAATTGTTTTCTTCAGCAATAGCCATTAAAGCTTGATTCTTCACTTCATGTTCTGCTTGATCACTCCAATCAAAATCAAGTCCATCCTGTGAAATTAAGGCATTGGATGTACTTTCCTGTATTTGTATAGTCCTTCTCTGAATCCCATTGCTTCCTGTTCTCTGCCCATTCTGCTCTTGTCTTTGACTTCTGCATTCCCTTGCAAAGTGCCCCATTTTATGACAGTTGAAGCATTCTACCTTACTTTTATCAAACCAAGTAGCATCATTCCTTTGATTTGCAAAGTTATTCCTTCTAGTCCTTTGCATAAATCTTTTGGCTCTTTGAGTAATCAAAGCAATTTGCCACTTAATATCCATCTCCTCCAGATCATCAACATTAATCTGCTCCAAATCTTCATTAGTAAGTGAAGAGTTCACATTACTAGCAAAGAAAGATTCCAGTATCTGATCATTTGATCTGCTTTGTGATGATCCAATTCCTGCAGCAATATAAGTAGACCCTTGTTGATTTGAATCAACTTGAGATCCACTTACTGACATAAAAGCAGCATTATGATTGTTTCCTAAAGCCTGCTTTTTGCTTTCAACTTCTAGCTCAAAATTTCTCAGATCATTATAGATATCCTCAAGCTCCTTCACTTCTAAATCTGCACTCTGTCTTAAACCTACTGTGTAGATTGTCCATTCCTCACCTAATGATCTCATAAACTTCCTGTTCAAATCATCTTTATCAATCTTTACCTTATGGTTCTCCGGGTCTCCAACTAGCTTTGAAAATCTGTCAAAGGTTTGAGTTAAAGTTTCTGTTTTTGCAGAATTGAAGTTCTCATATTGTTGCTTTAATAAAGATCTTTTGTTCTTCTTGGTGCTATCATTACCACCAAATCTCTTTTCAATAGCCTCCATGAGTATTTTGGCATCATCACAGGCTTCAAACCTTCTTTGGTACTCATTAGGAATTGATAGTAACAATGTGCTGAGGGCTTTAAATTCTATAGATCTGACTTTTCTTTCTGCATCAATAGTTGGTGGTGGTCTCTGTTGCTTGACACCATCACCATCTACTGTTACTGGAGGACCATTAACCACAACTTCCCACATCTGATAATCTGTGAGAAGCATTATTGTTTGATTCTGATTTTCCACAGATCAAACTCATCAGGCCTGAGCATAGGGATTTTAGTGACCTGGATTCCTTCATTGCTTTCTGTTGCCATTGAATTCAATACTTAATCACAAACTACACCTTAAAAATCAATTTAATCTTAAATCCCAGATCTTTCTGTATTCAAAGATTTCCAAGCTCTGATACCACTTGACAGTCCCGATTCAATTCAATAAACTTGTAACCTTGAACAAGCTTTGAATTATTATTGAGAAGTTGCGGAATAACACTCAATAATATTAGAAAGATCAAAGATAAATATTGAGAATAATAAATAACAAAACACAAGTATTAAATCCAAAGCTTCAATCTTATTAATATGAATAAGACGAATACACTTGTTGTATTAGGGTTTACACCTTGAAGCTGCGCTATCTTTTATTCACTATTTTCGTCTATAATCTAGGTTCTAAGGATCTCTATTTATAACACATAGAGTCCTGTACAATCTCTTATTATTATGGAGTTAGATAACTTCCATAACAGACTCATTCTTATCACAAAATCTTATCACAAAATCATAAACAGTGTTAACCACCACATTTGAACATTCAGTGGAAACAAACTTCCAACAGTGGTAACTGCTTCATTTATGAAAGTCTAAGTATAAATTCAACTAACAGTGTTAACCACTTCAATCTACACTAACAGTCGTAATTACATAAACAGTGGAAACTACTTACAAATCTTAACTAACAGTGTTAATCCTTGTAGCAGTGTTAACCTTCAGCTCTTCAAACAGTTGTAATCTTGAACCTTCAGTGGTAATCAATTGTTCTCTTCAACTTTAACAAACAATGGTAATCTGAACCCAAATCAGTTTATCCTAACATCCTTTCCTTAAGAGCGGTTGAAATTTGAGCCTCTGCTCACTTTTCACAGTAATAGCGATCTTGTCACCGTGTGAAAATTATCAATTTAAAGGTTTGACGCAACGAACAATAAGTAGTATAATATTACATTAAAAATGTGTATTTAAGTAGTAACGAAATGATAGAATACATTCACTAAAAATAAAGAGACATTAAAATGAAAATGCAATAAACAATGGTATAAATTTGATAAAATATACATTTAATGAGACAAATGTAAAATTCTTTTTAAATGGTGAAAATCTCTCTATATTACTAAGAGCCTATCCCCTATCATATGTGGCATCTTTTCATATTTCTTATTTATTGAGTTACCTATGTGTCAACATCTCATGATGTTATTCATCTTACAATGCGCCAAGTCACCTTAATCCAACTTAATTAAGTATTATACTCATTAATTTTGTTACTTAAATCTTGATCATTTCATCTTCCTTCATTCTTATAACCTTCTCTTATATTGAAAAGGAAATAAAAGAGTAAGGAGACTCATATATATACCAACAAAGTGCTTTAAGCTTATACTCACGTAGTCAAAGAAGAATAAAATATTACGATTGTTTGAAATTTTTTCTTTCACGCTATGAAAGTATGAATACTTTCATAATATGAAAGTATGAAAGGATATGTAATGTCAATCAAATGTTTGAAAAATGTCACAATTAAAAAAATACATAAGTTTTGTATAAATCAACTACATAAGTTTTATATTTCAAGATAGATTTAGTTTATAATTTAATTGGTAATTCAAATTCAATTTCATTTGATTAGTAAATATCCTTTAAATTTTACAGTTATTTCACATCTCAAATATGTATGTAAATATGTATTTTATAATTTTTTATATGGTGTTGAGGAGTTTATGTCTGAAATTTTTATAAAAGTATATTTTATTTTGACTATAAACAACATTTGCATCTCCATTGAGGTAAATTTTATTATCATTATGCCAAATAGATTATTATGTATGGATAGTTATTCTTTTTGTAAATGTCAAAGAAAATTATATCGGGTTTATATACGGGGTTTATCAATCTTGTGTTATAAGACCATTAAATACACTTAAGTTTTAATTAAAGGGCTAATAGCCCTGAAAAGTAACCTAAAATTTCAAATTTCTCGAAAAGAGGAATATCACTTTTAAAATATACTCCGGTAAGATTGATAACCCATAGTTCAAAATCATGTAAATTAGGGAAATATTTACCATCTACTCCGGTAACCGGCAATATTATATCTGAAATGGCTTTTATATGTCATTTAAATTAGTGCAAGTCGACCAAAAAGGTAACTTCAAGTTCCAAATTTCCTGAAAAAAGGAATATTAAGTTCCAAATTTCTCGAAAAAGTGGATATTAACCGGCACAATTTAAAAATAAAAAAAGTTTCAGGTCATTTTTCCTTTAATTTAAGTTTTTTGAAAAAAAAAACTCTTTTCTCGGGATAAATTTGAATTATGGATCCTTTATGGGCGGAGTTAAAAGTGATATTTCCTTTTTCGGGAAATTTAGAATTTTAGATTACCTTTCTGGGCCATTAATTAATGAATTCATTTTTTACATGTGTACAAAAAGGTTATATTTTCTTTATACATAATTTATTGCTTTAATGAATGTTCTTTACATTATTTCCTTATGTTATAGAAGTTAGTCGAACCCTTATAGCATATATTTCTAATAAACTTCCTTTTTATACATAATATATTGATCCGGTTATATTTTATGAAGCCGTCCATCGGACGGGATTCACACTAGTTTTATTATATAATGACACATCAGTTTCTATAGTAAATGGAGTGTTAATAAGTTGTCACATCATCTTGTCAAAACTTTATTTTATCAGTATAGATAGATAGATACATAGATACATAGATACGTAGATGTGGGACTCATATAGAGATAGAAAGTCAATGGATTTTTATTAGAAGTATATATTGTTGAAATGTCAAAATTTCCATATGATCATTAGTAGAGAATATATGGCTTTAAATGAGTTACAACTCAATTAGTGGCATGTGATATAATTTTTTAATTAATGTAATTATAATCATAGTTTTCATGTATAAATTAGGTATTTGCCATCTTTTTACATCAAATACGTTAGTATAGTCTATTTGAGTATAATCGGAATACATAAAAATTTTAGCATTCTATTTTTAGTAAAATTTATTTTCTTAAAACATGGTAGTTGATGATGATAATATTAGGTAATTGTAATGTATGAGGTATCAGTAAAGAACTAAATTCATTTTTTTATGTAGAAAAATAAATAGTTATTTATTAAATGTAATCCATAAATTTAAAAAGTTATATAATATAGTCTGATAAAATTGAATTAGAACTCCTCACAAAATATTAGTTAGTAGTTTGTTAGTAATTTAAAATCTTAAAAATTTTTAGATGAGAGTGTTAGAAATTAGAAAGACTTTAAAGAAAAAGCTAATTTGATGATGTGTCATTGTTAGGGTGTTTAAAAGAAAGTAATGTGATGATGTTGCATAGCTAAGAATCAAGAAAAAATATTTATTTTATAAATAAATAAATATAGATGATAAAAGTTTCATGTTTTATACTAGGTAAAAGATATATAATAACTACGAAATTGAATAATTTATCATAATTTTAATTTATCGTATGTGAAGGTTCTTTAAAGGTAGTCTTGCATTAAAACTCGTGTATACATACGAGCTGTTAAATTTTTATTTGTTTTTTATAATATGCAATCAGTGTATAGGATTAAATTATAACATTTTATCGCAGTTTAAAATTTTGTAATGAAGCTTAAAATTTTATTATATATGGTTAGATGTATATATTAAACAATCTAAGTAAATGAAAAGGAATCTAATAGGAAAAAAATTGATAAAAAGAAGGAAAATTTTTATATTTTTAACTATGAGCATATATGTGAGAATATTCTAATAGTTAAAAGTTGTCAGTTATACTCAAGTAATAAAATATTAATTTTAAATCATCTTAATACGATAAACAACTTTCTTTTCCAATCATTATTGTTATATGTACAAATTAGAATATAATTAAAAGTGCAATATAATATAACTATAAATAATAATATAATAGTAAAGTAATTATCTATATCTTTTAAAAATATGGAGTAGATTAATTGTTAATTTAAAAATCAAAATTCATGTTTGTCAAATTCTGAAGTAGTCGATTCTTTAATTTTTATCTGTTTTGATTTATTTGATAACAATAACTAAATAAATTATTTAAACTTCTTTTATTAAAATTGTAAATTTTAAGAGGTGTTATTACTAAATTATGTGAAATTTAAATTGAATAATTGAAAATTTCTTAATCGATGACATCATGGTTTCCTATATATTTTGTAACTTTGTTTGATTGTCTTTTTAAGTAAATCCTTATTTTATTTTATTTTGGTTTTCCGACATACGAATTCGATTTTCAGTTTGACTCTCAAAAATCCCGAAATTGAATAATGTAAATCGATTAAACTGAAAAACTCGTAAAAGAATCGATAAATACTTATAATACATAATAGATCGAGTAACTTTTACCGTACACAAATAAGATGTATCACGTTAAGTAGAATCAAGAAATCGATATATATGAAGCTTTGTGTCTCCACTATTTCAAAAATCGATACGAGACATGGATTTTGATTTTCCACCAAATCATATTTTATGCATGAATACGTAACATCATCGTGGAATACAAAAATCATTAAACAAAACTCAAAAATCTAATCTGAGAAACAAAAAAACCCAAAATAATTTTTAAAAGAATGCTAATTATGGAACAAATAATACACGTTAAGAACTGTATTTGGGCCAAATAATCGTGTGGACCAAAGTTGTGGAATTAATGCTAGTGGGCTGACCCAAATTCGATGAAGAGAAGACTGAACTGAAGCCCAACCGCCGGTTGAAACAACCAACCGCCGGTTGGGGTGAGGCGGTTAGAATCCACCAACCATGCACGTGTTTGGCACATATTAAGATCCAACCGCCGGTTGATCACTTCAACCACCGGTTGGGTTTGCGCGTGGAAATATATGGAAAGTACTCCCGGTTGGAAGCTCCAACCGCCGGTTGGATGGGCGGCCAGAAAACCTATAAATAGCTCATTTCTCAACACTTCAAGGGACACTTTTTCTCTAAAAATCCTAATTCGGCTGGAGCATTTCTTGAGCATTTCTGGAAGATCATTAGAGGTGGAAGGCACCAAGATTGAAGCCTCATCATCCTTGCGAAGTTAATTCGGCTTTTTGGTTTGAAAACTTCATCCGATTTCATTTCAATTATGTTTTCTAGTTTGATTGTTGATCTGATTTTTATAATGAGAATGTTGAACTAATTTCATTTGATTTTATTTAGACTTATAGTACTTAGATAATGATTTTATCAATGAATGATTGTTATATTTTAATTCTATTAATGTTTGTAATGTTTATTCGTAGATCCACATTTATTTGAGGTTGCTTGCTTCTACTTAACGTGGTTAATCTAGTTTAAACTAATACGAGAGTTGGTTTAGATTGGTTAATTATTTGTGATTGTTACTTTATTGAGATAATCATGGCTAGAATCTGTAGTCGGATATAGGTTAAGATTCCTAGATGTAATTGATTCAAATGAATGTGATAATTGTTCTGAAATAATAGGGCAGTAATTAGACCTTAACTAGCGAAGGGTTACTAGGGTAGATCATTACCAATGGTGAATTTTTATTAAATAAATTAAAGTGGACAACGTTTTAACGTATTCTAGTGAATCTTGTGTCTTTCTTGATGTTTATATAATTGGTTTTCCCTACCCGGAAAACTGATTTGCTTTAGAAAATTCCCATAGAATAATCTAATAGAATTGAGATGATAACCAGATTCTAAGGAAACATAGTCTAAGTAAATGCTTCTTTCTCATTTGATTGCTTAAAAATTATCTAAGTTATTTGTTTCTTTAAGTTTATTACTTTTCTATACTTTACTTTTATTGTTTAAAATTGATTTTCACAAACGTTCGTACGGAACTAAAACTCCCCCATTAACTTATTATTTGTTTTGTTAAACTTTTAACCCGATTTTATCAAATTGAAATTATCGTTCCCTGTGTTCGACTCGGACTTGCCATAAGCTATACTATTATACGATCATGTATTCTTACCTGTATTGTGTGATAGATAACTTTAGTGAGATCCGATTCATAAAAATATATATACACTTTACACACATCACATATATATGAGAATATTTTAAAAGTTAAAAGTCATCAATTATATTCAAATAATAAAATATTAACTTCAAACCATCTCAATACGATAATCAACTTTCTTTTCCAATCATTATTATTACGTGTACAAATCAGAATATAGTTAAAACTAAAATATAATATAACTATAGATTGAGATAATAATATAATAATATAATAATAATAAAGTAATTATTTATATCTTTCAAAAATATCGATAGAGTAGTTGTTGATTTAAAAATCAAAACTTCATGCTTCTCAAATTCCGTAGTAGTTGATTATTTGTCTTCTATTTTTACCTTTTGTTTGTTTGAATTTATTTAATAATAATAATTAAATTAATTATTTAAACTTATTTATATTAAAATTGTAAATTTTAAAAGGTTTTATTATTAAAATTATGTGAAAATTGAGAGACCTAATTGAGTAACTGAAATTTATTAATTGATGACATCATCAATGGGTTTCCTATATATAATTTATAAGATGAATTCACAAAGTGTAAAAATAAATTACTGGTTTTAATTCTTTATGATTAAAAAAATAAATATTAAATAATAACAAAAAAATAAAATTTGAATTACTGAAAATTCACGGAACGTCTAGTCTATAGTCATTTATGATGTTAATTGACTTCTTCGTTAAATTTTTTTTATTCCGAATTAGAGGGGATGGTCCAATATTGAAGGAATGAGAGGCAGGTAATCCTAACCTTCCAATTCAATATCAATGGCTGAGAATATTAGTGCCAATTAAAACTAATTAAAAAATGTCAAAATATTTTGGTCAAACACCATCATATTTTCCTTCTTCAACCTTCATTCTACTTTCTCAACCTCCTCTCTTCCCGTCGGCCACAACCACGCAATCACTAGATTCCAACCAGAGCGCACCTCAAACCAAATTATGGCCATCTCGACACCGCAACAAGATTCTAAACCTCGCACGCAGTCATCAAATTCTGGCCACCCCGCACATCGCAACCAGACTCCAAACACCTCGCACGCAGTTACCAAATTCCGGCCACCCCGCACGACACAACAGATTCCAACTACAATCACTATTTATGTTGCTCACTAATTTAAAATGCTACAGAGATCAATTAATAAGTATGAGTTATACATGAGATTTACATAAAAAGGATTTTAATCAAAATAATTTTGTCTCCGACGAGATACACAAACAAATGTGAAGAATGATTTGTTAAAGGAGATAGACTGATGAAGTATAATGGTGGTAAATAAAGTACACATTGGTAAAGAAGTCAAGTACTACCATTTTCTTGAAAATAGAATAATTTTTTTGTTTAAAGAAGTCACGTAATATCATATCAGGAAAAAGTGTATTTTATCACATGGCTTTGTTTAGCCCTTTGACTTTTTTTTTTTTTTTTTTTACTATTTATCTTTCTAAAAATATTTATTTAAAACAAGAAGTGATATGTTGAAAACTAATCTATTTTACACTCTAATCAAGTTATAAAAGAGATAATATATGACAAATAACAATTTTTGTTAAGTTTAATTGGTTAAAACAATAATGCAGTTTAGTGTTAAATGATTGTATCATAGTTTAAAAATTGTTGCATCATAGTTTACGAACAAATGAACCATTTTTTAAAAACAACTCCGTCATAGTTTATAAAAAGTTGCATCATAGTATAAAACAGCTGCATAATAGTTTAAATCAATTGCATCATAGTTTACGAACAACTAAACTATAGATGAAAAACAACTTCGTCGGGTTTTTAATCAATTGCATCATATTTTAAAAATAGTTGCATCATAGTTTAAATCAACTGGATCATAGTTTGCGAACGACAGAACGATCGATGAAAAAGAACTTCGTCATATTTTAATCCAACTGCATCTTACAATGTTATCCTTAATGTATTTGATTGTGTTTGATAAAGTGACAAATTATTAGTTAATATCCTTCCTTCTCACCTAAGAGGATATGCCCTCCTTAACCACACCCAAAACTATTTAATACATTCAAAATAAATAGTCTCGTAGAGAAATTAAAATTAGTGAAAGGGTAAAGTCCACTGGACCAAAATACGACAAAGGTTTACTAAATTAATAATTCTTATTAAGTACTAGATTTAAAGGAAATATGTCGTAACAAAGTTTTATTACTTCTGCTATTATTTATTTTTAAATTAGTTCTCAAAGATTATTTGAGGCTTATTTAGAACATAAAGTTGTAATATGACAACAAACTTTTTTTACAAAACCTTTAGAAAAAAGTAACACAAAGTACGTTCTTGTAGCAACTTCAAAAATATAACATTTTTATGTAAGCTTTATCGAGCTCAGTCACATCGTTATATAGTAGAATACCCTTAAAATAATTTACCACTTTACCAATTAAATCTCATACAATATTTTTTCCTTTGACCCCCAAAGTCAATTTTAAACCCAGAGTAAATAATTCTGCGTATATGCTTATTTACTAAGGTTACTTGTGTAAGTAAAGACAAACACCCCCTAAAAAGGAAACAGTTATCCTCGATTCATGGAGACCTGTGTATTCCGAATTTTATCATTTAAAAATCAAACCCATAAACCAAATTCTATCTACCAAACCTATAGATACAACAGCAGCTGTAATCAAAAGAATCCATTCAAAGTGGGTAGCAACAAAAACCAAGTTTCTTTCGATGAAACATCATATGAGGCCGAGAGGCTTCGTTTGGATGCTAAAGCAAGAGAATCAATGGCTATTGAAGCAGCTGAAAAACAACTAACTGATGATGAAAATGACCCGAAAGCTTGGAAATGGGTGATCCGAAAAAGGGTTTGGGATTTAATGGAAGCTAAAAACATTGCTCAGTTTCCAAGACCTGTTCATCACAGGATTCCTAATTTTGTTAATGCTTCCATTGCTGCTAATAAAGTAAGCATTTTTATAATTTGTATGATTGGATTGGATGTTGGTTTGAAGTCAATTTGTTTTATGTATTTATGATAATTTATTTATGCATCATTTGGCCATTTGATAGTTTTGGGTTCATTTTGAATGTTTGTTCAAAGAAGAAAGCTGGCTGATTGTTTGTATTTATTCGGGTGAAATTGTGTGCTAGTTGAGTAGGTTGGAGGTGTTCCTAAAGGCTGATTGTGTGAAGGTGAATCCTGATACGCCTCAAAAGCAAGTCAGATTTTTGACACTTAATGGTCAGTTTTATCTGTTTAAATTTGTTTGGTTGCTGCAGATTTGTTTTAATTATTGTTCACTAACCCAAAGTTGAAATGAAACAGAAAGAAAACTAGGTGCGTTTAGTTACAAAAAAATCTCCATATTTCAATCTCTATTTTTCTAAAGATTTGGAAGTGTTTTGTGTCCCTAGAAAATTGATGTAAATTAAAAAAAAAAGAGAGAAAAAAAATGCATTTAAATATGAATTTTCAGTTTCCAGAATAGAAAATGTGGAAAACCACATATCTATTTAGTTCTAAAAGAGAAAACAAAGATTTCCCTTTTCTTAGAAAACTTCTCCAAAAAGCACGCAACTTAAACACGTTTTCTAGTTTTCTTAAAAAAAATCCAAATAACAGGAGGAGTTTTCCATAACAAAATGCATCCTAAGAATTTGACAATTATGTCGTTCATTGAACTAGATTAATTTTATACTATGATGGTAGTTTTGTCTTTAAAAAAGTTGACAAGAGTACTTGTCTTTGTGAAGGTGGAAAGAAGCTGCTTACTCCTCAGCCCCGTTTAAGAACCGGATTTTTCTCTATACTTGAATCAAATAATTTAACACCTAGTACCATGAACGAGGCATGCACTTCTGTTGGGGTTGCCAAATATGGAAAGCCCATTGGACTGGATGAGAAGATTAAGGTAGACCTTATTGTCATTGGCTCGGTTGCTGTTGATCCAAAAACCGGGGCTCGACTTGGCAAGGGTGAGGTATGTAACTCCCTCTGTCCCTTCATAGTATGACTTTGAATACTTGAACATAGAGGTTCCAATGTGGGCGGGTAACCGATTAAAACTGGTCAGGTTAGACCAGCCTTTTTATTAAAATTAATTATTAATGTGTTTAATATGCTTCCAAAAATATTAAAAATAAAAAAATAAAATGAAATAAATAATCCATGTATTGGAAGTTTTTGTCATTTGAAAGCACTTTGTGTGACCCATTTGACGTTTGACCAGTGTCCTGTTTAGTTAAACCTTTTATCTTAACTTGTTTGACTAGTTAGACATAAAACACAATACAGATAACAAATAAGTGGGTCAAAACTGCCGTCTTTAGTTTAATAGGAATCCCAGACTATTGGTTAAAGAGTCCCTCTGTTCCTATGAGAACTGCAACGACTTGGTTCCTTTTGAGTATCTTCAATGAGAATTTGCAACATTTTGTTTGTTCGGAATTGTAACATCAAGGTAACATTTTGGCCCGTTGTTATCAGTACAAATACATAATAGTATTGGTTTATGTTTACAAGATTTCACAGTTTTGTCTTTTTATACAACTATGATAGATATTTGTCAAATAGTTAAACAATTCCCTTCAACTATTTGCCATATAAAATATTAGGCTTAACATGGAAATGAAGTATCTTAAATAACAATTCAGATGACATAATAAAAGTTACTTATGGATAAAAATAGATGACTAGTATTTTCGAATTGGCAAATTAGGTAGTTTTTACTTGAGACTTTTCCAAAGCAGAGATGTTGGATTTTTATCTTCTAACCTCCTGAAAAGATGATTGTTGCGTTCTTATATGAGAAATGGAGTTTTTCAAGGAGATGAAGGTGTAAAACAGTAAAAGTCATATTCTTGGAACCATAACTAATTTACATTGTTTGGGAACTGATTGAATTTCGTAGTTATATAAGAGTAAAATGGAACTCTTCAAAACGAAATTACTAATAAATTTCCTAAAGAAAATTACATCAATTCCCAAGAGACTGTTGGTTAAGAAAATATAGAAATTACAAAGGTGGCTCATATAGGCTTGAGTTTTCTAAGGATTTTAGGTATGGCTCACCGCTCATGTAAGGGCGAATAATTTATGTTTCCAGACCTACCGAGACCAAGTCATTAGCTGGGGCTTGCCCATCTTTTAAGTACAGTCGTTATATGAATACTTGACAACAGACGTGGCAAAATGGACGGTTGGGTAATGGGTCAAATCAGATCGTTTTCCGTTCCATTTCAACTTTGTCGTTTCTTTTTCTTATTTTTCACATATACATATTGTTAATGAGGTTACAAAAGCGAGATTTTTGGCGTAATAATATTATGGAAACTTGAGAAAATACCAAAAATTTTGGTTCCATTAAGAATTGAGCAAAACAAGTCGATGTTTAGACACTTGGACAGAATCCAAAAAACCAAAACAGTTCCTATTCTATCATAATCTAAGCTTATATCAAACTAGTAAGTTAATCTTCAAATGAAACCTAAAAATAAATCTTCAAATAATGTATATGTTCGGTAATTGACAACTCTACTTGACATACAGAGATGAATTTATGGACTAAGACTTCATCGATGATGCAGGGATTTGCAGAACTTGAATATGGAATGCTGCGTTATATGGGAGCAATTGATGACTCAACTCCAATTGTTACATCTGGTACAAGTTAATTTGGCTATATAGCTCCATTTTCAAAATAGATATATAATAGATCAGTAAAAATGGAATTTTACTAAATTTGTTGATGTGAATAAAACTGAGGCTATCAAAAAGTGAGTAAGTGACCAAAGTTTTTTCAAAACCTCCTAAATAATTTTATTCAAAAAAGTAGTATTAAATTTTGTGATCAATTATTGACTCACCAACTATGTAAAAATGTTGGGACACACATACTACCCTTCGGGTTTGAACCCATATCCAAAAGTTAGATGTTTTGACTTATTACCCAGCCTGTGAGGCCGTCACACCCACCCATTTTGCCACCTCGATAATCCTCATAGTCCAAAATGCAATATTGAGTTGCAATCAATTCTTATTTGGGGAAATTTTCACTTTCAGTGCATGACGAACAGCTGGTAGATAATATTCCTATTGAGAAGCTACTCATTCATGATGTCCCCGTTGACATCATATGCACTCCAACCCAAGTTATTTTTACCAACACACCCATCCCTAAACCTCAAGGTCAGTTTCCTATCTTATACGATCCACACACTCAATAGGCAATGTGACTGCCATTTCAATTGATTTCATCATTTCGAGTCGTTCAACTTATTTCATTTATGGGAATGTGATGATACGAGTGATCAATTGTGTTAGGTATTTACTGGGACAAATTGTCACCTGAGAAGCTGGGTCAGATCAAAGTTCTTAGAGAACTGAAAGCCAAAATTGAAAGAGAAACTGGACAGAAACTTCCTAGTGGCCCTTCTGAGAAGTTACCTCCAACTGCTAAAAGAGGACAAAAGCGATAGTTTTCTTTTTATCTTCTGAAACAGAACAAAAAATGCTAAAGGAATTCATGAGAAAATAATTCATTCATTTGTGTATATTACTCTTATGATGTTTGTGAATCTGTTGACGTTTTATAAACTGTTGGCTTCTATTTCAGGTCTTCAACAGATGCCAATTCCTTTTCTTGATTCAGTATGGACATTGAGACGTTCGGTTACTGATAGAAAAAGAACTTTAAGCATGCATAATCCATGACGAAACTGAGTAACCTTTTTCAAAAGAAGACTTTGTAATGACTAGATTGTAAAAGAACTTTAAGCATGCATGATCCATGATGATGTAATCATGTCTTAAATTCAGTTAGGTAAAATTGCAAGTGAAACAAATACTTTCAGTCGATTTCCATTTTAGAAAACCTCCTTTCAAGATCAAGATTAGAACGGATATGTTTTATAAAAGACCCAATTTAGATCCATGGATGTTGATTTTAGAAGTATGTTTTCTAAAACTGAAATTGAATGAAAGTACACACTTTAATATGTAACTTCATACATTAGTAAAACGCCTTTATGGTTCACACTAGTAGAGATGCAACACACCCAGATTTCATGAATTTTGTATATTGACTTTTTACAAACAGAAACAATGCAGCGTGGCCACTACTAAATATGCTGCAACCGTTATCGCTACTTTCCTAACGCACCCAACAACTATTGGGATGAATACAGAAATACAAACGATTCATTTGATTTAAACAAAAAGAACTGCAGAAGAATATGGATACAAATTCATCCGAAAACACAAACTTCTACAACATTCTGTTCAGCGGAACCCTATCGTTCGCACGTGGTACCCGCTCTATAGGAGATAGAGACTGCGGCATCGACATACCCACCGAAACAATAATTTCTGAAATAATCATTAGAGAAAGAAGTTATTGTAACAGAAGTAAATAGTGATATCATAGTATGCCATTGAGTAATTTTTCACTGAAAACTACGAGGGACGTTTCCGCCCGTTTACTTGAAAATGAACTGATTCAAGTTATAATTCTTTTCGGGCATGTCGTATCACAATACAAAAAAAAAAAGAATAATCACCCAAAGTGTATTTTCTACTGCTAAATTGTTTTATTAAAAAAGAATAATCACCTAATGACTAAATAGCCTAGCGGTAAGGGCAGCCCATGACTTCCTTGAGGTCATGGGTTCGAAACCTGTCATGGGTATTATTTATCATAAAGGTACCTACCACCAATGAAACGCATGACTCACAATGTTAAGGCTTAATCCGCGCGAGTTTCAGCTCGGACGTTGTGGTATATGTGATGGAAGTGATTTGCCCCGCGATGCTGGAACTTGTGGGGGGTTCGGTCGTACTCCATTGAAATATGGAGCGGCTCCATTGGGTGGCCCAAATACCCATTTTTTTTTCAACAATACATAGTACTCTTTTGTAATAATGTAGTTTCGTAATCAAATTTTAACGCATCAATTTTCTTTCTTTATTTAAAAGGGTTAGAATAAGAGAGAAAAAAAGTGTTGGAGGTCAACCCAACACTATTAGTGACAACACAACCACATATAGATGGCAAATACATGAAAATATGAAATGTAAAGAAAGAAATGGATGCAGAGAAAGTGAAGATACCAATGCCTTCGCGGATAGACAGATTTGGTCTTATGATTTCTTCAGAGTTAACCAGAAATACATCACCTATGTAGAGATGGTTTGTAGGGACATAAACACTACATAACTCTTCATCTCCATTTTCCCTCTGCAAGTAGTTGAAAATCAGTTCAGGAGCACAAGTGCAATATGTATTCAAAGACTCAACATTACATTTAAAAACCAATTTGTTCTTTTATCACCAATATATTCCTTATCAAATACTTTGTATATTGTTAAATTTGATACTCACATCCTTTCTCAAATAGCATAACTTTTGTCAAGCTTCAAGAAATAAATACTCAATTCATACTCAAAAGTCAAATATGTACTCTTTTTGGGACATTAACAATTAAATTTATCCAAACATCAATAAAACCAGAGTTACAATCACATTTTTGTATCTTCTTGCCCCATACATGAACATATCACATAGGCTGAACATTTTTTATAAAATATTTGAACTGTTTTTGGAAAGAGAAAAGGTATCAAACAAGGATACTTAAAAGTTCAAATGGCAAACTTACTTCAACTTTGATAAAAAAATACTAACGAAAATCAAGTACCTGAAGAACAACCGATGACGTAATGAAACCAAAAGCATATTCTCCCAGGCGAGGATGACGAATGATGGCAACCTCCTTAAAAGCAGTGGTGTTCTGGTCTGTCACCAGAAGAAAAGGGTTTTTTATTTCAAGTACTAAATGACAATGAAATAAGATTACGAACTTAGTCAAATAGTAATAGAAATAGAACATCTAAAGCCCAAATGTCAGGTCGCGCACATTAGAAAAGGAGTCCAACTAGGTAATTCTTGGTCCTGTTAGGTTTGCCAGAATCAAATTTTTGTCCAAAAATTTTAAACTTCTATAAATAATTAGTGTGACAAATACGATTACAAAAATTATATCATTTCAAAGATAATCTAGGGTTCTAGGCTTTCTCAATAATATGATTTAGAAGGTTTTAGGCACTACATAGTACATACATACTTTTAATGATTTTCAACTTCAATCCATTCGACCCATTTCCTTTTGAGCAATGTTTACATTTTACCCATATAACCCGTTAGTTATAAAATATAACCAAAAATGGCCTATTCATAAGGAAATGGATCAAATCCACCTATGCTGATTAGTGCAGCATATAGCGGAGATCACGGGTTCAATTTCCATCCCCATGCCCCTTTAACAACAGGTTACACAATTTATCTCTCCCATGTTGGCCGTGGGAGTGGTCATTGGGGGCCGCCAGAGAGTTGGTTACCATTTTATTCTCAGAATAAAGAAAGTAACTAATAACAAATAAAAATAAAGAGCTCTGAGTAGCCATAAAGGTCTTCTGTGATCTGTTGCTAGTGTAAATTTTATAAGAAAACAACTCCACAAAGTTCAAACATGGATATTTCTAGTTTCTAAAACCCTTTGTGATCCAGCTCAAGCAACTTCTATGAGTGCAATCAGCAACAAGAAAGTAATCATTAACTCAACACTTCACTTCTAAATTCCTAATCATGATACTTAACCATTCATATCAGTATATTACCTCTACCAAGTTTGTTTATGCTAATTTGCAAATAAACATGACATGGATTACCTGGAGAAATAGCAGCACTAATTTGTTTGGATGCCGAGTATATGTGTTTTACAAATGGCATTCTTTTTATAAACCACTCCCCTACCCAGAAGACAGTAGCACCCATCCAGGATGATGCAAAGATGCCAACAAAGAATATAAAGATCAATGACGTAAGGAATCCCAGACCTGCATGATTGTAAGGAAGGAAAGGGCAAAGTTGAAATGAAATGAGAAATAGAATAAACATATAAATATAATGGGTAATGAGAAGCTCAAAAAGTTACTAAATTAAAATATATTCAACTAGATGAACATTGGGACGAGAAGATGTGCCTCTGCTGTAATCGGTAAAAATAATGGACGTACATAACAGAGTATGGAAGTGCATTTGCGGTCTGGAGTTGTATAAATCAGACAATTAGATGTTTGAATGTTAAGAATTATATTATAATTATTAAAAAAAATAATACATAAAAAGACCAAAAACAGACAATATCTTTTTGTGATTAAATATAATATATATATATATATATATATATATAAAATATATAATAATAATAAAATAAAATAATATAGAAAAGAGCTGTTTTGTGAAATGGGAGTAATAGTCTCTTAAATTATGGGCTGAAAGAAGAGGTAAACATGTAAGATTAGTTTACTGTTAGATGATCAGTTTTGTTGAAGCTGGTATGAAACTGATCATCAAACCCCTAGATATCAGATAATTAGAAACATAATCTACTTATACAAACATTACAAACTTATTTTTGCAACTTGAACATTTGTTCCAAACGACAAATCCAAATACTCCCTTGCGTACTTGAAATTTGTTAGGGTCGTGTATTTCACTAGTATGTGTTACAAGGAACTTAGTTGGACTAACAACAAACAGAAGAATATATGAAATTGATGACTCACCAAATATTTCAACACCAAGTCTCTCATAGATAGGACTGAAGAAACCATCAAAAAACTGTACGATCCACCATGTCACAAAGAATGTAACTGCCACAGGAAAGAGGACAACACTGAAATATGCCAAGTTAAATACAAGTTAGAGAGCATATAATAGTAAATAATAATACATAAAAGGGTTAAGCTATACCATCCGGTCATGAACTTCTTTGAAACCCAACTCTGAAGAACAGCGTAACAAGCCTGGCCAATTATAAAGTCAATGTCTGTACTAGCATACTCTGAACTCTTAATGCTTATTAATGCAAAAATTTATAAGACCAAATTGTCAATCTTTACATGTGCATATACTTGCATGGATGTGAGCAAGGTGTCCCCTTAGTCAGAACGTAACGATGGGCAACGTAGATAGGTTGGTGGACATATCATAGCAAGAAGAAGCAATGCTTTTTGCACAACAGAGTACTACAAGAAATTAAATAACTACAACAGTATAAAAGATGGTGTCAACCCATTAACAGATGAATTTATCTATAAAGAACAAACAGCTTATTTTATACATTTATTGTTAACAATAGAACAAAACTATCATTTAAGAATGTGACTCAATTGCACTACCAACTAAAAGACCAGAAGCACAATAAGTTCATTTGTTCACCTGATATACCCACTATTTACTCTCACCATTGTCATAGTAAGTGATTTATAATCTCAAAGATTTGCAGGGAAGAATAAATTGCAACGAAACTTATCAAACAACATGGTAAAGAACAGAATCAAGTGTTGGATTCACATCCACTAAATCTTCAAGCTACAAATTCATAGCAAGAACACTTCACAACATCGATTCTAATTGTAATTCTTTCCTTTTCTTTTGAGTTGACCATTGACATACTAAATGACTAAACATCACAAACATCTTTTATACCCCTTAGATTTATACATTGTCAATTTGTCATCGAACAAGTTTACATGGAAAATTCCAGAACACTCAAAATGATAACATCGCAGCATTTTTTACAACATTTTACAGTGGATGCTTCATTTTAAGAAACGGTACATCTACTTTAGGGTACATATACTAGCTTAACGTTCTATGTTCATAAATTTACTTATTCAAAATCACATAAAACCTAATTTTGCCCTAGCACCAATACAGTCTAATCCAAACGACTAATTCGGATCTCATCATTTACAAAACTAATTATAGAATCAATCAGGGCAAAACTATTAGTAGAAAGAACTAAGAAAGAGAGAGAAACAAGTGAAACCTTGCGAGTGGAAGAATTGGGAGAATTAGGGGATGATTTGATGTTATCTTCCGTATCTTCAACAATAATGTCATGATGTTGTTGACTAACAGTATTACTACTACTAGTTAATGATTCCTTTGATCCTTCTGCCATTTCCAACTGGTTGATGCAGATTTATTATAGTTGACCGGAGAAATTGTCGGAGGGTTTTGGATTTAATGTCCGGATGAATTCAGTTGGAATTAGGACTGAATCTATACTTTGGTTGTCTTTGAGTGGAGTGGAAGTTTAGAAGTTTGTTTTACTCTATTTTTGCCCTTCATGTTTTCATTTTTGATGGATTCCATAAATAAATATATCTTCTAAGTTTCATCTCAAAACGAATATTAGAAACCATCAAATTACACTTCAGTGTGAATTTGATGGATCGACTCGTTAAACTCCAGTTAACGTGAAACCATCAAATTCGATAAGGATCAAGAGTAGGGGTGTTAAGAGCCGACTTGTATATTTGCTACGGTGTTTTATGGTTAAGTTTTCGAGAATATTATTGAGTCGATTGTGTGGGTGAGAAGTATTAAGAGAAGTTATGTCCTCACAGGGGGCACAGACCCTTTGACTTCCACTATTTAGTGGCGGTCAAAGTTAATTTAAACGAGTATGCACCTCACACTTACGTACTCATTTTATAACTTAACTTATAATACCTTTGATTCCGAGTAAATCCCAAAATACACTAAATTTACCAACACTCATGGTATTAATTCTCCTCTGACAAGGCTTATTTTAATTATGTCATGAGTGGCGGGATATGTGAAAGCTTAATCAAAGTCACGTGACTAGATGGTATCATCAATTGGAGATTGAAAGAGAGGTCTCAATCCGGCAAGATTCTCAGTGATTTCAGTGGGATAGTAAGTTGTCTAGAATTTTCTAAGTTTAGCATGTTGCTTAAGTTATTAATATCCTATAAATATAAACCCTATGTAGTTATAAACCTGGACATGACCTATGAAAATCAATGAAAATTCCTCTAGTGTGGTCCTGTGGACTATACATTGGAACAAATATGTAATAGAAAGTTTGAAGAAGTGCATGACCCGTGGGCCTTCTACCTCCACGCGGTATTGCTATGTGTATGTCCCTATTGATTTAAGAGTTGTTGCATTTAGGAGGGCTACATCATTTACAAGCTCGTCGTATATCAGAATCAACTTCTTTATTATTAGTGTCAACAATACTATTGAAACGCCCCAGATTTTTTTTTTTTTTTTTTGGCATTTAAAAACACTCCAACAATGTCCTAGGACTCGGATACATATATATAAAACAAATATTTAACTCAAAAGAATTGATTTGTACTCAAAACCACAATTTATAAAATCTAACAAGGTACCCGCCGGGTAGGCATGGGTATCCGCCTGGTAGCCATCATTACCCATTTCGCTGACCAAGTTTTCAAAGGCCATACACGTTTGACACACTAGTACCCGCCGGGTACCATGGTTACCCACCGGGTAGTTCAGTTACCCGTCGGGTACTCACCCTACACCAGCAAAACTCAGTTTTTGCACAACTTATTTCCCAGGTTTTTAACCACAATTTAATGGAGCATTTTGCTAAGTTTTTTAAACATGTTTTTTTCCACCTTTAAATCAACCAAACCCGTAATGTAAATAAAAATGGTTTAACACCATTTTAACCCAATTATACAAATCCACAAATAACATTTTTAAACAAATGAACTCTAACTCAAAAACATAACCTTTTAACAACACATGATCACTAAATGCTAATTTCACCCAAAACATGTACAAACTACATTTGTACCAACTCTTAAGCAAATTACACTCAACAACAGACAAGTCATTTGACATCACAATTTAAACTTCAAACGACAATATATATAACTCAAATTTTCACATGACTCATAAAAAGGCGATTACAACCAACTAATAAATTTGACTCCAAAGTGGGGCTTCTCTTTTGCACCCTTTTCAACTCTTTGATCATCTAAGCATATAATCAAATATACAAGGGTTATTATACACATTTGGGTAATCACAATTCACTCAATTCCTCAAGATGACACACAATTAAATACTCATGTAAAACCCCCCTCACTGTCTTTAAAAGACCAAGTGACCCTCTTTGGATAATTATATCTGGGGTGCAGGAATGAGGCAACAGATCGCAATTTATCTTCTGATCTTACTTAACACCTATGTCTAATTGATTTTATCGAGGTAAATACTAATTGATCCTATGTATGTTAGGCTATCGGTTTAGTGGAGTTAAGTTGTTTAAGCATCTTAGACTACAAGCGAGTCTTTGCTTTCATTTCAGAACTCCATATCCAATTAATGTAAGCACAAATACTTCCGTCTTGAATTAGACCCTCCTTTGCCATCAGTCGTTCATCCCTAAGTTTACTCGCTGTGTATAATGCGGTAAGCATTTCCACAGCTTTATGGTTCCTAGGCCATTTTCTAGAAGGGTAACTTATAGGTAATCCACGATGAGATGGACCTACGATATATCCTTAGCTTCCATGTATTTGTACTTTACCAGAGGTATTTCCAACGCTATACAGAGATAACTATGTATTCGTAGCTAGGGTTGATCAGATCCTAAACTAAGGCAATAGTCACGTGAAAAACTGGAAAAGGTGAATGGGTAATTAAGTCTATATTCAGGATAAGCTCAACCAGATACATAGCATAACAATTTCCAATCGTATATAATTAAAATATTAATTTAACATCATCTGTATCCTAATATCTACATTTCAACAATCACATTATTAAGCTAAGTAATTACCATGGCAATAATCAAAACATGTACTTAAATAATATGCAAAGCAAACATTATGACAATTGTTGGTGCATTTTGTGTGACAACACCTTCTAGATAGTTAGATAGTTAAGTAGTTGTTAAAGTTCAATGTTAATCGTGTTAATATATAACTAGCAAACATATATGAGCTAGCGAGTATGGGCCAGCGATCATGGGCTAGCGAACATGGGCTAGCGAACATATGTGTTAGGAGAGTGGGCTAGCGAACTTGGCTAAGTTCGCCCAAGCCCAAGCCCCGCGAATTTGACACATTATATAAGTGTTTGTTCGGTTTAGGGTTCGGTGTTAACGAATGCAGCCGTGGTAAAAGTTTAGAGAAGCGAGTTCGTGAGTTTGTGTATTACAAAGAATAGTTTACGGGTTTACTGTAATAGTTCTTAGGTTTGATTGTAATCATCATTAGAATCAATATAAGAAGCGTTTGAAAGTGATTCGTTGTGTTTTATATACTCGTTTGTGTTTGATTAATCTATTCAGGGATTCCGCACCTGATTAGGTTAGTTAACCTCGTTATCGATCCAGTGATTGTGGAATTACAATTGGTATCAGAGCATTTAGCAAATTTCGCGTAGTTTCGAGGTTATAATCGACAAAAACGAGTGGTTTCGGGTTGTTTGGACGTTGTGTACTTACGTTTTGACGATCAAAATTGTTCCAGAAATCGTTCGTATCTGAGGGGTCGGACGACTTTCAGATCGAAAATTTTCGACTTTTGGGGTTTACAGCCGATCGGGCGAACATAAGGGTTTTTGGGCGAACATTAGTGTTTGAGCGAACATACTACAAAGTTCGGTAGACACATTCGGGCGAACATATCACAAGCTCGTTTGACCTTCGTTGACCTTTAGTTCGACGAACTTAGCTGTTTGAGCGAACTTACCTCAAGTTCGCTAGTGTGTTTGAGCGAACTTACCTCAAGTTCGCTAGTCTAATTGAGCGAACTTACTCCTTATTCGGCGAACTTATCCCTTTCCAAAAAAAATCTTTTGAATAAGTTGCGAAAAATTTTGTTCTGCCAAATCTTGTTTCCAAGCTTACGATTTCTTAATATTAGCCTGTGAAAAGTTTCATTTTACTCAAGGACTTTTCGTACTTTTTGAATGAAATTTTGGAGGGAAAAAGTTGAAAGGAGTATATTACAATAAATAATTATAATGTCAAATTTGAATAAAATGCTTGAAATGGACCACGAGGTCGGTCGAGCTACTTCTCCACCAAAGCTACTGAAGGTTGAGGATTATTTTTGGTGGAAGGAGAGGTTCGAATCATACTGTAAATTTCATGACCTAAAGATTTGGATATGTATTGACGAAGGATATATTCCCCCGATTGAGAATATCGATGGGAAAGACAGTTTATTCCTATTCGAGGATGAAGTCGGAGGATAAAGAGATGTATCAGTCTGAGAATAGAGCATTATCTAGTATCAAGATGTGTCTTCCTAAGGAGATACTTCATACTTTCAGAAATTACAGGAGTTCAAAGAAGCTCTGGGAATATATATGAAGAAGGTTAAAGGGTAGTCCTCAGGTGAAAAAAGGAAAGACCGAGTTACTGAAAAAACAGTTTGCAGTATTCCGATACATCAAGGGAGAGGAACTAGATGATATTATCACCCGATTTTACCACTTGATGACTGAGTTGGATAGTCATAAGCTGGAATACAGTGAAGCAGAAAAAACAGATAAGCTGGTAGATGCCTTACCTCCTAAGTGGGAGTTCTATGTTTTGATGATAAGAGTTCTATGTTTTGATGATAAGAAATGATGAAGCTAAATACTTGGCGATGACACTTGAGGAAGTTATTGACAAGTTGAGAGCTTATAAGTTCGAATTGCAGAAGAAGGATATGGGAACTGATCAGGTTCAGGATCCAAGGATATATTATGGAAAACCATCAACTGCAATTACATCATCTAGTAATACAACCACTTTCTTCTCTAGAAATGCAGAGGAAGTAATTGTTTTAGAGAATGAAAGTATCTGTCTGTTCTAGAGATGAAGACACTGGAAAAGTGCTTCTACAGGGAGGTCTACTCAAGGGCACAAGAAAATGCCGATAAGTGTGAAATCTGCTGAAGAACAACTTTCTGTTCTTGCTTCATTTGTTGCTTCATATGAAAATTATATTCAATGAAAGATCAATGATCCTGCTATTTGGGATGAGGATTATGATCAAATTGACCCTGATGATCTAGAAGAGATGGATCTTCAATGGCAGCTAGATATGGTTTCGAGAAGAGTGAAGAGATTCATGCTTAGGACAGGTAGGAAGCTGGTTAGAGGAAAGATTGGTTTTGACAAGTCAAAAGTGGAGTGCTATAACTGTCAAGATTTTGGGCATTTTACTCGTGATTGTCAGAGGCCAAAGATGGGTCAGAGCTCATCTCAAGGGAATCAAGGTACAGGGAACAGTTTAAGTTCAAAGGCCTTGGTGGTTCAACAAATGAATGGAACTTATGACTGGAGTGCACACTCTAAAGAACCAGGAAATTCAGCTCAGGCTTTTATGGCAGAGGTTACTGAAGATGGTAAAGTAGAGATGTGGGCTATGGATGCTAAGGATGGTCAGAAGGATTTTCAGGAATCAGAATCTGATGTTTTGAATTTGGACCACAAAGGTAAAATTAGCACTGAGGATTTTATTTCACACATGGCAGATCTACAAACAGATAAGCCAAAGGTGTGTCTTGATCTACTCACTATAAAGAATGTGTGCTGTTTGTATACTGACTTAACTGAACAACTAAAAGTGCAGGTATAGTCAAATAATTATGGGTCAGCTCAAATTAAAAAATTAAAAGAAGAAAATGTTTATTTAAAAGAGAGTAAATCTGACCTAATTAATAAAATTAAATCTGATGCTCAAGATATACAAATCTTGAAAAATACTGTGAATGAACAATCTATGAAGATTGATCTTTTATATGAACACAAAGACGATTTGACTAAACAGGTTTCAGATAAAGATAGAGCATTGGGCGATGCAAAAGTTAAAATGGTCGAATTAAATCGAAAATTTGAACAGTATCGTAATTCTTCTTTAACCTTAACAAACATCTTGAGCTCTCAGAGAAGTGCTAAGGATGTAACGGGATTGGGATACTGTGAAATACCCCCTCCTTTTAATAATAATTATTCTTCTTTATCTAGTGAGCTGATTAATGATGATAATGACTCTACTAATCCAAAATCATGTGAACTTTCTGATACTTCCGAATCAGAGAAAGTTGAATCGATTATATATGATAAGTCAAGTGAGTTGAAAAATCCTGCTCAAAAGAAAACAACTCCATAATTTCAAAAGCATGTTCAATTTGTGTCGAGTGGAGCTTTATCAAGTGAACCAAAAGTTGAGTCAAATGTGACAAGGAATGAAAAATTAAAAGATTAGCAAACGGAACACACTTTGACTCAAGACCAATCAGTTCCAGAGGCTTTTCCAAAGAAAATGATTGGAAGGATGTCGTGCTTTAAATGTCATGAAAAAGGGCATGTATCCTCTTGTTGTCCAAATAAGAAATTGGCAGCAAAGTCAAAACAAGTGTAGAGAAATCGATCACCCGTAGGATCTAAACCAGAGTTGGGTAGTAGATCAAAGAGCAATTCTCCAAGAATGAATAGTTAAAATGATAAAACTACAAATAACTAATATGTTCAAAGATATCAAACTCCAAGTAGAACCCAACAACGTTTTCAAAAAGGGTCTACTTTCCACAGTCAATGGAATTATTATAGGAATTTACATAATTCGAATAATCAACCAAGACTTCAATCGAGCTCAGGGTTGCAACCCCGACGGTCCGTGTTTGAGAGGGTTTCTCACAACTCTCCGAATAAGAGACACAGTGGTGACACACATCAACACGTAAAACCAATTCTAAGAGAATCCAAGACACCTGAAAGGAGAGATGGATATCTTAAAGAGTTTACATTTGTTGATAAAAAGGGACAATCAAAGATCGTAACGGCTTGGGTCCCCCTTAATAACTAATTTTGTTTTTAAGTTTGTGTTTGTGCAGGAGTTGTTCAGTGGATGCTCTAGGTACATAATAAAAAGGAGGAGTTTTGTGATGATTTATTTATGCTAAAGCTTTTGACAGATAAAGTTTGAGTTGTTAGTTCAACTTAAACAGGATGAGAAATATGGAATAACTAGTCTTCCAAATATATTTGTATATAAATATTATCTTAAAAATAAAAATAAAAAATGAGATTCATCGAGGTTTACAACAAGATGACGATATTTTAGTTGGTTAAGACCTTTGCATACTTAATAAATATCTAAGCATAAGTGATATTTTAGTGTTTTTGAGCCTTTAATAAGAAATTCTAATATATGGGTATTATATTGGGGGGAACATTCTATGACGTATGACTAAAGTCTTAATTTCTGAACAATAGCTTGTCATAATCCATGGTTATGAGTTTTTATATGAAATCATTTGGGGATATACTAACGGTTTCCTTTGTTGTACGAAAGTACAGACCTGGACTCAGATAGTATATCTACTTGGCAATAGCGTTAAAAATTATATCAAAATTATAAGATTCCTAACTTAGTCAAAATATGTCGCTCTGTTGTACAAAAGTACAGACTTGTCACCTCTGGTTTGACTAAAACTGGTTTTGTCTACCCGAGTCAAGTTATGTCGCTTTGTAGCACGAAAGTGCAAACTTGTCACCAATGTCTTGACTCTAAAAATAATAATTTGTATACTCACTCAAACCAATGATTATGTGCATGTCTGGATTTCAGGGGTATGTCATAGGTGTGAACCACAAAATAATATGCATAATAACAATAATAAGTGTTGCTCATAAACTTGAGTGTAGATTGTTTAGGTGAACAACAATATCAATAATCATTTTGAAATGCTTATCACGCCTCATAATAACTAAAGAATGAAAATTTCCTTGTGTGCAAGGTGGTCTTTGACGCTACATGATCGTTGCTCGATGAATCTCACAAAAATATTAAAGTTATACTATACTTAGTTTATAAATATACTATAATTAGTTTTCAATTGTATATAATTAATTATACTTTAGTGTTGTATTTTTAAATGGAAGAAAGTTATTCTTGTATTAGTCATCCTTGTTGGAGATGTTGGATATAGTGTCCAAGTGCATAACTAATTGGTAAGTATATCATTAAAAGTAGAGTCCTTTTTGGGTCGCCCTCATTCGAACAGCTAAAGAGAAATAAATGAGAAATAATATTAATTGGAATTAATATTATAGTTAATTATTTAGTTTATTAATTATCAAATTTGATGAATTAATTAGAAACTAAAAGAAATTCTGGAAACCACACTCAACCGCCGGCTGGAATGTTCAACCGGTGGCTAGAGTGAGGCGGTGGAGCACGCTGGTCGTGGTTCGGGTTCTCGGGCAGAAAGCAAGCCCAACCGCCGGCTGAATAATCCAACCGGCGGTTGGAAGCCCGAATCAGACTGTCCCACATCGGCCCATGAACAAACCCTAAGCTTCCCTCTTCCCTTATAAATAGAGGGCATGCCATGGTTTCAAAAGTGCCCAGTTCAAATCTCTCTTTCTCATTCCTCTCCTTGTTAGAGTTTACACAATTTAATCAGGACCTTAGGAGTTGAAATTTTCTCTTTGGTTCGTGGGTGTGAACCATTAGAGGTGCTCTGGTTTGAGTACTCGCCTAAAAGTCAAGAAGGTCTGCGTGTGAGAAATCCAATTTTCTCAAAGGTTAGTATTTATTTATCTATTTATATTTGTTTTGTTGGTTATTATTATTAAGTAAAGATCATTTAGGGTTTAGTTTCCTTCATGCCCTAGATTAATTGTTATTTTCGCATTGTATGTTAATCTACTAAGGGAATAGAAAACCCATCAGTGGTATCAGAGCCTTAGCTTAATAATATAGGCACTTAACGATGGAGTTACTACTTAGTTAATAGTTAATTGTAAATAGTAATCAATAGATAAATTTGTATGATCATTAAATGTTAATATGGATCTAGAATAAATACTAATATTTAAATTGTTAAATGATACCCCTAAATTTTAAAATGTTTAAAATAGATCCCTGAACCTTAAAAGCTTAAAGAGACCTATATATATTATGATAAATATATATGTATCATTTAAAGTTTAAATACGTTGTCAGTCAATTGATAAATCGGCTCACCCAAAGTGAACAAACTATAAGAGAGGTATAAGGCGGGACGCTATGCTTCCCTAAAGAAGTAGGTTTTTAATATGATTCGTGCTGACCTACTTCTCCGCTTCTTTGTGCATTCAATGGAGCTACCGAGGACTTTTGATAGGATAATGTCAAGATCAAAAAGTATTGAATTAAAGTACTAAAACAAAATCCCGTTTAAGTATAACAAATGTGAATTGTATGCTATCACATGAAAACTGCAGATCTCTCATATGGATTGTTAATGGAGCGTGTGTGGTTTACCGGCACATTAATGAGAGGACATAAGTGAGAGGTTATGTGAGACTCGCGATTCTCGAGCGTACTCGGGCCGGGGACCATGCGGGTTTTGCATGGTTAAGTTCACTATCTTGTTCATGATTCTCGGCATCCCAGTCATGAATGGTAGATAAGCATATCTGAGATTAACATGCCATTGATTGAATCAATGAATCTCAAAAGAACTAGGAATTTCATAGAGAATGAAATTGACAAAAGCATTGTCTACCTAAAATAAATTCATGATATGATTACGGCAAACCTCTTCATAAAACGAATCGAAAATATGGATCCTAGCCTTCATTTAGAATTGGGTAATTAAACAATTAAGGAATATTCATACTAACTAAAACTGTTTATATTATAGATGTCTACTACCGAAAATGGTACAAATCCACCCGTTCCCAGTTCCACAAACAACTCGAACTTCTCACTACTCTCAGTTCTTGGGAGGGAAAGACTAACCGGTCCAAACAATATGGACTGGATGCGTAACCTTAGGTTTACCCTAAGATACGAGAACAAGGAGTATGTTCTCGATGAGCAGATTCCCACTATTGATCTTGATTCAACCCAAGAGGAGATTGAAACTCACCGAAAACCTTTTGAAGATGCAAACAAAGTGTCTTGTATCATGGCATCCTCCATGAGCCCTGAATTGCAAAAGACTTTTGAGAATACTTGGGCTTATGAAATGAACCAACAGCTAAAGGAAATGTTTCAGGCAAAGGCAAGCAAAGAACGCCTTGATGTGGTTAAATCCCTCATGGCTTGTAAACCCAAACCTGGAGCCTCTATTTGTGCTTTCGTCTTAGAGATGAAAGGGTACTTTGATAGGTTGGAATCTTTGAACATGATGTTTGATACTGAGCTCTCGATAAATATAATTCTATCTCACCTACCAGCTGTCTACAATTAGTTTATAATCTCATATCAAATGAATTTGAATGAGAAAGAAACCTCGATAATGGAACTCCATAACCTGCTGCAAACCGTTGAGCAAGGGATCAAGAAGATTGATGTGCCCTCTACCTCAGCAGCTCCTGTGTTGGCTATTGGTCAAAATGCAAAGAAAAGAAAAACTTGGAAAGGTAAGACTGGAAAGTCTAGTCGTGGTTCCAAAAGAAAGTTTGATTCTGAGATTGCATCTGCAAATGATCCAAAGGAAGCAGTGTGCTTTTACTGCAACACAAAGGGGCATTGGAAGCGTAGCTGCCCAAAATATCTGAATGACCTTAAAGACGGAAAGGTCGAAAAGAGTAGTCACTCAGGTATGTTTATGATCGAACTCCATAGTACTACAACTTTTGATTCGTGTGTTCTGGATACAGGGTGTGGTACTCACATTTGCACTATATTACAGGGTCTAAAGAAAAGTAGAAGTTTGAGGCATGGAAAGCTCAATTTAATCATGGGAAACAGGAAATTCACGCCCGTGACCAAGATTGGAAAATTCAAGCTCATGCTAAAGTATGGAGTTAGGATAGATTTAAATAATTGCTGTTATTTGTCAGAAATGACTAGAAACATAATTCCATTTTATGCATTGTTCAAGGATGGTTATCGATTTTCATTTGATAATGAGAATGGAGATATTTTGGTTTATTTAAATGGTAGTTTTATTTTTAAAGCTTCTCCTTACAAAGGCATATATGAAAATGTTGAATGTGTTAGCAATGTGATTTTAAATGTTGATTCGTGTAATGAGCTTGATAAATCCAAATTGTGGCATTATCGTCTTGGGCACATAAACAGGAAACGCATCGCCCAACTCCAAAAGGATGGAGTGTTGGAATCATTTGACATCAAGTCGGATGATGTATGCGAATCTTGTTTACTGGGCAAGATGACTAAATCACCATTCACTGGATCATGTGAAAGAGGTGAAGGACTATTGGACTTGGTACACACAGGTGTATGTGAACCATTCCGATGCGCCACAAAAGATGGAAATCGCTACTACGTTACGTTTACTGATGACTTCAGTAGATATGGATATGTTTATTTGATTAAACATAAGTCCGATACTTTTGAAATATTCAAAAGATATCAAAACGAAGTAGAAAATCAACTGGGCAGAATGATAAAGGTACTCCGATCCGATAGGGGAGGAGAATACCTTAGTATCGAGTTTCTTGATCATCTTAGAAACTGTGGAATAGTT
Source organism: Gnaphalium uliginosum (assembly GCA_963930675.1). Lineage (NCBI taxonomy): Eukaryota > Viridiplantae > Streptophyta > Magnoliopsida > Asterales > Asteraceae > Gnaphalium > Gnaphalium uliginosum. The sequence continues at coordinate 29,152,863 of OZ005681.1, read as the reverse complement.
TCACAATTGACTCCTCCTAGAACACCACAACTTAATGGAGTTGCGGAGAGGAGAAATAGAACCCTGTTAGATATGGTTCGGTCTATGATGAGTCGGGCAATACTTCCAATAAGCTTCTGGGGTTACGCATTAGAGACAGCCGCACATATCTTAAATCAAATATCCACTAAGAAGATTTCAAAGACACCATATGAGATGTGGAAGGGAAAACGTCCTTCTCTTGGTCACATCAAGATCTGGGGTTGCGAGGTTTTCGTTAGACGAGAAACTCAGGACAAGCTAGAGTCCAGATCTGAAAAGTGTCTTTTCGTCGGTTATCCACAAGAGTTGTTTGGATATCTATTTTACAGACCCACGGAAAATGTGGTGTTTGTAGCTCGAAGAGGAGTGTTCCTTGAGAGAGAAATGATATCTAAAGAGGACAGTGGGAGTAAGATAGATCTTGAAGAAATTCAAGAATCGACCGATGAAGAACCTATAGTAAACACTAACACTCAACAAGAGGTGGTGACACCTGTTGAACCTGGAGACATATCCTTACCCGTTCGCAGAACAAGTAGAGTTAGCAATCCTCCTCAGTTCTATTATGGTTTCCATATTGAAGAAGATGACAAGGTTAGTGATAGTACACTAGTTGATTTGAACGAACCTGCTAACTACAAGGAAGCGATGGCAGGCCCTGAGGCTGCCAAGTGGAAGGAAGCTATGAAAAGCGAGATTCACTCTATGTATGACAACCAAGTCTGGAATTTGGTTGACACTACACCCGGTCTTAAGACGGTGGGTTGTAAGTGGATCTTCAAAAAGAAGACAGACTTGGATGGGAAGTTACACACTTATAAAGCTAGGTTGGTAGCGAAGGGCTATACTCAAACCCTTGGGATTGATTATGAGGAAACCTTCTCACTAGTAGCTAAGATAAAGTCAATTAGGATAATGCTTGCGATAGCTGCATTTCATGATTATGAAATATGGCATATGGATGTCAAAACCGCTTTCCTTAACGGAAAACTTACAGAGGATGTATTTATGGCACAACCAGAGGGTTTTGAAAGTGTAAAGTATCCTAAAAGAGTGTGCAAGCTTGAAAAGGCCATTTATTGACTTAAACAAGCTTCTCGTAGCTGGAATCTCTGCTTCCATGAGAAAGTCATACAGTTTGGATTTTCTAGAAGCGAAGATGAGTCCTGTATATATGTCAAAGTCAGTGGGAGTATTGTAGTCTTCCTAGTATTATATGTAGATGATATACTACTCATAGGAAATGATATCCCAACATTACAAAGTGTAAAAGACTGGTTGGGAAAATGTTTCGCTATGAAAGACTTGGGAGATGCAGCATATATTCTTGGTATAAGGATTTACAGAGATAGGTCGAAACGTCTCATTGGACTCAGCCAGGACACGTACTTAGGTAAAATTTTGAAAAGGTTTAAAATGGAAAATTCTAAGAAAGGGAATCCACCCTTACATTATGGCATAAAGATTAGTAAGGATCTATGTCCGAAATCTGAGGAAGAATCGGACAGAATGAGTCGAGTCCCATATGCTTCGGCTATAGGATCGATCATGTATGCCATGACGTGTACAAGGCCTGATGTCTCATTTGCTTTGAGCATGGTGAGTCGACATCAGCAGAATCCTGGTGAAGGTCATTGGACAGCTGTAAAGAATATTCTCAAGTATTTAAGAAATACTAAAGACAGGTTCTTGGTTTATGGTGGAGAAGAAGAACTCAGAGTAACAGGTTATCGTGACGCAAGTTTCCAAACAGATAGAGATGATAGTCGGTCACAGTCTGGTTGGGTATTCTTACTGAATGGGGGAGCAGTAACATGGAAAAGTTCAAAGCAAGATACAGTAGCAGACTCCACATGCGAGTCTGAGTATATTGCAGCTTGCGAAGCTTCGAAGGAAGCCATATGGATGAGGAATTTCATTGGAGATCTTGGAGTTGTTCCAACAGTTCAAGACCCCATTGATATATTCTGCGACAATGAAAGTGCAGTCGCTTTGACTAAAGAACCCAAGGATCATGGGAAGTCAAAGCACATAGAAAGAAAATACCATTTTGTTCGAAGAAAGGTAGAAGAAGGACACGTGGTTGTGAAGCATGTACGATCAGAGGATAATCCAGCTGATCCGTTCACAAAGGCACTGCCAAGGTCCAAACATGATGAACATGCTAGGAGCATAGGTTTAAGAGATAATATAAAGTTTTAGTTGTTAGTTTGAATCTGAAACATTATAGCAATGATAGAAATGTAATAGATTTGGTGATTAAATAATGGAGATTTATTTATATGAAGGAGTTTTACCATTTACTATTGTTTGTCATTGTGTTTCATTTTTGCATGTGTAGAATTCACTTCCCGAGTAATTAGTTTTACTCAAAACTCCTCAGTCGTTCATACTACAGGAAGTTAGTGTTGATTTAAAACTGTCATGGAGTGTTAGTAGATTGTCTATGGAGATTAGACATAGCATGGAGAATGCTGCAACACTCACGAGTACTTGATGGGGATTTACGTATAGGAGAGACCCGTACTTAAAGAGATCACTTCATGGATTAAATCACGAGTGATTTTAAGATAATAATATCCTCTATTCTTAAAATGGAGATATATTGAGTTTCTAGTTTTTCAAATCTGTTATACTTTAGTTTATTCAAATGCTACGCGTAAATGCAAGTTATAAAGGATATGCTAGGTGTATCATGATGAGTTGACTAGTACTATGTAGTCAAAATTTATTTGTTCCTTTTGCAAAATGTAAAAGCGATATCATGGGCCCTCTGATGATTAAAAGTTGACTCTAAAAGTGTTAGGCCTAGCCAAGACTAAGTTGATGTGCACAAATCAGTAGTCTTATATAGTCGAAATAATCGGAGATCAGAAAACATAATCTTGAATCTTGAGATTGATTAAAATCCATGTCTCAATTTCATACGATATCAGTTGAACAAAAGAATATTTGATCACTTATCTAACGGCTGTCTCAAGATATGATTCAGAGTTCGGTAGTTGCGTTGGATGGCACTCTTTGCTTAATTAATGGGATAGACTAAGACCAATAATAGTTGATGACTTGTCCAAGTGAGAGACTGTTGGATATAGTGTCCAAGTACATAACTAATTGGTAAGTATATCATTAAAAGTAGAATCCTTTTTGGGTCGCCCTCATTCGAACAGCTAAAGATAAATAAATGAGAGATAATATTAATTGGAATTAATATTATAGTTAATTATTTAGTTTATTAATTATCAAAGTTGATGAATTAATTAGAAACTAAAAGAAATTCTGGAAACCACATTCAACCGCCGGCTGGAATGTTCAACCGGCGGCTGGAGTGAGGCGGTGGAGACACGGGTCGTGGCTCGGGTTCTCGGGTTGAAAGCAAGCCCAACCGCCGGCTGAATAATCCAACCGGTAGTTGGAAGCCCGAATCAGGCTGTCCCACATCAGCCCATGAACAAACCCTAAGCTTCCCTCTTCCCTTATAAATAGGGGGCATGCCATGGTTTCAAAAGTGTTCAGTTCAAATCTCTCTTTCTCATTCCTCTCCTTGTAAGAGTTTACACGATTTAATCGGGACCTTAGGAGTTGGAATTTTCTCTTTGGTTCGTGGGTGTGAACCATTAGAGGTGCTCTGGTTTGAGTACTCGCCTCAAAGTCAGGAAGGTCTACGTGTGAGAAATCCGATTTTCTCAAAGGTTAGTATTTATTTATCTATTTATTTTGTTTTGTTGGTTATTATTATTAAGTAAAGATCATTTAGGGTTTAGTTTCCTTCATGCCCTAGATTAATTGTTATTTCCGCATTGTATGTTAATCTACTAAGGGAATAGAAAACCCATCAGGAGAAACAATTGATCTAATCTGTCATATTATAAGCTATTTGCAAAGTGTTGAAGAACCAGACAGCTCAGGGGGAAATATTGTGCTGTAATGGAAATGATTTGAGAGACAAGAGACGGAAAAGCAAAATTCTAAAATTTTTCTTTCTTTGATGATCCTGATACACCAAAGTGTGGTGAGCTGTCAGGTCCTTCAAAGACTTTTGGTATGCCTGCTACATCTTAGAGGGAGTCTGGTAATCTCTGAGACTTCATAAGTTCAAAATCAGTTAGGACATCTAAAAGATTTTTAGAAGACCTAAAGATAATTGAAGATATGAAGGTTACAGAAGATTTTGAAGAACACTTCTAGAAGCACTTGTCAAGGGGGAATCTGTTGGTACATATCATGTATGATAAGATTCTTCTAGAAGATTATTGACGAAGACATCTTGAAGATTAACGAAGACATCTAGAAAACCACAAGAAGTTATCTAGAAGCTATTGTCAAGGGGGAATCTGTTAGTGCATTTTGTGTGACAACACCTTCAAGATAGTTAGATAGTTAAGTAGTTGTTAAAGTTCAATGTTAATCGTGTTAATATATAACTAGCGAACATATATGAGCTAGCGTGTATGGGACAGTGATCATGGGCTAGCGAACATATGTGTTAGGAGAGTGGGCCAGCGAACTTGGCTAAGTTCGCCCAAGCCCAAGCCCAGCGAACTTGACACATTATATAAGTATTATGTTTGGTTTAGGGTTCAGTGTTAACGAATGCAGCCGTGGTAAAAGTTTAGAGAAGCGAGTTCGTGAGTTTGTGTATTAGAGAGAATAGTTTACGTGTTTACTGCAATAGTTCTTAGGTTTGATTGTAATCATCGTTATAATCAATATAAGAAGCGTTTGAAAGTGATTCGTTGTGTTTTATATACTCGTTTGTGTTTGATTAATCTATTCAGGGATTCCGCACCTGATTAGGTTAGTTAACCTCGTTATCGATCCAGTGATTGTGGACTTACAACAATAAGTAAAGAAATAGATATAACCGAGAATTAAGCAGCGTAATACTGAGGATTACAATAGTCTGAACTTGACAAGCCGTTACAACGTAATTACCAAGCTAAACCTTCCTCTAGAACTCTAACCGTCTAACTAAATCTCTCCGGTTCTCTAGAGCGAGAAACTAGAGAGAGAAACTACAAATGAGAGTAAGAATGAGAGAAAATGAGAGAGATGTGAGAATGAGGGATAATGAGAGAGATGTGAGAATGAGGGATGATTGAAATGAGGAGGGGGGGGGGGGGGGGGGGGCTAGTATTTATAGGCAAAGGTCCCAAGTCCCGCGTACAAGTTTCAAAGTACAAAATACAAGCACGAAACAACACCGAACCTCAAAATAACTGAAAAAACGGCATCACCGGAGAGGCTTGGAGGCCGTATACGGCACCCAAGGGGCCGTATAAGGTATCCCTTGGGCCGTTTGGTCTTTGCCCGTTGTTCGGTACTTTGTTCGTTGCTTGTTTCGCTTGTATCTTCTTCGTTTCTTGTCCGTTAGGCTCGATTCTTTTGCCTACGATCTCGTTATTCCGTTACGCTCATACTGCTTGGAATACGTTCGGTTGATCTTTAGATGTTGTATCTTCTCCGTTCCTTATCCCTTTTGCTTGATTTTTGATTCCCCGATCTCGTAATTACCTATGAATCATATAAGATAAGTTAGGATGTATATATCATAGGGTAAATATTAGTGGAGGAATCAGACGAAGTTTATTCGCTTCGTTTTCCATGTCAATTGAACATTTTTAGTGATTTTTGTTGCAACGTCTATATTTGAACCACTTTAGTTAATTTTAGTAAATATATATTGTTTTAAGATGTTTTCGCTAAATATTGGCTCAAATAGCGAGGAATAATGTGCGTAAAAACATGATTTTTTACGTTACATCAACATTCAAGGTGGAATTGATTTTAAAAAAAAGACAATTGAGTAATTTTTCAAGAAACCTTTATAAATCATTAACTAATATTAAGTTTATAATAAAATTATTAATTTATTTTATATCGGGTCTATAGAAATTAAAATAAGTGTATTGTCTTATAACTCTAGAGAATTATTAATCTAGCACCCTATCCCCGAATTAGGACCTGCAAAAAATACTATTTTAGAAAGTTTATTAGTTAATCGAGTATTAATTTATCGAGTTTGTATTGTATTATATCAAGAGACATCATTTTTTCTTAAAAAAAAAAATAATAGCATATGGAGTGGTTGCCTGTGTGCTCGGTGTTCAGTTCAGTGTTCAGTTTAACGCTGAAAAGAACACTAAAGTTGAAATTAAGGGCATTGAAGAACAATTAGTTTTCAGTGTTTATTTTATTTTATTTATTTATTTATTTATTTTTTAAATGCAAATATTCAAATTATTATTAAATAAAAACAAATAACACAGGGATTTAGCTGCAACTATTTTTTTGCGAGACGGCGCAGTTGTCTCATTGTTTCGTGGTGACGCTTGTGATTGCTTCCATAATATGAATTCGTGGTATTGTTCGGGTGTCATTTGGAGATATTGTTGCATGTGTTTGTGGAAATTGAGTTTATGGAACTTGAGTATGAGGTATTTAGTAGATTTGATCAAATCTCAACATTTGAGTGTTTGGCGAGGTTGGTGTTGCCGGGTTGTATGAAGGCGAAAATAGAATCCATTATGAGTGTAGGTGGTATGGCGATTGATCGTTGTTTTGCTACATCGTATTAAATTATAGTGAATAATACTGGAAGTAATTGAATTTTTGGGTAAAATGAAAGGAGTAAAGAGTTGTATTTATAGTGTAAAAGTAATTGTTTGAAAAGGCAATTAAAAAGGTAAAAAAAACGGCTACTTAACGGGTACTTTTTTTTATTTTTTATTTAAAAATTACCGTTTTAATTGACAAAAATAAATAAAAGATAAAAGTGCTTGTAAACACCATTCAAGGTCGAACATTGATCTTGAATGCCGGGATTGAACGACGTCCAAGTGGTTAATGCCGAGTACTTATGTTCAAGTCAGTGAGGCGACGCCGTCCGCTCCGTATGCTCAAGACTCAAGAGTACTCAACCTAATACAACAAAATGACGTTTGCTAGGAAAAGAGGATGATAATGTGACATTGTGACGGCAAAGTTGGGCCTTTTGGGCTTTAGTTATTTTATTGACATTGTCGTTATCAAATCATTCCCCACTATACTACTTGTACAACTTGTACTCGTTCCATCATTCCATTATATACTCGACTTACATTCTCTTGGGTCACCATCCACTTTAATGATTAACAAAACATTTTTCAACGAATAAATATGATAATAATATTGTTATTTTCATTCATTTGTATATCATTTTCATGGTACTCATTATGTGATTGATGACTTTATAGAATATACGACTTTTTTTTATTGATCAATATTTTAGATGGAAGAGTTTTTTGCGAGAATTAAGTTTATGTGGCAGCGAACTTATATTTTTAAAAGGCGAGTTTTGTGACCAGTTTTGGAAGACATCCCAAGTTGGTCATTTCGAACTTAACCGGTTTCTTTGGTTTGGTACTTGGTCATATTCGAAGACATTCCAAGTTGCACTTTTTTGAAAAGATATCGTAGGAATGTTTAGAAGAAAATTAGGTGAACATTCATTCTTGAAGAAATCCATGAAAAATAGTGTTTTTATTTTTGTTGTTTTAGAAATGACCTTGATAAAGTTAAAACTGCCTAATCTTTAATGGCCACTATAAGTTAATTACAATGTAAGAGATTAGATGACGATGTATCTTGTACGATGTTGTAGAAAGCATCCTTAGTATTAGATGTTTTGTATATCTAGGTTAGTCTGCTAAGTTGTTTCATCGAGTATACGCTATTCATAGTTCACGGTTTTCTTCTCAATGATTAACATAAAGAAAAGGTGAACAATCATGTGGCAGCCCCCATCGACCGATCTCACGAACATGAAAAAGGTAAATCGCGTAACCCGTGATTAAAAGGACATGGGAAAGAGGATTGAACCCGTAACTTCTACCTTTATATTGCATGTTCCTTACCATTAAGCTACCATCACTAGAACCTCAAGGATTAACAAGTAAAGTAGAAGAAGGGTATAAAGTAATTAGAACATAAATCTGTGTCAAAAATTAGGAAATAATTTAATTTCATTAGCTAAAGTTTTATTTTAGTTTAGTGATGAACAAAAACAAATATTGAAATTTTGAACACACTTATTACTGAACAGGAGAAAGATTCATTTGAAGTTTTAAAGATATGCTGATGGACTTGGAGTCATTGTCACAGCCCAAATCTCTCAAAATCAAAAGCTAAGATCATAGAATTGAAAGCAAAGAAAAATTCATAAAGATTTGGGGTCCAAAACATGGGGTCTTGTTCCATCATATAACGGATGGTACATTTTTGATTCAAGCATGAGTTTTAAAAGGAGATTTTCAACATAATAAGTACAAAAATAATCATTTGAGTAAAACAAGCATGAGTTTTAAATAAATCATTTGAAAACTACAAGGTTTAAAAGGAGATTTTCTGCAAATACAAGTTGTTTTTGTATATCTAGGCAATACGACTTGTTGGGTCAAAACTAGTCAACTCAAGCCCAACCCGATTGTATAAACGAGTTGTGTATTTCAACCCAATCGAAAACCTGTTTACCCAAACCGACTCAAATAACCCGTTTTTTATTCACGTCAACAAGTTGCGGTTCAATTTTGAGTTGGCGTGTCAGCTTCGGGTCAAATGGATCACATGGGTTAAATAGTTAATCGTTTCAAAAATAATAGTTAATCATTAATAAGATAAAAATGTTTATAAAATTCTAAAAATAATCATAACACCTGTGATCTAAAATATCACTAGTTCAGCTTCTACCGAAACGTAAAGTATCAAACATCTTAGAATCTTAATTTAAGAATTCAAATGCAATTACACGATCATGTTTAATTATTGGGAAGGTCCAATACTTTTGTCATATCTATATCTAATTTTAAATAAAATATAAACTCAAGAACTAAAATTTATTCGAGTTGTCATGTTTAATTATTCGAACGGAAAAAAAAGCAGGTTGGCTGATCAAAACCTGTGACCTAATATTATCTCACATACATGTGAAATAAAGAGTAGATAAATGACATATAGATGATAAATAATTAGTTTTATTCTTTTCTTAATATTACCGTCATTATATTACTATTAGAAGTTAGCATTTAAAAACAATAAATGATTTTATAAATAAATAAATGACAAATTTGAGATTTATTTAACAAAAGTATTAAAATTTTCTCAACGTATGAATTCGGAAATCATTTAATACATTAAAATTTTTGTAAGTTAAATCATGTCAATAAAAAGGTAATGTGAAATTAGAGTATCGACAAGATAAACTGAATGCAATTTAAAGCAGAAAAATGATATATAGATGATAATAATGTGTATATTAAAATACTATATTACGAGGCATTTCGTGTAAGCACTTTTTAATTATGTCATTAAATTGTGTAAATATTTAACGTAATATTATTTATTATCTTATTTTATGTCAAATTTGTTTATATGTTAACTTTTATGGACTATATGAAAAGCGTAGTTACTTATAATAACGTTTAACCTAATTAAAGAGATTGTTGAATAAATAATAATTGTAGCATATAATTTAGTTAAGTATGTAAGTTTAACGATCTTACTATAGTACACCTCGTTCATTACTCATTTTGTCTCATATTTGTAGTTCTATTTTTTTTTCTGGACGTCTCAAATTTTTTGTTCACTTCTAAAAATAATTGTGTATAATTACATAAAGTTCCTATTTACCCTTACCTTATATGTATGTTTTAAAAAAGTGTGTAAATTGTAAGGTTAAAATTGTCATCTTACACATTCATGTTCTTTTTGTCCACCAAAGGGAATACATTTTTAAGCAATTAGCTAATTTAGTAATGTATAATTTTCATTTCAATCCTTGTGTTCGTGTGGGTGTGTACGCATGCATTTATATATATGGTTATATATATTGACACATGTATATATTGGTTATGGTATATTTAATTTTTTATAAGTATTTAATGGTTTCGGTATTCTTAAAGTCGATCTACCTTCCTTCCTAACTCCTACCTTCGAAGTAATCAATGTCGGTATAATCAAGTCGATCTACAGCGATCCATCCATCCTTTCTTTTTTTTCTTTTTTTTTTTTAATAAATAATTCCCAAATAAAGTTAAAACACAACTCAATTCAAACATGATCTTCTTCCTTTCTTCAAATTTTCTCTCTCTAAAAATTTAAAATCTCTCACGACCGACAATTTGAAGACCGATTCATACACAGTCAACCATTAATGGTGTGATCAGAATATATTCTTCTATATTTTTATTTGTTTTTTTGGTAAATATTAGGTAAAGAAACTCAAACCCAAAAGCTTTTTTGCTTGCTTCTTTACAAAAGTAGTCATTGTACGGAATCACTGTAGCAGTGACGGCTGTGTATTTTTCATTTTTTTGCATCTTTGAAACTATAAATCTTCATTTTTGGGTGTCAAATATTTTCTTTGATAGTAACCTTAAAAAAAGTGTGTGTATGTTAAGTTTGTCGTAGCGAAATTATTCGTTATTTCATGTGCTTTATAAAGGTGGCGAATAACTCGAAAGATTCTGGCGACTATGCCAACGTGGATCGTGATAGAGACGACGTGGAAGGAGGATCAGCTGATCATCCGTCACAATCGTCGTCGGATATGTTTAATTATGAGTATAGTATGTCTGGAGAGTTATCTGCTATGGTGACGGCTTTAACTCATGTTGTGTCTGGACAAGGGTCAGGTGATACGGTCGCTGGTGTTTCGTCCTCATTTCATCGCGGTGATGGTGGTGGTCATGGAGTTTTTTCTATTGATTCGCCTTCGTCGTCTAGTTCAGGCTCGTTTGCGGGACAAAAACGAGTTCGTGATCAGGAAGGAAGTGCGGATCGATTTCAAGAACAGTATCAACAAAGATTTTATGGGAATTTTGCAGAATTTAGAGGTGGCGAGTCGTCATCATCTTCTTCAATGGGTTAGCTTCATTTCATTTATCTTCATAACTTTCTTTTTAAATTTTTTTTTTTTTCTAAAATAAACATAAACACGTATTTTAAATGTGTTTTCAAAGATATCCACTTAGAAATATATATATATATATATATATATATATATATATATATATATATATATATATATATTATTCAACTAAAATACAATAATTTAAAAACGTGTAGAGTTCATTCACGTTTGAATACTTATAATATATACCTATTTAGCATGCATTTATTGATTTAAATGCTAATTCTGATATCCAATTCAATGCAACAGTAAAAGAAGAGATCATACAACCATCAACTACCACCGCTGCAATGGCGACTGTACCAGCTGTCCTTGCCACAACAGTGCAGAATCCGGCGGTCGATATCAACCAATTGGAACAAACAGGGGAAAGAAGAAGAAAATACAGGGGAGTAAGACAACGCCCATGGGGTAAATGGGCCGCCGAGATTCGGGACCCACATAAAGCTGCTCGAGTCTGGCTAGGTACTTTTAAAGAAAATCACGTACACATTTAACACCTCTGACAAAACTTGAACTCACGACATTTTGATTGTCTGGTCAGGTACATTTGATACGGCTGAAGCAGCAGCAAGAGCGTACGATGAAGCAGCATTAAGATTTAGAGGGAATCGAGCAAAACTCAATTTCCCTGAAAACGTCAGGTTGATCCCACAACAACTCCGTCCTGCCACCCAACTCGCAATCGCAAATTCTCCAACAAACCAATTTACAATCCACCAACAACCGCGAATGCCGCATCATCAGTTTCAACTGCCCGACTCCACAGCTGCCCGTGATTACTGGCAATACTCGCAATTACTACAAAACAACACCCCACCACCGCGAACAAATTTGTTACAACAAATGTACAGTGCATCAACAATGGGCTCATTTCATTCACAAACTTCATCTTCTTCTACAAATAGTTATCCCCAGATGTTTCCAAACCGATCATCGGGATATTTGGATTTCCGGCAGCCGGGCAGCCAAAATCAGGATGATCAAGCGGATTTGCCGGTGGCCCCACCTTCCTGGCCTGGTTATGATCAATTTCCGCCACCTCAAAATTGATTCATTAATTTTTTTTCTTCTTTTTTTGCATGGTCATAAAGGGTTATACATATTTTATGGATCGCCGAGTTGTACATTTTGTACTACAACTTTTTTGTTTTTTTAAAACCTTTTAAATATTTTCTTACAAAATATTTATTTACCTAAAGTTTATAAATTAACTATTCACAAACCATGGGTTTCTGTCTCGATCATTATTTTATTATTATTACAAAAATAATACTTATTGGTTTATTTATGTTACACCGTGAGCTTTCAATTTATTTGTTTTGGTTGAGGTTTATTATTTTTTTTTTTTTATTTTATTTTGTAAATCAAAAATGAAGAATCTGGATAATTGTTTAGATTTAGCCATTTAGGTTGAGTTTGGTACGATCGATTTGATTCTTATCTAAAATATCTTAAAAGAAGATTGTAGAACGCATGAACGTGTTTGTCTTCTAGCGTTCGATGGCTTCTATGGTTTCTGTTAGGTATAAAACTAATCAGATTTATTTTAATTAGTTAATACTCTTTCTGTCTTAATTTTGTTGCCTTTTAAAAAGAATAAATTTTATAAAAAATAAATTAATATTAATTTTACTCTTATCTTATGTTTAAGACAAGTTTGACTGTAATTTTTTTAAAAAATAATAACTGAAAATAATAAATTAAAATAAAATAAAGAGTTAAATAATTTTTAATAATTATTTTTAACAAGTAAATAATTTTTATTAAAAAATTAAAAATAATAAAGTGGACAAAAAGAATATAACGGATGGTATTTGTTGATGAACTTATTAAAGCAATTTTTTAGTATGACAAAATAACAAATAATTTATACGTGATGTAAATACGTTTGATGTGATGTTTTTAGGATATATGTTCCAACACATTGAATTCATGGCGACTCTATCAATTATTTACCAACTTATAAAATCGGGACATATATAATACCTCATAATTGACCATTTCAAAAATATTCGAAGGATTAATCACTTTTCTTCAAGTTATTTCAAATTTTACTGACACTCATTTATAATATTTAATTATACTAGTCATTTTTCTTTTGAAACTTGTTACGCTAATAGTCATTTAGACTAACGATCGTTAACTCTTCGTTAAAAAGAACCACGTGCGATATTTTTTTTATTCTTTTAATATTTTTAGTAAGGTATAAATTATAAATTATAAAATCTAAAATATGTATGGATACGTTATTAGGTGCACAGAACATCATTTTCATTTTCTCCACTAAAATATCAAATTTTATAGGCCACCACCCACCTAAATTTTTTTAGGTGCACACATGGTCATTTTTAACGGATAATTAACAATCGTTAGTCTAAAGGACTACTAGCGTAACAAGTTTCAAAAGAAATGATGATTGGTGTAATTAAGTTTTGTAAATGACTATTAGTGAAATTTAAGGTAAACTTAAAAGATAATTTGTGTAATTTTCTATTAATGTTATTTTAGAATATATAGCTCTATATATATATACCGCGATGACAGTGTAGTTGGGGGGGCGATGTACTATGAAGGAAGGTCACATGTTCAACAATTCACATCTCTGTATATTAGATTAACTACAATATACGTGATTTACCTCGGTTACGTTGACTGTGAAATCGGTCTAGGAAGTCAAAGGTCGTTTACCCAGGTTTTGTATGTCCGAGAGTTTTTTTAATGGGAAAATCTTAATAAATTATGTTCCCAAAGTTTAATAATGACTAGTATTTAATATTATTTTGCTAATCTTATATTAACTCAGTATCAAATTTTAATAAATAAATGAGAAAAATGGTTGTTGGTCAAAGTCAAAGTCGCATTTCAATGCTAAAACGTGCAATATTAGATAATGCGAATAAATTATAAATAAACGCAAGAGATGTTTAAAACA